>CM047808.1:123692405-124292405 GCA_026214975.1 Gentiana macrophylla | reverse complement strand
ATATCACAATCACTATCGCATTTTCGCGTATAATGAAACAAGAAGAAGGTTTGTATTTGTTTTTACACCACTTTGTATTTAAATTTGTTGTACAATTAAAAAAGGGAAATCCACTCAAAAAAAAAGGGGGAAATGTGCCTCTAATTAACCCTTTTCTATATTGTTTTTTATTTACATTTTCATTTTGCATTTTGAAGTAATGTTGTTGCGTTATAGTTGTGTGGTTAATCTTCATTCTTCTGAAGGAATAAAATTTCATGTCGTTTGGGTTTCAAAATACACGATTTACTTTTTTACTTTTGTACAGTTATTATTATTTTTTCTTTTTTGATTTTGCTCTTGTTGCTGATAATGGATTTTCTAACATTTTCTAACATATTACTTGAAAGACTCAGACATCAATGTCTTTCTAATGATTCTCTAATTTACGTTCAAACACCACTTTTACCCATTTTACTGAATCTTTATCGAGGATCAATCATGATCGTAGTCTCTAGAATAATATATACAACATTAAAATAATTAAAATCATAGTAAAAGATATTCTCATATATATATATGTATATATATATATATATATATTCTCATATATATATATATATATATTTCATATATATATATATATATATATATATATATATATATATATGAGAATATATATATATATATATATATATATATATATATATATATATATATATATATATATATATATATTCTATATATATATATATATATATATATATATATATATATATATACAGACGAAAGAGCACTCTTCGTTTTTTGTTTTATATTTTATTTATCTAAGAAGCCCTGTGAACATATTAAAAAAAATAGAATTTGACAAACAAAATTGAGGAAGAAAAGAGATAACAACTTCAAGCAAAAGAAGGTTTACCAAAGTGGAAGAAAAAAAGAAAAAGAAAAAAGAAGCGAGTCAAACAACGTACAGAGCCAAAAGATAAACAATTGGAAATGAAATTGTGGTTGTACAGATCATGCCTTCATACGGTATTTTCAGTGCAAAGCGTACAGGATCTGGGAGTTTTAGATCCATCTAACAGATTCTAATGCATCGCTATTTTAGATAAATCTGAAGTGTTAAATCTGTATTTTTACAGATTTAACATTATTTAAAGACACTACTGCAAGTGATCTTACAATGTTAAAGGAGATTGGTTATGACCGAGTGGTAAAATTTATTATAATTCCTCATATGAACGAGAGCTCGATTCCCCCTCCACCTTCAATAGAATAAAATAGAAATATTCTTGCCCCTTTCCCTAAAACAAAAGGATATAATGCTTACTATGATTCATACGGTCGATCATTGATGCAACAATGACTCGATTATTGTAGATAAACAAGTTATAGTTATTGATGAGGGTTGGCAATACTCAATCCGGCAGTTGAGACTGATGATAAAAGAGATCAGATGGTGGTTTGCTCTCACAAACATTTCATCAAACACTCATGTCATCCGAGTTGGCAAAATCGGTTGTAACAGAATTAGTTAGATTAGCTTAGTATAAATACCAATTTGATAGTTCATTATGTAATTAGAAGTGAGGATTGTAGTTATACGCATTCAATTTGATCAAATGAGAGCTATATCATTTTCCCGCCTTTTTTACTTTTGAATTGTGGAAATATGAACTTCCTCTTCTTCGTTTAGATTTCTTATTTTCTGGTGTTTAGCTTGTTTGATTCTCGGTTCCTATTACTTTTAACATGGTATCAGAGCGATAAATGCTTTCTGCTTTTAATTTTTCTTCATAATTTTCTTGTTCTTCCGGTTATCCGAGTTCTTTCAAGATATTCATCAATGGTCTTTGCAAATTCGAAATAGCCTTATAATCTTAGTCTGGTTTTAGTTCAACCTTTTTTGAAAAATGTGGATAACTATAACCATTGGAAGCGTTCTATGACCAAGATGTTGTCATCTTGTGGTAAAATGTCGTATGTGGATGGTTCTTCAACCATGCCCGATGTTGCTGATGTTGGTTATGCTTCTTGGATGCAATTGAATGATGTAGTGCATTCTTGGCTGGTTAATATTCCATGATTCCATCAGTTGTAGAGAGTGTCATGTAATTTGACACAGCTAGGGAGATTTTGATTGATCTTCAAGATCGTTTTGGTAAAGGCAATGCGTACGGATTATCAAATCTGGAAGAGGAAATTGAGAAAACTAAGCAAGGAAATCTGTCAGTCTCGTATGCAAACTCAGTATGATAAGTGTATCAAGATCATCAGATCTGATCATGGGGGGAGTTTAATATGAAATTGTTTTACAGAACAAAAGGCATTGTTCATCAGAAGTCATGTGTGAGAACTCCTCAACAAAATGGATTAATTGAAAGAAAGAACCAACATATTTTGAATGTTGCTGGGGCATTAAGGCTACAGTCTAATTTGCCTATTGATTATTGGGTCGTTGTGTGTTGCATGAAGTATATTTGATTAATCTGATTCCTACTCCATTTCTTGACAACAAAACCCCTTATCAAAATATTGTATAATAAGGTACCTGTTTATGACAATTTAAAGGTCTTTGGTTGCTTGTGTTTTGTATCTACACCTTCACAAGACAGGGGCAAGTTTGATGACAGAAGTACTAATTAAGTCTGTGTTTCTAGGGTTTGAAGATCACATAAAGGGTTATAAAGTACTAAACCTTCAAACCGTAAACATATCTGTGTCTAGGGATGTTGTGTTTCATGAAAACACATTTCCATTCTCTGATCTTGCTAATTTACATTCTGATACCGACTTATGTTGCCATTACCTCTTTCTGATGAGCACAGAGGTTCATCTTCTTTATTATCTGGGGAATCTGCTCCTCAAGGACATGATCAATCAGTTGATCAACCTCAAAGTTCAGTTGGTCCTACTAACACAAATCAAAGAAGATCAAATAAAGCAAAATCAACTCCTACTTATCTTAATGATTATGTTTACACTAATCATGCACACATAACCTCTCCACACACTCTAAATCATGTCATTTCCTATGCTAATATTTCTCCTAACTATCAGGGATTCACTGTCAATGTCAATGCAGACACTGAACCTACTTCATATCAAGCAACAACAGGGGATCCAAACTGGCAAGATGCCATGGATAAGGAGCTCAAAGCTCCAGACAGTACCAACACTTGGACATTGGTTGATTTGCCAAAAGGCATCAAACCTATTGGCTGCAAATGGGTGTACATGATTAAAAGAAAAGCTGATGGCAGCATTGAAAGATATAAAGCAAGGCTTGTTGCCAAAGGTTTTACTCAAACTGAGGGCATAGATTTTCTTGAAACCTTCTCACAAGTGGCTAAGCAAACAACAATCAGATTGATCATGGCCTTAGCAGCAATCAAAGGGTGGTATCTACATCAAATGGTTGTTAACAATGCATTCCTACATGGGGACCTTGATGAATAGGTGTACATGAGGCCCCCACAAGGATTTAAGGCCAATGGCAAAGTGTGCAAATTAAACAGATCTATGTATGGCCTTAGGCAAGCTAGTAGGTAGTGGAATGCTAAATTAATCCAAAAACTGGTAGAAAGTGGCTATAAGCAATCTCAAAATGATCATAGCCTATTTACCAAAGGCACATGTTCAGAGTTCATTGCACTTTTGGTATATGTAGATGATATTATGGTAGGAAGCCTTAGTATGACAGCCATTCAACACTTTAAAGATCTTTTACATACTGCTTTAACAATCAAGGATCTAGGGAAGCTAAAATACTCTCTTGGCTTTGAAGTTGCAAAAACACAATCTGGAATTGTAATCAACCAGAGAAAGTATTGTCTGGGTCTATTAAGACGGTATGAATTCCTAGAATGTAAGCCTACTTCCACTCCTATGGATTCTACACAAAATTTGACAGAAGTTCGGGCCCCTTTATTACCTTCCAATACATAATACAAGAGTCTTATTAGAAAACTCTTGTACATGGGAAATACCAGGCCATATATAGAATTTGCTACACAATAGTCAAGCCACTTTCTGGACAAGCCAAATGAAGCACACTTGAAAGTTTCACACAAGTTACTCATATATTAGAAAGCGGCCCCTGGCAAAGGGTTATTTTTCTATAGTGAAATCTCCATTAGCCTTAAAGATTTCAGTGATTCAGATTGGGCTGCTTGCACAGAAACCACCTCTTTTTTTCTTTTTGTTTTGTAAAGACGAAAACTAGCGGTTCGCCCTGTTAGTCCTCCAGGGCCCAAATAACTCAATTTTCTCCCATGAACTATTTGTGTCAACGGATTAGTTCGATAAAAAACTTGAGATAATGGGTGTAAACCGAAAAAAGATTCAAAGGTAATTGTTAATGGGGTTGACGTTACCAAATTTTGAGGGGTCGGTATCAATTTATGCCGAATTGCTCCGTCACAGGTCTTCTAGTATACCTAGGCAGATCCCTAATATCTTGGAAGTCCAAAAAGCAACCTACATTTTCCAGAAGCTCAAGTGAAGCAGAGTATTGGGCCATGGCTATTACTGCATGTGAAGTCCAATGGATGCTATATTTACTAAAAGATTTCCAAATCAGTTACACAACTCTTGTTCCATTGTACTGTGACAGCTCTAGTGCTTTACATATTGTGGAAAATCCGGTTTTCCATGAAAGAACAAAGCACATAGATATAGATTTTCATTTTGTGAGAGAGAAGTACTTAGCCAAAGTGCTAAAGCCACTTCCAATTCGCACACACATGAGCAACCAAAGAGACATCTTGACAAAACCAAATAACAAACAAACACTTAACATCTTGTTACAGGCATACCCCTAAAGAACTTGTTTGGAGACTGATGACAAAAGAGTTCAGATGGTGGTTTGCAAGCTGTTCATGTCTTCCAGTCATTGCCAGCTTGAGGGGGGTGTTGAGACATGATAAAAGAGATCAGATGGTGGTTTGCTCTCACAAGCATTTCATCAAACACTCATGCCATCCGAGTCTGCAAAAGCGGTTGTAACAGAATTAGTTAGATTAGCTTAGTATAAATACCAATTGGATAGTTCATTATGTAATTAGAAGTGAGGATATACACATTAAATTTGATCAAATGAGAGCTCTATCATTTTCCCACCTTTTTTACTTTTGAATTATGGAAGATGAACTTCATCTTCTTCGTTCAGCTTTCTTATTTTTTGGTGTTTAGTTTGTTTGATTCTCGGTTCCTATTACTTTTAACACCGGCACATGGCAAACCAGTGCGGCACATTGGAGCGACTCGAGCAAACCTTGCAAAGGGGGCTTTGAGTTCAACCCTTTAAAGGCTTCTCAAAGCCTTCCATGAGACCTCTCAATATTAAGTTCTCCACGGTTCCAGAGGCCTCCCCAGGCCTTCGAATGTTCTCTCTCCCTCAAAGGATTCCAGCAGCCTCTAGACATTGTGAAAATGGTCCTCACCGCTTTCACAGTTGCGGATCAATCCTATGCTCCATCTCATTTATGTAAGAATTTTGTTGCGGATGTGATTAACATGATACGAAACATGTATATAAGCACCCATATAAACATTGGGTTAGGTATGCACAATTATTCACAATACTTATTACACAATGACCATCCATAATTAATATCCACGGTGGGGAGAGAGAACATTCAAATAATAGGGTCATATCTCATTTTAGCATGCCCGAGAACATTGATTTATACAATGTCCGAATTACTAGTAGTTATATAAGATTGGTTATATATCTTGCATATATTGACTTTGATTAATAGATCAATTCATATTTAAGTGCAGATTAGATTAATTAAGCTAGTTGTAGTAGTCAAGTCACCAAAGACTAATGGAATATTAACAATTCTCATGTGCATTAAACAAATGCAACCAATATAATTATCTTAATTAATTAAATGTTAGTGATTGTGATGAGGAAAATAAACAAATGCAAATGCACTTCATATACAAGCAAATGACCTCTATATAAAGCCACATGATTAAGCTTAGAAATTCATAGAAGAAAAGTAGCTAATTAATCTACTTGCTTAATTAGCCATGAAAGTTGTTAGCCATTTTCTTCTAGGGATTTTAGTTCTTGTACAGCTTCAAGCTATTTTTGGAGGAACTTCTCCAAATGCATTAGGAAAATGTTGGATCTAACCGAATGTGATAAATCACTTTAATCCAGGATCGTTTATGCTAAACTATCAAGAATCTGAATCAAAGATAAAACGGAAGCGTACCTGAATCCGTAGTGCTACAGATCTTCCGTAGGATCTGGTCTTCTAGATCTACACACTTTTTGGAGCCATTCAGAGAACCCTGAGAACCCTTTAGAAATCCTCTGTAATCTCTATGATGATGGGAGACAGAAGAGTTAAGAATAGTATGTGACCTAGGGACCATGACCCCTTTATATAGCAAATTATATTTTATGTATTTCTGATTCTACCCATCAACGGAAAAGAAATTACCTCTTAGTCTCTACACATAAAAGGCCCACGCCCTAATGATACATCATAGCCCAACAACCGTAAAACGAATTAGATCACTTTCACATCGGGCTAATCTTTATTGAAAGTTAGATTTAATGTAAAATCAAAGAAACCTCCATGGAGGAAGAAGAAGAAGATAGCAATGAAATTATGTATGTTGGTTTTCACACAAATCCAGAGTTTTACACCGAGACATATATTTCCTTAGATATTGTGTGCTAACTAAATCTAACAACTTATCTAAGATTGTGACACATGTCACTACATCTAACCACACACTTGTCACTGTATTAATTTGTAAAACCCTATATCTTTTCTCCCTCTCTCAAACGATTATGTGGATCAACCACATTGAGTTTGGCCTTGAAATTGCAGAAAGTTGAGATTGGCAAACCTTGGTAAAGATATCTACTATCTGTGCATTTGAAGGTATGTAACAGACTTTTAGTTTCTTGTCAAGGACCGGATTCCTAATGTAGTTGACATCCACTTCAATATGTTTAGTTCTAGCATGGGAGACAGGATTTTGAGCTAGAGTGGTGGCTCATGTATTGTCACACCAAACAACTGGAATGGTGGGAAGTGATGTATAACATTTATATGATAAAAATTACGAGGTTTTATATACGTTATCAACTCTTTTTATATAAAATATAAGAAATTATAACGATAATCTTATAAAATATTAATAGTTATGAATAAATCTAAATACTATAAAAATCTAGTAAAATTAATAAAAAGTTATAAATTTTGTACCGGGATAATAACCGGAGTGTCGTGTCAGATTTACGTGGGTATTTTTGGTATTTTATTTGCAGATCTTATGTAAACCAAGACCCCGAGTGACGACACTTTTTGAAGAAAAATCGTATCTTCTGAAGGAAGTAAGGAAGTGCCACGAGATTTAAAGTTCAAGTGGATCAATGGTTTGTGACACCATTATCGAATTATATTTTTGACGAACAAATGGCCCATCAAAAAGGCATTTTATGAAGAAGAGTCCTTCATGGAAGTTATAGATCCTTTCAAGAGCTTTCCAACGCTTCTTGAATTATGTCATTTGGAGATCCAGAGCTCAAGTTATGATTTTATCAAGTTTCAGATCAGGTTATGGAATAAAAAGATACCCGGATCAATCCGGATTTACCTCGGATCGATCCGAGGGAACATACTGATTATCCAGCATGTGGTCCTGCAGAGAATAATCCTGGGATAAGATTTTTTATTCCCGGATCGATCCGGCCCTTTCTCGGATCGATCCGGCTTGGAAAACTTTGCCTATAAATAGAGCAGCTTTGCAGGCATATAAGGGAGACCAATATATATTTTCTTAACCTCTTTTCGTAGTAGTAGTATGTATGTATATAGGCCTTATGCCATAAATAAAGTAGTATCGTTATAATGCTCGAGAAATTATCAGAAGATCAGTGTTGTTGAAGTCGTTGTAATATCCGGAAAACTACAGCTTATGATTCAACAGTTGTAATCGGGTAAAACTTCTTAAGTATTTATGTTTGTTATGTTCGTTTTTATCTTTTTCGTTGTTATAATATTTTTAGGCTAAATCTAATAACTAGCCAAAGTTATGTAATCGTTTTATTTCGATCTTTTCGGTAAATGAATGATGTCTAAGTAAAATTGACTAAAATTGAGTTAATTGAATCTTTTTCTAATGTAACGTATTGATAATATTCGGATTGACGTAATTAACCAAGATGAATCGCACCATATAACCTAACGATGAACTGATCAGAGAAGTTAGGATATGAGATAAAAGATAGAAAAACCAGAGGGTAAAATTGGCCGTGCGAAAGCGTGACTACGGAATCCTATTTCCTACCCGGGGGCAGATTTATCTTGGGAAAGATAGATCTTATTAAAATTGTGCTCGAGATCGTAATAATGTTAAAATCAATAGTTCAATTGAAACTAAAACCGGAAAGTTAAATCGATCCGCCTGACAACCGGAGCCTTTTGAATAACATCGGCCATCCGACAAATGGAATAACCTCTTTTATCCGGGTAGATTTGTACTGCACTGTTCGAGACTAACCGAGATTAGCATGGGGCAGTTGTGGAGAATGAACTGATGACAATGACATATGACAATTTCATACGCTCGTGTGAGGAGGAATTGTTAACCTCAGGAGTGCACCGTTTCATTTACTCAATTAGACCTAAAATAAAAGGAAAGATCGAGCACATTTCGTCTACTGAAAAGATCGTATAAATCAATTATATAAACTTTGGCTAGTTCTATAAAATATATTGGTATCTATATATTTATATCTATATATATATTTTACAATCTATGTACATCTATATATATATTTATATATCTATATATATTATATTAGAATAACTTTTAAATTACGCATTTATTTTATGTTAAGTAGAATATTAGTGATCTATGTTATAAAATTGCGGTTTAGATCGAGTTAATAACAGCTTTTTGGTGTTTAACCACACTTAGAAGAATTACCAAGTTCCCTGAGGATTCGACACTCACTCTCACCATACTAGCACTACTGATTTGACCCGATACACACCGCCGGTTAGGATCGGTATTAGCACTAGAAAAGGCCACGTCAGCTTTCTGGCGCCGTTGCCGGGGATCGTCGCTAATTTCTTTCTTTTGTGTCTATGGTTACTACTTGTATTAGCTCAAAATTCTCGAGAATAAGTCAACACTTTTCTTACCCATTTCTATTTTAATTTTAAATCCGGTACTTACCTTATAGGTAAGTTACCAATTTTACTACTATCAATTTCAGTATTTTCGTTAGTTGATGACCGAAGTGGTAAGGCCCCACTCACTCCTTATAAGACCGACATAAACACTTACGAAAGGCGCTTAAGAGTAGAGTAAACGCGGTCATACTAGTCGGGAAATCTGACGAATCATCTTCAAACAAATACGAGAATGGTCAAATCGGT
The DNA here is from genome assembly GCA_026214975.1 of Gentiana macrophylla. Lineage (NCBI taxonomy): Eukaryota > Viridiplantae > Streptophyta > Magnoliopsida > Gentianales > Gentianaceae > Gentiana > Gentiana macrophylla. Next base: position 124,283,007 of record CM047808.1, on the reverse strand, counting down.
GATGAAACACTGAACAAGGGTCGAACATGCTCTGGGCATGGATGTAACCCTCGTTAACCCTAATAATAATAATAATAATAAAAATAATCGAGAATCGAACCAGAACAATCGTAATAACCCACCAAACCCGAGACCTATCTGTGATCAAACCATAAGCAGAAATCCCATTCTTTTACCCAATGAAGGAGCGAATAATTTCGAAATTAAATCTCATCTTTTTGGTTTAATTGACGCAAGAGCCCAATTCCTAGGAGAGGATGATGAAGATCCACATCATCATCTCTATCTTTTGAAGAATCGTGCAATACTGACCAAAAGTCAAGGTGCTCATAAGGAATTAACGAGGATGACTATTTTTCCTTTTTCTTTAAAAGGACGAGCCCGAGATTGGTTTATGTCTCTTCCACATCATTCACTTACTAGTTGGGAGGAGATTCAAACTGAATTTCTGAAACAATATTTCACTCCTGGACGAAATTTGGAATTAGAAGTCGAGGTTGCTAACTTTACACAAGGATCTGAAGAAACGCTCGGGAATGCCTGGGAAAGATTTAAAAAACTGTTAAGAGCTTGTCCCGACCATGGTTATTCCTTAGATATGTAGATTCAACTTTTCTGTCGTAAATTAAGGAAAGATTCACGTGCTGATGTAGATCATGCATGTGGTGGTTCTTTAATGATGAGTGAAGCTCAAATAGTTTACGATGCTATAGAAAAAATTTCCAAAAATAACAGAATGTGGAAACCGGTTCTAGCACCGAAAAAGTAGCTTTTGCAGGAGAATGTACATCTAATACGGAAGTTCTAGCACATTTAGAAAATTTGAGTAGGAAATTTGATGGCCTACAATCTAACACAAACCAAAGTTCAGAAAATAGTACACCAACTGAATACTCAAATCAGGATAACATGCCATTGGGATTGAAGAACCAACAGATATTCAAGAGAGGAGGTGAGTTTTCTTCAAAGACATATAGAATTTGAACAATGCATACTCAAACTCGTTTAATGCTATTAGAAGAGATCACCCTACTTATCGATGGTCTGAAAACCCTAGTAAGCAAGGATAACCGCCACATCCAGTTCCATATAGGAATATGAATAATAATCAAGTTTATCAAGAAAACACATCTAATCAGAATTTGCAATCATTACCTAGATCCTATCCTCAACATACCACTCAAAGTATACCAGTAACTCAAAGTTCAACTCAACCTGCAGAAGGAGTTGAAAAATGGGAAAAACTAATGGAAAATATGATGGGTGTAGTATCTACTCAAGCTAAGAATATGGAAACAATCATGACTTCTATTGGTACAGTCACTAAAGATATGAGTTCAATGAAAACATCTATGAGTGGACATGATACCAGAATGAGAACGATAGAAGCCTCATTAAGGAATATGGAAGATCATTTGAGTAGGGAAGGTGAACGTAACAACAGTAGACCTCCTGGAGGATTACCAAGTAATACTGAAAGAAACCCAAGAGAGGTAAATGTTGTAGTTACGAGAAGTAGGAAGCTCAGTGGAAGCAATGGAGTTGAAAACTTTGGGAATAATGAAGTAGAAGATGACTTAGATGGTAAGAATGATGAAACTAAAAATGAACTTGAATTCACTGATGAGGAAGAAGAAATTATAGAAAATTTCTTGAAAAGGAATAGAAGTTTGGAATATGAGAATGAAGGTGAAAAATGGGTAAAAATCCCTAGGATTTTGAAAAATCCCATGGATAAAGATTTAAGGAATTTATTCAAAGAACATGTTAGAATAGAGGATAATGAAAAAAAGGATGAAAAAAACGAAGAACTGAAGGAATCTGAAGTAGAGATTGATTCAGGGAATGTTTTAAAAGAAAAAATTCAAGAACCTGAAACATGGCGACTAAGTAATACTCAAAGGTTTAAGGAAAAAGGAAAAGAGAAATTGACTAAGGAGCCAAAGGTTATAGATTTAGAATCTTTACCTTACCCACCTAAAGATCAAATTAAAAAGATTAAAACTGATCAGAAGTATGCTCGTTTCCTTGATACCTTTCGTCATATTCATGTTAATATCCCTGTTATCGAAGCTCTAATTAGTATGCCTGCTTATGGAAAGTTTCTGAAAGATATACTATCAAATAAGAAAAAATTAGAGGAATATGAGAATATATGCCTAAATGAAGAATGTTCTGCAATTCTGCAGCATAAGTTACCACCTAAACTGAAAGATCCTGGAAGTTTTACCATTCCATGTGAAATTGGAGGATTTCTGTTTAAGAAGGTCTTATGTGATCTTGGAGCTAGTATAAATCTCATGTCTTATGAGGATTATAAAAAGCTAGGCATAGGAAAGCTTACTAAGACTGAAATGACTCTGCAAATGGCAGATAGATCGATTAAGTACCCTAAAGGAATTATTGAGGACATATTGGTTAAAGTAGACAAGTTATATTTTCCAGTAGACTTTGTAGTTATGGAAATGGAAGAAGGTTATTCAGCACCTCTTATTCTAGGTCGTCCATTTCTAGCTACAGGAAGAACTTTAATCGATGTTCAGAAAGGAGAATTAATTTTGAGAGTCAATGAAGATGAAGTTGCTTTCAATATTTTCAAAGCTATGAACCATCCATAGACATCACCAGAATCATGTTCTTTTATAGAAGATATTCATTCTGTCTATGATAATCAGTTACCAACTTTTGAAGACAGATTAGAAGAATGCTTAGCTCTGTCTATCTATAAAGAAGATGAGAAAGACACCGAAATGAAAGAGATAATTCTTTCTCTAGATAAAGGAAGTTTTACTTTTAAACCATCATGGCATAAGTATTTGGAATTAGAACTAGAAGGACCAGTTCTTAAATCGTCAATAGAAGATCCGCCGAAGAATCTGGAATTGAAACCGTTACCTTTAAATCTGAAATATGCTTTTCTTGAAACTGATAATCTATTACCGATTATTATTTCATCAACTTTAACTGAGCAACAAGAAGATCAATTACTTAGAATGTTGAAAAAGCATAAGAAAGCTTTTGGATGGACAATTGCCGATATTCGAGGTATTAGCCCTGAGATTTGCGTTCATAAGATAATTCTGAAGGAAGATGCTAAACCTTGTATTCAACCGCAACGCCGCCTCAACCCAAATTTGCAGTTAATTGTTAAGAAAGAGGTCATTAAACTATTAGAAATGGGGATAATATTTCCCATATCAGATAGTGAATGGGTAAGTCCAACTCAAGTTGTACTAATGAAAGGAGGTTTCACAGTGAAAGAGAATGAAAGGAATGAATGGATTCCGACAAGAGAGATTACAGGATATCGAATGTGCATTGATTATAGAAAGCTAAATGATCATACTAAGAAAGATCATCATCCACTTCCATTCATAGTTCAAATGTTGGAACGTTTAAGTGGACATAAGTATTACTATTTCTTAGATGGTTATTCAGGATATTTACAGATTTTCATTGCAGCAGGAGATAGGGAAAAGACTACTTTCACTTGTCCTTATGGAACTTTTATGTATAAAAGAATGCCGTTTGGTTTATGTAATGCTCTGCTTTCGTTTCAAAGATGTATGATGTCTATATTTTCTGATATGGTTGAGAAATTCTTAGAAATTTTTATGGACGACTTTAGTGTTTATGGAGATTCTTTTGGTAAATGTTTGTCGCACTTAGAAAGAGTGTTACAACGCTATGAGGATACCAATTTAGTACTAAACTGGGAAAAATGTCATCTAATGGTATCAGAAGGAATTGTTTTAGGTCACAGAATCTCTGAAGAAGGTATCGAAGTTGATAAAGCTAAAGTCGACTTAATTGAAAAATTGCCACCACCAGTTAATTTAAGAACCCTAAGAGGATTTCTCGGACATGCAGGATTTTATAGAAGGTTCATTGCTGATTTCTCGAAAATAGCTAAGCCTCTAAGTCATTTACTTGAAAAGGAAGTACCTTTCAACTTTGATAGTAAATGTATGGAAGCCTTTCAGACCTTAAAAGCGAAGTTGATTACTGCACCAGTGCTAGTAGCACCAGATTGGAGTTTGCCGTTTGAGATTATGTGTGATGCGAGTGATTTAGCTATAGGAGCTGTTTTAGGTCAAAGATATAACAAAATTATCAAAGCTATCTACTATGCTTCTCACACATTAAACGCAGCTCAACTTAATTATGCAACTACAGAAAAAGAACTGTTGGCTGTAATTTTTGCCTTAGATAAGTTTAGATCATATATTGTTGGTTCTAAGGTAATAATCTACACAGACCATTCAGCCCTGAAGTATTTACTGAGTAAGAAAGATGCTAAACCACGTCTTCTTAGATGGATTCTCTTACTTCAAGAATTTGATATTGAAATTAAAGATAAAAAAGGAAGTGAGAATGTAGTAGCAGATCATCTAAGTAGAATGGAAAATGATGAAGAAATAGGAATTGAAATTAAAGATTCATTTCCTGATGAACAACTATTTAAAATAGATACTCCTTCAACCATGCAGTTATTAAAGAATAGAATTCCTTCTAAGGAAATGGCACCCTGGTTTGGAGATATCATTAATTACTTAACCTGTGATTATATTCCGTCTCATTGGACTGGCAATGTGAAAGAAGTTCTTTTCGACTTAAAATTTTATTACTTGGAGGAACCGGACCTTTTCCGTAAGTGTTCGGATGGAATAATCGGAAAATGTGTGCCTGATAATGAAATTTTAAGTATTTTATCGTTTTGTCATGATCGTGAGGCGGAGGTCATCATGGAGGTTGGAAAACCGCTTTTAAGTTTTGCAATGTGGTTTTATTGGCCTACACTATATAAAGATGCGTATAAGTATGTTAAATCTTGTGAGTCTTGTCAAAAATGGGAAATGTATCTAAAAACATGAAATGCCTATGCAACCTATTTTAGAATGTGAGTTATTTGATGTTTGGGGTATAGATTTCATGGGACCATTCCCTATATCTTTTGGAAAAAGATTTATTCTAGTAATGGTAGATTATGTTTCAAAATGGGTAGAAGCTGAAGCTCTTCCCACTAATGATACCAAAGTTGTCATACGATTCCTTAAAAAGAATATATTTACCCGATATGGCATTCCAAGGGCAATCATTAGTGATAGAGGTTCACACTTTTGTAATAGACCATTTACCAAGATAGTTGAAAAATATGGTGTAACACATAAGTGAGGAACGCCCTATCATCCGCAAACCAGTGGTCAGGTAGAGGTGTCTAATAGAGAAATCAAAAGAATTATAGAAAAAACAGTTGATTCAAATCGTAAAAACTGGGCAGTTAAATTAGACGATGCATTATGGGCGTCTGCATGACTTTTTAAGACACCAATTGGTTGTTCTCATAAACTAGTCTTTGGTAAGTCTTGTCATCTCCCAGTTGAGTTAGAACACCGAGCCTTCTGGGCTATTAAATTTCTTAATTTCGATCCTAAGGCTGTCGGTGATCATAGATTACTTCAATTAACAGAACTAGAAGAATTTCGTCTCGATTCTTATGAAAATGCTCGAATCTACAAGGAACGCACGAAATCTTTTCACGATAAGAGAATCTATAGTCGTGAGTTCCATGTAGGTGATCGAGTTCTCTTGTACAATTCACGTTTAAAGTTATTTCCAGGAAAGCTTAAATCAAGATGGACAGGTCCATTTAAAGTAACAAGGGTTAACAAATCTGGAGCTGTTGAACTAACTGATGGAAATACGACTTTTATAGCCAATGGCCACATAGTGAAGTTATTTGTGGAGGGAGAAGGAATCACACTGAAGGGAGAAGTAATGCTAATGACTGATCCCCTGAAAAAATTGAAAAAGCAGAAAAATCAAACAAATTGAGAAGCAGAGGAACTGAAATCAGCCGAATATCAGGTGATATCTATCTTTCTTCTACTTCTCTGTGTTTTATATGTTTGAACTAGTTTCGTCTTTTACCGGATAGACGTAAAAGAACTGGATGTCTTTTTTAAATAGAATAGGAGTTTTTATTTTGCTTTTGAAATTAGGCCTTGATAAAGATGTCGCGTTTGCTATAGGGAGCTTTAGTTTTTGAGAAAAACAAGCAATTGTTGAGAGAGATCAGATTGAAAGAAGTATGTAATGGAGAATCGAGAAGTTCGATAAATTGAAGGGCAAAGTTTCTGATGAGATGCAGAATTTTGGAACAAGTGAGCATGATGGGAAATGTAGGGAAAGCACAACCAAATCCCAGGATGAGTGTTTGAATGTTGTTAAGAAGGGAACGATTAGGTGGTTATCCGAAAATCCCGATGGAGATCAAAGGGAAAATTCGAACGCCTCATTTCTTAAGGTTAGGTTGATAGAACGTTATGTTAGAACCCTGGAAGATTTAGAAGTAATGGAATTAGGACCCTTATGAGTTTTGTAATATTTATAAAATTTTTATATAACTTTTGAAAATTTTATATAAAGGATCTTTATGAAATTATTAAAGGTTTTATAAATTTTTTTTTTATAAAAGGTTTTAATTAAAAAAAAATGTGGTCGGATCGATCCGACCTAACCCCGGATCGATCCGGAACCTGAAAAACCTAAAAAAAGGGACGGGGTCCCTTCTTCTTCTTCTTCTTTCATTTTTCTTCAAACAGCCGCCCCTCCCCTCTTCCCCCATTCGAATTTTTTTCTTCAAATCATCACACAACATTACTATTAAACTACCCCAATTCTTAAACTCTTCTCATTTTCCTCTCCTCTCTTCAAATTTTTGTTTAAATTGAAGAATTTTTCAAGGGAAGCTTCAACTTTTATTCCGGCGAATTTTCATCTTTTCCGGCCAAATTTCAACCTTTAAGCTTTGGAAGGTAACATTGTAGTCCCTTATTTTGTTAATTTCGTTTTTAAGCAACTTTTTATTTTATTTTTGTAACTCATTTGTGTTGTTTTGTATTGTTTTGTTGTTGTTTTGTTATTTTGTCACTATCATAGAATGGACGAATCATCAAAAGCCAGTAAAAAACGTAAGCCGCATATCCCTACCCAAATCCCAGTTATAGAAACTAGGCCTTTAACAGAAGAAGAATTGGCTGTTAGTTTTGAAAGAACCGCGTCTGCTGCAGCTAAGAAGGCGTTGAAAAATAAATTTGGAAAGTGTTTAGTTGCAATAGAGAGGGGTTTGGATTTCACGGATTTGGGAAGGAAGGTAAAAGAGATTTTCGAAAGGCGACAGTGGATGGAGTTAGCCGAGTTTAAGGCGGGGAAATTAACACAACCTTAGTAGGCTTGAATTTTATTCTCGATAGCAACTCATAATGAAACAGAGAGAATGGTGAGTTAACTTCTGTCATCCTAAGAACCAGAATAGTGCCGTTTAATCCCCAGTTTATAAATGCTATTTATGGTGTCCCTGATATACCAGAGAATGAGGATTATTATACGGTATGGAATTTAGATGAGCCAGCAGATTTTGACTATATAGTCTCGACAAATTGAAAGACGAGTTAGATCCCACAGCTGTTTGGCATGAAAATAGGTTTTCCTATGGAAAATGTACACTACAAGAAAATCGATTTTTAATGAGGGGAAATCCGGTCATTAAAAGTCACTTTCCCGTCACTAAAGACTTTTAATGAGAGGAAATTTACTCTCATCGCCCGTCCTTGCTGCTTCTCTATATAAAGGTAAATTGTGAGAGTAAAAGGTCCCGTGGTTATTGATTTTTTAATGACATGTGTTTCCTCTCATTAAAAATTGTTCTGGTGACGACATATTTTGTCACAATAGTTCATTTGCCCTTCATTATATATTGTTTTTATTACGGTATATACCCTCACTAAAACACCATTTACCCCTCATTATCACGAATATAATTTCATAATATTAAATATACTAAAATAATAAGCGATTCAAAGTAGTGGTAAAATGATGTCTTCATTTCAGAAATGAACAAATACACTAATGGGAATGACATAATTTCAACCGTTGGTTTAAGTAAATTGTCACAAAAGAGGCTCCAAACGAGCTAAAAGGATAAACCAAATCTGAATTCTAAAGGAAATACAAGATGAAAACCAAGTTTACTGCTCCGATCATAATTAAGTAACTCAAGCATTGGTGATTGTCCAAGAACTCGTCTACATTCAACACCGCATCTTGATCTTGCGGTACCTTCAACACAACTAAGACAAACATGATCACATTAAAACCTCAACATTACAATGTAAATCTACCAGAATAAAACAAATAAACTTAGGTCGCATGAAAAATAAATAACTTGGACAAATACCTTATGCAGATAGTTCGAGTTTTTCTGCTTCCTGTACAATGAAATAAGAAAATCTTCAAAAGGTGAAACACATCTAGAAGTATAAACCAGTGTATTTTTAGTAGCCAGCCAACAAAAAAATAGTGGTTAGGTAAGGATAAGATTTTGTAATCATATACAATATCGGCAAACACGTTCCACTTTTATAGGAACACCACAAACCATCAATGACTACAAACATGGATGCATCATAACATATTAATAGACATGTAGACTGACACTTCACCATAAACATGGATGCATCATAACATATTAATAAGGCATAGACAAATCTAACAGGCTGCTCATACAAGACAGACAGAACTTCACAACACAGATTCAGGTACAAGGCACATTTCAAGAAAGACTTGACAATCAACAGACCCTATACAAACCAAACTGATCTTGTACAAGTTGTACAACTTATTACAAAAAAGATCAGACCACAGCTTGAGCACACCTGGAGGTCCTGGACTGATCACAAACAACAAGACTCAACACAGACAAAACCAAAGCCGGTTGTACAAACACTAAACTCTTAAACATGTGCCTAATACGGATAATCAGTTTTGTATGCATTTTTAGAGGCACAATGTCTGATATCTGATGCTATTTGTCTCCTCCAGCAACAGTTTGCTTTCCCAATGCCTACGATGTTCAGCTTCATACTGACAAAAAACACCGTGGATATAAGTTTGGATACATACCTTAAGAACCAATGCATTATAAGACAATTCGCGTACTGCTTTCTCGATTCTTTTGGGGTTAGCCATCAGAAAGTCATCTCCCACTACATGCATGTGCAATAACCATCTGTTAGTAATATACCAAGTACCAAAAGAGAAATGCAGAAGGAAGAATCCTTGTGAAATGGCTGGATGCTATTATACACAACTTGTTTACCATACTAATGCCAAACCCTAGTCTGTGCAGTTTAATGTTACCAAGAAAAAAACAGTTTCAGATTTTACTTTCGCTGCATATGTTTGCAAGAGAATTCTAGTTCCAGGATACGATAATCAGCATAAATTGACTAGCAGATGTGAGAATAAACAGGGTACCCAAAGTTCAAAATACTCTAATACCATTGTTAATCATAACTTAGTAAAAACATTAAAAGCTGCTTTGTATAGTAATTGAAGAATGAAGGAAATGGAACTGGTATCACACAAAAACAAAGTTCCCCCGCCTCATGGTCTGTAGTCGTTAAATGTTTTACATGCTGCAAAGGACTGGCACGAAAGTTGAGCAATCAAAAAGTCTAATTCACAAATAAGGTTAATAAACCAACCTGGTAGATTCCGAGATTTGTGAGCTGCTTGACATGTTCCCAATCCTTCTTAACGGATCCTCAATGGATACGATAGGGTAGTCTACAATACAAGGTTAAGCTTTTAAGGAACACATTTGAACACTTGAAGGGCAGTGTATAGACAAACACATTTTCATTACGTTGGTAGAGGCACAATAATGTAATACAATGACATATTACCCGAACCTAAAACCTAATAAGGCTGAGAAGTGGGTATTCCAATACATCAAATACAAGATGAAAGAGCTTTGGCATACTTAGGAAGAAATTGTGTTGCAATCGAAAGATTTGATGAACGAGTAACAGCTTCCATAAAAGGACCAATACTTGGATGCCTGAGCTTTTTCATAATCCAAACCTTGAACATCAAACAAATGCAACACTTTGTCAGATCAAAGTCTATTAAATATTTTAACATCAGAAAAACAGAGCAGTAGAATGCAAAAAGAAGCTAATAACAAGGCAAAAAAACTGACATGAAATTTCGACTAAAAAAATATCACTTTTGGCTAGAAACGCTTAAACAAAAAAAACCTCACAAAACAAGAGTAAGAGAACATTAGAAGTGGTGTCAAGCCCAAAGGAAGTCACATTATTCAAAACCTCCTTCCACGCTAAAAAATGATGTGTTGCTTTTTGAGGAAAGTAATGAAGTAAAAACAAAAGAAGAGAAGACAAACACCAAATGCAAAGGCAATAATTGAGTCCCAATCATGAGAAAAGACTACTACAACCAATCCTCCAACGAAGAATACATAATTTTCAGAATGTAATGACAAACCGGTAAAACGAGTAAAGAAAATAACCTTAATTTTAGATGAATTGCAGTGTGAGACCTACACAAACATAACTCTAAATCTATTATACTGAAGGTATTGTTCTACTTTCCATAAATCCTCCGACGAAGATAGGATTTTACAGGATTAACGCATCGAGTGGGCAATGAGTGCATCAATAGTCATTTGTAAGCACCCCAGAAATGGCATATGAGAATGAGATCAAGTGCAAATGCTATTTTTACCCTTTCCCCCCAAAAATGATTCGCTCTCGGCTTTATTACATTAAATGGTTCAAATCGATGTCATCCGAAGAAAAGGACAAAATTTTTTGTTGTAGGCTGTCAATGATTTACTTAACTATCACTTGCACGATAAGACAAATAACATGTGCAAACTCACTAACACAAAAAACAAACACCATTAATATAAATCCTTAAACTGCAAAACCATGAATATTATGTTTGCAACGAGATCACTTGAATATTTATTGATATGTGTACTCAGACAGAAAAACAAAGGGTAAAGGCCAAAACAAGAGAAAGCACCTGAGTTAAGGAAAGAAAAGAGCTTCTTTTCACCATCACACGATGCTTTTCATCATTCATCATCAAGCTCTCACTTGTGATCAAGAGCTTTTTGGGCAATCTTAAAATTAATTTCCCCTCCCTAATATCTCGAGCTGCAACTAAACCCATTTCTGATTAAAACTCAATAAAAATCAAATCTTGAAATAACAAAAAGAGTATAAAATGAAAAGAAAAAAAAAAGAGCAAGTTAACCAAAAGTCCCTGCTGGAATCAGGGAAGTGGGGAACAAATAGAGTGCGACTCAAACATGAAGATGAACAGTTGGCATCTCCAGATTCGATTAGTGATGATGGAGAAACAAGATGTCCAGGTCGACTGCCAATTCGAGAAAGCCGTCAATGTTTGCTGCAACTTTGTCGCTTCCATCGCCGGTGAACTGCATCCTCCACCCCGAATGCCCTGTGGAAGATCCCTAGCCTCCTTCCCGTAGCCACCACAACTGTAGAAAGAATCGCCCCCACCGCCATATCCACAACCAAATGACCAGTCTATAAGTAACTATCGAACTCGGCATCACTACCGCCGCCTCCACTTCTGTCGCAATACCTACCCAGATTTCCGTCCTCTCAAAAACTATTACATACCCTGCTACCACCACCACCGCGATTATCATTCCTATTTTGCTACCGATCGAAATGGAAAGGTGAAAAGTGGAGGACGTGGATTAGGGTAGAAAGATGGGGGAAATTTTTCTGGATTGTGGAGAAGAGGAAATGGGGAGGCCGATTTGGAGGTATTAGGTTAAGGGTATTTGATATTTTAGTTTTTTTTAAGGGAAATTCGTGTTTTTATGTTTTGGAAGGTGTTTAGGAGATAAAATGGGTAGATAAAATGATATAATTAATGAGAGGAACTATTTTTTTTAATCTTAACTAGGGGATTATCAACAAATAGTGATAGGAATCAATAGTTTAAATTAAAAGTGTAACACTATAGCCGTGTAATATATTTCCTCTAGTTAAAACTAGGCTTTAGTGGGAGGATTTGCATCCCTTCACTAAATTTTTGTGGCAATTAGCCTCTTTTCTAGTAGTGGTATAAGGGATATGAGAGCTATTAAACGTTTTATCAGTTCGACTCTTTACCCTTCTCGTCATTTGACATCTTTTGGTAAAGAGGATCTGTGTATTGCTTGGGCTATGGTCAATGATATACCTGTGGATGTAGGCAGGGTTATGTATAGAAGGGCCAAGGAATTTGTTTCAACTGCTAAACCAGGCAATCACATGCCTTTTCCTTGTTTTATTTCTTCCTTGTGTCGCCAGATAGGTGTTCCTGAGCTTCCAAATGATAATCTGATTATGGTTGACGAAACACTTATAGGTCCTAGTTTACCACCTAGGCCGGCAGGAAGGATAGATTTTATGAACCTTAACCGCCACCGACCTCAGCCTACTCCACATGTTTCTCAATCCACTACTGTCCCTCCTTCATCTAGTCAAACTCAAACTCAACTTCCAAATACCATCACATACGACATGTTTCAATCCATGGCCTATGATGTTCATCGTGCTAATGCCAATATGGCTGTTTTTGCGGAAAGGAATAGGTTATGGTCTGAAGATTTACGTCAAGGAATGCGAGGTATATATCAAATGAATATACTGCAAAACCCTACCTATGCCGAGATGGATATTCCGCATTGCCAATCCCAGCCGTATACCTTGCCCGACTTTATTCCGCCGATGCCACCTCGCTCAGACTTCCAACAAATGCCACATTCTTTTGGATTTCAAACTAGTGGTGTAGGGGATTTTTCGACAGGTACTACAACAGCTGCGACATCTGGTTGGCCAGGATTTGGATCATTTGACCATACCACGACGGGATGGGGAAGCACTTTTTCTGATGTCACGAGAGAGATGAGCTCGATGGGACTAGATAGCTCGGTTCGGATGTCAACATATTTTCAAGATCCATTCCAAGAATCGACTTATGATCCGGCCCGTTCTCAAGCCATGCCAAGTTCGAGCCAAGTCGAGATGAGTGATGAAGAGGAGTGATTTTAAACATTTTATGATTATTGACATTGAAAACAATTTATTTTTCGTACAATTTCATTTTCGTAAAATTTTAGGTTATTTTGGTTTTATTTTGGTAGGATTTTATTTTAATACGATCTTCATAGAATTTTATTTTACTTTCGTTTGATTTTATGGTATTACGCACCGTGTAGTAAAATTTATCGTTATAACATAATAAAAATAAACCAAAGATAGGGAGAAAATATATCACCTAAAAAATCTAGGCATTTTACAAGCAAAAACGACTCTGTCCGTGAATAGTAATTTTCCGGATCGATCCGGCCCTTTCCCGGATCGATCCGGCGTGAGTATGCCGACCTGACAGGATTGCTAGTTGAGAAGCCGGATCGATCCGGCCCTTTCTCGGATCGATCCGGGAAGTACAAAAACGCCAAAAAGTAGATTTTCTTCTACTTTTGCATGATTACTACCTTTCTATAAAAGGAAAGAGCTGATGCCTTCATCTTTGCTCATTTCTTCTTTAATTCTATCTGTCTTTGTTTATTTTCTGTATCTGATAAAAATGTCGAGCCACTCCTCTCCCTCGGTTAATAGTTACGAACCACATACGCCTGATGGTGTGGTTCCCGAAAGCCATGCTTCGTGTTTTCATAATGACGTCCCGAGACGTCTAAATTTCGTCCATTCTCCTATTCTGATGGAGAAAGGCTTAAATCTGAAAAAAATTGATCAGTGGGGACGAAATCTAATCCGAGGTTGCGGATGGAAAAAGCTGATTAGGACTCCCAGAGGTAGAATAAACATTTCAATTGTCAGAGATTTTTATGCGTCTCTTACTGAGATAACGACAACAGCCTCGTCTCATATCATTAATGTTAGGGGCATCGTTATATCATTTTCGCCAGTTATCATAAAGCAGATCTTTCAAATCCCACCATGTACTTTTGAACAAAACCCACACTACGAGTTTATTTGGGAACTCAGAAGTTCTTATAATGTTGTTAATCGTACTGCAGAAGCCTTTCAGTATGTGTTTCCACTGTTTGATCATAACTATGATTCTTCGACTTTAGCTTTACCCCCTCATCTGAGGGCGTGGAAACGCTTCATTAACTCTCGGATCTATCCAACTAGAGATTTTTTAGGGGTTACGGACGATGAGATGCTATCATTGTATGCTGACCGACCGACCGTGGGGCATACATTGATTGGGGGATTTTGATGTTTAAAACTGCAATTAATTTTGCAGTAGAGAGGCATAATAGGGGAAGACCGCTACCGTTTGCCTGGGTTATCTCTCAACTTTGTGTCCAACTGAATCACGTGCCTGAGTTCACTACTGACGAGATCTTTCCATCTCGTGATTCTCAGTTGGGATTACTTCCGGTAGATACTCCCGGATGTTCATCTACGGTTTGATGAGTTGTTGAAAATCAGTTAGGAGTTGATGTTGTTAAGTTGGTAGTCGTTTAAGTTAGTATTTTCATCGTTTTTTAATTACGTTTTCTTTAACAGTTGTAATGGTATCCTTAATGTTTAATATATATGTCATTTTCTTTAATCAAAATAATATACGTTGAGAAAAATAATAAAAATCAAAATCGTATAAAATTTTAATTTTTTTCTTTTAAACCTACTTTTTATTACTCAATGACCATCGGGACGATGTCATTTCGTAAGTGGGGAGTAGAGGTAAGTTAGTAAAATAAAAATTAAAATTTTCTCATATAAATTTATACTTAAATGCTTAATACTTAGTTTAATTTTTCTTGAATCAAAATAACTAGATAATATATAATTAATATGAATAAAAATAATATAAATTGGTAAGAATAGATTTTAATTAAGTAAAGTAAATTATATATATTTTAATTATATATATCAATTTTAGATTTTTATAAGATTTTAAGTATATGTAACTATACATAAATATTATCAAGTAATTTTCATATGAAATTTAGCGAATATACTTATATCTATAATAAAATGTTAGAATAATTTTCTTTTCAAAACGAAATATGAATATGGAATCGGACTAGGGATGACGATTTTTTTGGCACCATAAAAAAAAAAAAATAATAATAATAATAAAATAATATATAAACTATAGCCAAATAGCCTACCTAAATAAATTTCTAATTTTTGTCCCTACCTCAGCCTTGATTAGAGTGGTCAAGACCTCACTCGAAAATAGCCATTTTTGATTATAGCTGACCCTTAGCTTATTTTGGTCTACATTTCCTAAAAATCCACGAGTTTGTACGTACTTATGAAAAGAGATGATGACACAAAAACTAAGAATGGTGTATGCTGAGATTGAAAAAATTTAGATAAGTATTAGTATATTCGATCTTACCTCATGACGCTTGCAAGATAGTCGATTTTGGTAATAAGTTCGGATATGTTAATATTCTATAAAAGAATTAAGAACGAAGCACCATATTTACACAGAGTTAATCAAATACCAGGTATCTTCCTTATCTTTGATCAACAACTAAAAATATCGGTTGTAGCTACCAATGATTTGAGTGCAGTGGGGTGTTATCTCGAAATGTCCTATATCACTATGAGGTTTAAAAGCTCCCGATAAAAAGTCGAATCATAAGATCTCAAGAATGATTACAAGTTTAAGGAAACCGGACTTGTAATTTTCGATCGAAAGAGTATTACTCCAATCAATCTTGACGAAGCAATGCTTGTAAGTTTGATTTTCTACACACATGCACGCTTTTAGTTCTTAAATATGTTGAGAAAAAAAAAACCAAATGTTATTAATCGAGGTATTTTTGATCAAAATTATGAAGGTGTAAGTACGTACGACTTGCTTCTTTCTCTTTTGATTTTCTTTTCTATCCTTCTGATTAACCAACACCCTGAACCTAAAACGTATATGCCATTTTGTCAACTATTTGACTTAGTCTTTGATTCCAAATTATTTCATATAAGTTAAGATAGGAGAATGATTCTAGAATTTTAATTATATTTATTGAGTAAATTATGTGAAATTTCATTTGAATAATAATTGATAAATAATTTATCTAAGTTATCTACACTTTTTATCTTGTTAATTTCTAAGAAAGATATAACTAATATATTTATAATATTGAAATGATATTTTACTAATTTGAAATTTAATCTACCAAGTATATCATTTTTATTGTAATTTTTATATATTACGCTTATTTTGCTTTATGACGATCAAAGAAATTTAAGTGGGGAGTAGTTGATGTATAACATTTATATGATAAAAATTACGAGGTTTTATATACGTTATCGACTCTTTTTATATAAAATATAAGAAATTATAACGATAATCTTATAAAATATTAATAGTTATGAATAAATCTAAATACTATAAAAATCTAGTAAAATTAATAAAAAGTTATAAATTTTGTACTGGGATAATAACCGGAGTGTCGTGTCAGATTTACGTGGGTATTTTTGGTATTTTATTTGCAGATCTTATGTAAACCAAGACCCCGAGTGACGACACTTTTTGAAGAAAAATCGTATCTTCTGAAGGAAGTAAGGAAGTGCCACGAGATTTAAAGTTCAAGTGGATCATAGTTCGTGACACCATTATCGAATTATATTTTCGACGAACAAATGGCCCATCAAAAAGGCATTTTCTGAAGAAGAGTCCTTCATGGAAGTTATAGATCTTTTCAAGAGCTTTCCAACGCTTCTTGAATTATGTCATTTGGAGATCCAGAGCTCAAGTTATGATTTTATCAAGTTTCAGATCAGGTTATGAAATAAAAAGATACCCGGATCAATCCGGATTTACCTCGGATCGATCCGAGGAACATAATGATTATCCAAAGATGTGGTCCTGCGCAGAGAATAATCCTGGGATAAGATTTTTATTCCCGGATCGATCCGCCCTTTCTCGGATCGATCCGGCTTGGAAAACTTTGCCTATAAATAGAGCAGCTTTGCAGGCATATAAGGGAGACCAATATATATTTTCTTAACCTCTTTTCGTAGTAGTAGTATGTATGTATATAGGCCTTATGCCATAAATAAAGTAGTATCGTTATAATGCTCGAGAAATTATCAGAAGATCAGTGTTGTTGAAGTCGTTGTAATATCCGGAAAACTACAGCTTCTGATTCAACAGTTGTAATCGGGTAAAACTTCTTAAGTATTTATGTTTGTTATGTTCGTTTTTATCTTTTTCGTTGTTATAATGTTTTTAGGCTAAATCTAATAACTAGCCAAAGTCATGTAATCGTTTTATTTCGATCTTTTCGGTAAATGAATGTTGTCTAAGTAAAATTGACTAAAATTGAGTTAATTGAATCTTTTTCTATTATGTAACGTATTGATAATATTCGGATTGACGTAATTAACCAAGATGAATCGCACCATATAACCTAACGATGAACTGATCAGAGAAGTTAGGATATGAGATAAAAGATAGAAAAACCGGAGGGTAAAATTGGCCGTGCAAAAGCATGACTACGGAATCCTATTTCCTACCCGGGGGCAGATTTATCTTGGGAAAGATAGATCTTATTAAAATTGTGCTCGAGATCGTAATAATGTTAAAATCAACAGTTCAATTGAAACTAAAACCGGAAAGTTAAATCGATCCGCCGACAACCGAGCCTTTTGAATAACATCGCCATCCGACAAATGGAATAACCTCTTTTATCCGGGGTAGATTTGTACTCGGTACCTGTTCAGACTAACTGAGATTAGCATGGGGCAGTTGTGGAGAATGAACTGATGACAATGACATATGACAATTTCATACGCTCGTGTGAGGAGGAATTGTTAACCTCAGGAGTGCACCGTTTCATTTACTCAATTGGACCTAAAATAAAAGGAAAGATCGAGCACATTCCGTCTACTGAAAAGATCGTATAAATCAATTATATAAACTTTGGCTAGTTCTATAAAATATATTGGTATCTATATATTTATATCTATATATATATTTTACAATCTATGTACATCTATATATATTTATATATCTATATATATTATATTAGAATAACTTTTAAATTACGCATTTATTTTATGTTAAGTAGAATATTAGTGATCTATGTTATAAAATTGCGGTTTAGATCGAGTTAATAACAGCTTTTTGTTGTTTAACCACACTTAGAAGAATTACCAAGTTCCCTGAGGATTCGACACTCTGACTCACCATACTAGCACTACAGTTTGACCCGATACACTGTCGGTTAAGGACTGGTATTAGCACTAGAAAAGGCCACGTCAGGAAGCTTGAACTTCATTTCATTCAAAAGCTGCACAATCCACTGAATTTTAGTTCCCATGTTAGACAGGGCTCTATATTCAGACTCATAGCTTGATCTAGCAACCACATGTTGCTTCTTTGAACTCCAGGTTATGAGGGAATTATCCAAATATACACAATAACCTCCAGTTGATTTTCTATCAGTAGGATCAGCAGCCCAATTTGCATCAGTGAAGCCACTTAACTGGAGATTACTATATGGAATGAAATGCAATCCCTGTCTAAGGGTCCCCTGTACAAACCTCATGAGTCTTTTGAGCTTGCCAATGTTCAGTACATGGCTTCTGCATAAACTGACTCAAGGTGTTTACTATGTAAGATATGTCAGGCCTAGTAAGAGTAAGGTATTGGAGAGCACCAATGGCACTCCTATATATGTGTGGAATAGTGAGAGGATCACCTTGATTAGGATACAGTTGTTTATCTGCCACCATGGGTGTAGGACAAGGTTTGAGATGCTTCAAATTCAGCCTCTTAAGCAGTTGTGAAGCATAATAGGACTGTGCGAGATAGATTTCTGATTTGTCCCTTGTCATTTGCATCCCTAAGAAATGAGATACTGACCCTAGATCTTTCAAGGAGAACTTGGAGTCCAGTTGCTTAATGAACTTCTGTATGAGTGCTGGTGAATTTCCTGTAAGAAGTATGTCATCAACATACACCAAGGCAAATAGGATCTGACCCCCACATCTGCACATAAATAAAGAATTATCTGACATAGACTGTTGGAACCCCCATCTTATCATCTGGGATCTAAAGGCATCAAACCAGGCCCTTGGTGCCTGCTTCAGGCTATATAGAGCCTTATTCAGTTTACTGACATAATGAGGCCATGTTGAATCTTCAAACCCTTCTGGTTGTGCCATATAGCATATGGACCATTCAAAAAAATAATATTGATATCAATTTGGTTCACTGGCCAGTTCATAGACACAGCTAAAGTCAGCACAACTCTGATTGTAGCAGACTTTGCCACAGGAATAAAAGTTTCTGTGAAGCCTATTCCATAACTCTGACTGTATCCTTTTGCCATAAGTCTGGCCTTATGTTTAAGGACAGTACCATCAGGTCTGAGTTTAAGTTTAAATATCCACATGTTGCCAACTATACTTTTTCTAGAAGGAGGTTGAACTAATTCCCATGTCTTGTTATGCATCAATGCCTTGTATTCAACTCTCATAGCATCTTTCCAATCCTTTGACTTCAATGCCTCTGATACACTTACTGGCTCAGTAGGAAATGAGTGACCATTGTTAATGGAAACTGAATAAACTTTTGGTTCAAAAATGCCACTTTCTGACCTAGTTTTCATAGAGTGAAGTCTAGGTGCAGGTCTATGAGGATTGACTGGTGATTCAGGAACAACGGGTATGGGTGATTGAGTATTGGAACTATAGGGTGAACTCTGTAAGGAGTCAGAATCAGAAGTATGAATATGTGATGCTGGTGAGGTATGTTGTGATGGTGTCTGTGTTTTGGAGGATGACTACGTGTGTGGTGTGGAAGTAGTGGTAGAAATGGTATCATCATCAATAGGAGCAACATCAATAGAGGGATGTACCTGATCAACAGCAGCAATATCTTCAACAATAGATCTACTCAGGATGCCTTTTTCCCCCTCTGACTGAGTAGATGAAAGCACAAGAAAGGAGGTGAAAGAGGAATAATCAGTGAGAGTTTGGGTAGATGGACCTTGGGTGAAACCATGGGCAAAAGGGAACAAGGTTTCATTAAAAACAACATTGTCGGATATGTAAATCCTACTTGTGTCTTCAAGGCATTTGAAACCTTTGTGACATGGACTAATCCCTAGGTTTACACACCTTTTGGTGTGGAACTGAAATTTTGTAGTCTGAAAGGGTCTTAGGTTAGGATAAATAGCACATCCAAAAACATTAAACTGTTGTGTTGGTCCCATGAAAAGTCTTTGGTTAAGTTTAGAGGGGGGTGAATAAACTTAACACTTAAAACTTTTGGAGTTAACAAACTCAGGAAGGTCAGTAGTCTGCTGACTGCTCAGTAGTCTGCTGACAGTAGATATCACTGAATTTATTGCAGCAGAATATATTCAAGTTAAGATTTGTTACTTGTTGTTTAAATATGATACCAAGTATTAGATACTCAGTAGTGTAAGTGTGTGATTCAGCTGCTAGTTTCAATAGGTTGAAGTGACTAGCATGCAAATAACAGAAAGTAAATGCAGAAAGTAAGTACGCAAATTTTATAGTGGTTCCAGGTGGTGTAATCCTGTCAGTCCACTCTTCTCATGTGATGTTGGAGGCAATTCACTGGAGATCTTTGAGGTTGCAGTTACAAAAATCCCTAAGTTGTTTGTCTTTCACCGATGACTATGGCTTCACAAACTGAACACTTGAAACGGGTAGGATTGCTGCTCCAAAGTATTCCACTGGTCCTTGAAGGGTAGGATTGCCTCTTCACCAGCTCCACCACAAACAACAGTCCTTGACACCCAAAGAAGCTTCACTGTCTTCAGCAGGTTTTTTATATAAGAAAGTTTGAATCAAGTAAGTGATTCAGCTTTCAGCAGCTTGATCAGGATGATATGATCAGTAGCTTGTTGCCTTCAAGTGTGTATACTTGATGTAACTTGATAGCAGGTTACACTTGAAGAGTTTTCTGGATCAGTAGCTTTAAGCTCAGTGAATGTCAGCAGGGTGATTTTCTTGATAATAATCTTGATAGCTTAAGATAGATTGTTATTTTTCATCAGTTGTATCTGAATCAGGAGTCCTCTATTTATAGGTGGGAATCCTATGACTTATGTTTGAAATTCAAACATAGCCGTTTCAGATTTGTCCCCATCTTGACTTACTTTCTCCTCAGACATAGTAATCGACATCAATCGTCGCTTACTTTTGACGATTTCGATCATCCACCCTTTGACTTGTGTCCATTGGTTAATCTCTGAATCTTTCCAACGTCCATTTAATCTTGACCATTGATTTGTTGACAAAATCAAGACTTGTAATTTGTCCTTATCCTTGTAATCTTCCAATGTAACCTTTGATTAAATCGAGATTTACATTCAGCAGATACCTGTGTATATTAGTCTGCTGAAGTTCATGTCAGTCAGCTGTTTTAAGTTTGCTGTGTTTATGAGACACTTCAGCTGACTGTATTTTATCTAACTTTTGATTGTGAAGTTACATTACACCATTTTGAAAATAACTAAGTTCAATCTCCACTTAACTTATAGAACTTAGACCTTGTACACAAGGTATATGTAATCAGTTTAGGTCATCACATACTTCCCTAAATTCTGATTCCATATCCTTGACTTTAAACACTAAGTTTGATCCCTTAGCCTTCAATAACTGAGTTTGAACCCTCAGCCTTCAGTCTTCAGCAAGTTCCTAACTAGTCTACTGACCTAGTTACCTTACTGACCTAAACAGGTCTGCTGATAAAGTCAGCTGACCTAATTACAGTGCTTGTTTGATCAAAACCTATACAAAGATCAAACTCTAATAAACCTATACATTTGATCTAGACATCTTTTTGCCTTTGCTCCATAACAGCTAGTCTGGCACTCATCATTAAAACTTTAAAATAAGTCCCACAATTTCCCCTTTTTTAGTGATGATGCCAATACCCTCCTTACAGCAAAGCAAAAAGATAAAAACAAAAACAGAACAAATTCAGTCATTTCTCATTATAATCATATTTGTTCAACATTATTACAAACTAGGATCAACAGAAAGAAATAAACAGTGTAAGTATGCTGATCTAGTTCCTGTCTTTGTCTTGCTCTTTCTTTGCATAAAACTCCTTGATTTCTCTGACTACATCTTGCATCCATTGATTTTCAATGGGGAAAAGTCAACCCAATGATTCAGATCTTTCCACCACTTTCAGGCTTCTAGCAGAGTTAAGTTTATGTTGTGAACATTGAAGCCATGTCCCATGTAGAAGTGTTTGAATTCATTCAGTGAATTCTATACTGATTGAACAGTTCCCAATCTACCTCTTCCACCTCTGCCTCCTCTTCCACCTCTAGTAGAAGCTCTCATAGCTTTGACCCTTGTTTCCCAAATCTTCAATTCCCAAAAAGGAATTTAGACCCTCAAATATCCCATGCGATTGTAAGGTCTTTTCTTTCTATAGTATAGCTGCTTATATTCCTTCAGGAGGTCATCAGTCAACTGCATCCTGCCAGGTGCAGGGTTCCTGAACTCATTAGTATCAGCCTCTCATTTCTTGTTTGCAACTATCCTTGCAGCTTCCTTTGCTTCTGTTGTAAGGCCCTCTTCCCCCTTATTGACATCATCAATAAACGGGACAGTAGACCATGAAACTCTCTTGTGTGATCACTAAGTTGGCAAGTTGACCTTCCATTATTTTTGTTCTTGTGTCAACTGTAGTGATCATTCCTTCCATTGTTTGCTCCAACAGATTGATCCTCTCAGTAACCTTAGGATCCAATGCAGCAGGTTGAGGTGTTTCAGCAGGGTTAGCCACAGCAGAATTGGGTGCCTCAGCAAGCTTGTCAAGCTTTTTGTGTAGTGAGGCAAACTGTTCATTCAAAAATTTATCTCTGTGGGTATTGCTCTGTTTTATCCCTCTCACATCTAGGGTTAGATCAGCAAGTGCATACTGAGTGGAGGTGATGTTAATGCAACTGTTTCAGTGGTTCTTCATCTATTTTCCACCAGATTTACCAACTCCTCAAACCTCTTTTCTTGTCTACTCAGTTGAGTCCTTAGTTGTGTGATATCATTCCTCACAGCTTTCAATTCATTCAAAACATGTGCTGGTACAGCACCAGCCATACCTCTACTCATATGTCCAGCAGCATCATTAGCAGATTCTTCAACATTGTAATGTGCCCTCTGTGTGCTGACAATCAAGGCTCATGTCATGTCCCATCCAGCAGGTTCAGGACCTTCTTCAACCACATCTCCAAAAATATCTTCCAAGATAGGATCTTGTGCATGTGGAGGTTCCAAAACATGTTCCTCCTCAAATATAGGTACATGTGCCTGTTGAGGTTCTTCAACCACTAGTTCTTCCTCAGGCATCTAGAACTCCTCATCACTGAAGTCATAGTCTAGTAGTTGTTCATCCTCATCAACATCATCCTGCTGACTATCTTTCCCTTCAGTAGCCTTAAATTCAGTAGCCTGCACTCCTATGACAGGTGTTTCAGCAACTTGTTCTTTCAAATTCTCTTCAACTGTTACAGGGGTTTCCTCCAAACCCATTGCAGGTTCCAACCTTTGTCCAGGTGCTGTCTGATCCTCAGCAGTATGTACCTCCTGTTCCAACCTGTGTTCAGGTGCTGTTTGTAACTCAGTAGCCTGAACCACCTCTTCAACAAAGGCTTGAGGAAATATAGCATGATTTTCCTCTAATATTCCTCTAGCATCAGCAATCTCTTGTAACTGATTTGCAACTTGTGATAAGGTATCCTGAGTGTCAAACCACTCCTGATACTGAGCAGATTCCTCTGAACGTTCATCAGCTTCTTCAAATAATACAACAGTATCAAAAGTAGTTATTATGGCATCTTTCATAAATGTTGCTACAGCAAGTTTTCGTTCTAAATCTTCATTAAAAATATCTCCAAGCTTCTCATTTAATCAGATTTCTGAGCCTCAGGATTTATAGCAGACTCCACAATCAGTAAGGTATTAGACATACTGACCAGCCTGTTATCTCTAAGATTTATTCCATCATTTATTAGAGCCTCCAATTCATCTATAGTTAAATCCTCTAGATCTTCATCCATCTCGATCGGTTCTTGTCGACCCTCACAGACTTGCCGAAGAATGATGATTGATCTTCAAAGGTGTCTTTAGATCCTTGTCCTACACCATCAGTAGGTTTTTCCAAGGCAGTGCAACTAGGTTGGCCTGGGAAAGAAGGATTATCATCATCAAAATTAGAGGATGATGTATCATCATCATCAGGTCCAGAGTGTGGTTCATTGATCTTAATGCTTGCACTCTGTTTTTCACTTTCAAAGAGATCCAGCAGCCTTGCTTGTAATTCAGATATATCAATCAAATCAAGTAAGTTCTCCACACCCAACTTATTAAATGACCACTCACCAAAGTCAGTCATTGGCTCTACAGTTGATTTCTGTCTTTTATAAAAGCCAAATTTCCAAGCAAAGTAATCCTGAATTTTCTTGATGTTAGGTACTACTTTTTCCTTCCTTGATTTCTTCTCTTTTCTTTCAAAAGGCATTGTTGGCCTTCTTGGTGCAGATTGCTCAGCTTGTTGTCCACCAAAGGCTTCAACAAGATGGGACAATGTATCCATAGCAGATACAACCAGGTCAGTAGGTTCATCAGATTGTACATTTGTACCTACCGCCTTCATTTGTTCTACACTAGGTTCCCCCTGACTTGTATGTATATCAGTAGGGTCTACAGCAGTGTGATCTTCCCCCTGAGTTGTATCATCCACAGCAGGGTTAGGAACAGGTTCAACAATTTCCACAGCAGGGTCAGGGATAGCAGCTTGTTGTGATTCTGCAGTTTGTTGCTCAACAACAACCTCTCTAGCCTCAGTAGGCTCATCAACTTGTACAGTGCTTCCTCAACAGCACCTTCAGCTTCCTTTTGGGCCTCTAAAACCCTTAATTCTTTTCCCTTTCGATGCTTCTTCTTTTTCACAACCTCTTTCATTCTCTTTGCAGGTCGTTTAGTTTCAAGATCCTTGGCAGCTTTTCTTTTTCTTTTGTCTTCTTTTATATGCTCTCCCAAAATCTCAACAGCAGATTTCTTTGTAGTTCCACAGGCTCAGCAGCCTCAGCTTCAACTGGAACTTCAGTAGATTCAGCAGGGTCTACTGATTGCTGCCTTGTCTTCTTAGGATTTATCATTTCAATAATTTTTCTTGTATTAGTAGCCTTTCTTTTCTCAGCAACTTTCTTGGGTGCAGCAGGTTGTACAGCTTGTTTACCCTGCTCACCACCAGCATCATTGTCACTCTCTGTCCTTTCAGCATATAAATCTTAATCATCATCCAAACCAGGGATGAGATAATTGATTTCCTTTTTATATTTGTACTTGTTGATTTTTTCAGGTGCCACACCAGCAATCTTCAAATGATTTAGTAGGGCCTGCACCATCAAACCCAAAGGCAGTGTTTTGGACTTCCTTGTCCTATCTCTGTCTTCTGCCATCACATTCTTCATATAATGGACAAAGAATCCAGCCCAATAGAACTTCATACTCTTGAAAATGATTATCAACAAGTCAATCTTGGGTCCTGACAATGTATCAAGACTTCTACTGAAACCAAGAATGTTTTTAGCAATAATCTTGCTCAACAGATTATACTCCATTTTGATGTGCTTCACATTGATACTTAGTGTTGACTTTATGGAATTGTTGGTCTTTATTTTATCGACAAATTCCAATCTTGACAGCTCCATTGATTCAGGATTGGTAGGAGCACCATTTCCAGGTCCAAACCCAAACACCTCCCTCAGCAGGTTTGAAAAAATCTCAATCTCCTAGGCATTTACAGTGGTAGTGAATGCCTCTCTGTCATCTCTAATCACTGTATTTCTCCAGAAATTTGTAACATTAGTATAAGAGATGCTTTCCAATCTCATATTAAGAACATCCTCTAATCCTTCATATCTCCTGATTCATCTGCCAATACTGATAGCCAGTTCTATCTTGTTAGCATCAACAATGAACCCTCTGACACTTTGGCTCGTTCCAATATGAATATCACCGTTATCCGCCATTGTAGATGAAAAAGTTGAAGAAGAAAGCTTGCAAATCTGTGTTCACACTGTATATTCTTAGAGAAAAACGATCTGATAATCTGTATGTATCATCTCTGTATATATGTCTGTATATATAGAAGAAGAAAGTGGATAGTAACTGTCAGATAAAGTACTGTACACGTACTGCAGCATTTAACCATGATTGAAGTTGGAATAAATGTGATCTTGCCACGTGTCCCACTAATTGATTCCATAAGAGTTGTAACCGTTGGATATTTGTAACTGCAGTTATAAAGATAAGAATAATATCCCATTACTGTTGACTTTCAGTTAAGTTTGACTGACTTGTAACGTATAGCTCAGCAAACTTGATCTTCAGTAAGGTTATCTCAGCAGCCTGCTGATAGAGATGGCTCAGCAGCCTACTGACATGGTTGCTCTGCTGATCTTCATACACACTTGTTTTGTCCATCTGATAATATAAGATGAAGTTTAATACCAATGACTGATCTGTCAAGTGAGCTCACCCAACAGGACAAAGACCAATCCCCTTGGCAACTTCATTTTCTCAATTGTCCAAACTCATATAAATACATGGAATTGTTGATACCAATGACTAGTCTGCTAAGTGAGCTCACCCAACATAGCAAAGACTAATCCCCTTGGTGAATTCCAGTACACTGCTGATCAAAAGTATATCAGTCAACTTTTATGATGCCAAGTTCAGTTCTTAAATTAGTAAATCTTTCACTATCCAATGGTTTTGTAAAAATATCAACAAGTTGATCTTCAGTAGGGTTGTAAAGAACCACCACATCTTTCTTTTCAACATGATCTCTTATAAAATGATGTCTCACATCAATATGCTTGGTTCTTGAGTGCAACACAGGATTTTCAGTGATTGCTATTGCACTTGTGTTGTCACACATTATGGGAATCTCTCTTTCTTCAATTCCATAATCCCTTAACTGTTGTCTTAGCCATGGTATTTGTGCACAAAGAGACTTCCAAAGAAAGAACATATTCAAACTTTCAAGAAGTGGAAGTTGATATTGAATTCTGTTTCTTACTGAACCAAGAAACCAGTCTATTTCCCATCAACTGACAGGTTCTTGTGGTGCTTTTTCTATCAATCTTGCATCCAGCATAATCAGAATCTGAGTAGGATATAACTTTGAAGCTTCCATCTTTTGAATACCATATCCCTACTCCCAAGGTCTCTTTTAGATACTTAAGAATCCTTTTGACTGCAGCTAGGTGACTTTCCTTAGGTTTTGATTGAAATCTTGCACAAACACCTACACCAAAGGATATATCAGGTCTGCTGGCAGTGAGGTACATTAGACTGCCTATCATCCTTCTGTATAAAGTATGATCAACATATTTGCCTACTTTATCTTCATCCAATCAGATGTTGGTACTCATAGGAGTTGACACTTTGGTGCTATTTTCCATGCCAA
Source organism: Gentiana macrophylla (assembly GCA_026214975.1). Lineage (NCBI taxonomy): Eukaryota > Viridiplantae > Streptophyta > Magnoliopsida > Gentianales > Gentianaceae > Gentiana > Gentiana macrophylla. The sequence goes on along the minus strand of CM047808.1, from coordinate 124,255,650 downwards.
ACTTCTTCAGTAACTCCTTGGTGTACTTAGTTTGATGAATGAAGATTCCATCTTTCATTTGTATGACTTGTAATCCCAAGAAGTAGTTCATTTATCTCATCATACTCATTTGGAACTTGCTCTTCATGAGATTAGCAAAATTTTCACATAGCAATTCATTTTCAGAACAAAAAATTATGTCATCAACATAAATCATACCAGTGGTGTCATTGTCCTTCATTGATTCTGAAAAGAGTCTTGTCAATGGTACCTTTGGTAAAACCATTGTCCACCAAGAATTGAGATAGAGTTTCATACCATGCTCTTGGTGCTTGTTTCAAACCATAAAGTGCCTTGTTGAGTCTGTACACCTTATCTTATTGATCTTTAACTTCAAAACCAGGAGGTTGCTGAACATAAACCTCTTCTTCTAGAATGCCATTCAGAAATGCACTCTTGACATCCATCTCGTATACTTTGAAGTTTTTGTAAGCAGCATATGCCAAGAATAATCTTATAGCTTCCAATCTTGCAACTGGGGCATATGTCTCATCAAAATCTATTCCTTCAGCTTGAGAATAGCCTTTTGCAACTAGTCTGACCTTATTCCTTACAATGATACTAGATTCATCCAATTTGTTTATATATACCCATTTAGTTCCAATTATATTTGCATGATTAGGCCTTTCCACTAGTGTCCAAACTTGATTTCTTTCAAATTCATTCAATTCCTCTTGCATAGCAATTATCCAATCTGGATCTGATATTGCTTCTTCAACAACTTTAGGATCCATTTGAGATAGAAAACAAGTAAACATTGCTTCCAATTGTCTTCTAGTCCTTACACCTTGTTGTATATTGCCAATAACTTGTTCAGCAGGGTGATCCCTTAACCATTGCAGATTTTGGTTAGATTGGTTCTCAGGAACATCATCTTCAGTAGGGTCTGCTGTTGCTTCAGCAGGGGGTTCAGCAGATCCTTGAACTGCTTCAGTTGTTGCATCAGTAGTGTTACCAACAGGTTCTTCAGCAGGGACAGAGTCAGAAACTTTTAAGTCATTTATCCTTTCCAAAACATCAATACATTCTGGATCAGTTACTTGAGGATTCTCAGCAGGTTCTGAAGCCTCATCTTCCATTCCAGTGAACTTTGGTTCATCAAATACATGTATTGATTCTTCATGTTTCAATGTCCTTTGGTTCAGTACCCTGAATGCCTTGCTGACAGAAGAATATCCCAAAAAGATTCCTTCATCTGATTTTGGTTGGAATGTCTTCAATTGCTCCTTATGATTCAGAATAAAACATTTGCTTCGAAATGGATGCAAATAAAATATATTTGGTTTCCTTCCATTCCATATCTCATAAGGTGTCTTCAGCAGCTTCTTGTTCACTGAGGTCCTATTTTGTGTGTAGCATGTTGTATTGATTGCTTCAGCCCAATATCTTTCAGGTAACAATGCTTCACAAATCATAGTCATGCCTGCTTCTTTCAAAGTTCTGTTTCTTCTCTCAGCAACCCCATTTTGCTGAGGTGTACCAGCAGCATCTAATTGATGCAGTACACCATTTTGTTCACAATATTCTCTTATAAATTAATTGAGAAACTCAGTACCCTTATCTGATCTGTCTTCCCTACTGTCAAACTTTTCTCATTTTGCAGTCTCTTCAAAAGTTCAGGCATCTTTTGAAGGGTTTCACTTTTCTTGTTCATGAATACTAACCAAGTTTATCTTGAATAATCATCCACAACTACCAGAGTGTACTTATTTCCTGTTACACTTGTTGGTGTTACTGGTCCAAATAAATCCATGTGCATCAACTCCAAAACTCTTTTTGTTGATTGCTTAGTCTTTGACTTGAAACTTGACTTGGTTTGTTTGCCTTGTTGACAAGCATCACATATAGCATCCTTTTTTAATGTAATCTCAGGCAAACCAATCACCAACTTCTTTTACACCAGTTGATTGATATCATCAAAGTTAAGATGATTCAGCTTCTTATGCCATAACCAATTCAGTTCTGACTTAGTGTGCACAATCAGGCATGTCTCTGGAATAGCAGTAGACCAATCCACAACATACATGTTTTGTTGTCTTCTTCTAGCCAACACAACTTGATCACCTCTTTCACTAATGACAATACAGGTGCCTTTGTCAAAAGTGACCTTGTAACCCATGTCACAAAACTGTCCAGTGCTCAGCAGGTTGTAGTCCAATCCTTCCACAAATGCAACATTTTTGATAGTTAATCCATTCCTCACAAGTGTGCCATATCCTCTTGTGTATCGTGGTGTGTTCTTGTTGCCAAAATTCACTCTTGGACCATCCTTTGCCACATAATTTGTCAAGCAAAGGCTTATTCTTTGTCATATGTCCGAACATCCACCACAAAAAGTACCAGACACCCTACAAAACAAAGTTAATGTATTTTAGGTACCCAAAACTGTTTGGGTCCATAGTGGTCAGTGGTAAGCATGACCCTTGGCAAATTTCCATAAGGTCTTCTCTGAAAAGCATTAAACTTTTGTTCATATGTGTGTTACACACATCTATAAGGTCTAACATTTGGTTGTGTAGGACTCACATATGCTTTCTGGCCTTTTGGTACATAATGCTGTTTGAAGTGATTTCTATTGTTAGAAGCACTAGCATAGCCATAGGTTTGTTGTCTGTTAGGAGCAGCCTTGTAATATGGAGCTGCTGAGGTACCTGCTGAGTCCTCTGCTGATTCCATTGTTGAGGTTTTACCCTAGCATTATGGTTATATCTATTGTTTCTAGCGGTAGGGACAGGAATATTCCAATCATCATCAATATGGAACATACTACCTTTCCTCCTGAGATAAGTATCCCTAAAATGATTAACCTTTTTAGGTTTAGGATTCTTATCCTTGGAATATTTCTGATTTTTACCCTTTTGTGGTCCAAAGAGACTTGGTAGCAGTCTCATATCTATCGACAAAGGTACAACAAATTCTACTTTTGGATTTACCCTTTTTGTTAGGTACTGTTAACCTTTCTGACTTTTGATTTTGCTTTCTTGAAGTCTTATAAGTAGGCTTCACTGCCTCAGCAACCTTTCTAGGAGTTGGATCTTGTGCAGGCACAAACTTAGGACCAATTCTGGTACTAGGTTCAGTAACCTTACTGGATCCACTCTTATTAGATTGTTGAGTTCCAAATCCAAGGCCTGTTCTATCACCATAAGGCTTTCCATATTTGAATGCAGTGGTGGAACTAGATTGCTCAGCAGATTCAGCAGCTACTGAATGTACAGTAGGCTTATGCTGATTTTGCTCAAACTCTTTTTTCTTTCCCTTGAGAACTCTTAATTCAGCTTTCAACCTTTCAACTTCTGTTTGAAGAGCTTATTTTTCAGCCTTCACAATCTCATAACCAGATTTTATTTTCCTCAGTTGATTAAGGATGGCATCCAAAGTTTCTTCATTGTCAGAATTTTTAGGATTTGAACCACAAGTTGATTCACAATCACTTTCCGCAGGAGTGTTTATAGATACAGAATTGTATACCTCCTCAGTTTCTTCCATATTTGCCATCAAAGCATAATCTTCCATGTCAGCAACAAGTGCAGTATCATCAGATTCATTTCCTTTTTCTGACTCAACTTCATATCCTGATTCATCATCAGCAACCATTGCTTTCTTGCCAGATCTTCTTTGCTGATTCTTATTTTTCAGTAGGTTTGGACAATCAGGTCTGAAATGTCCAGGTTTTTTGCAGTTGAAGCATAGATAATCAGGTTCCTTTTTCTGTTTTAGATCAGGACATTCAGGTTTGAAGTGTCCTGGTTTCTTGCAATGAAAACACAAGTAAACATTATCTATCTTGGATTCTTCCTTCTTCTTTTCACTTGATTTCTTTGTGAAAATCCTTGGAGAACCCCTTCCTGTTTTCATCATTCTGATTTTCTTGCTCAGTAGGGCAATTTGCTCTTGCATCTCATCCAGTAGATCATCTAGAGCTCCTGATGTTTCTTCTTGATGTGTGGCAGCCAATGCAGTAGTCTTTGGTTCTTCCTTTTCAGTCTCAGGTGCAAGTTTCTTACTGAATTCATAAGCCTTGTGATCTGAAAATAACTTGAAGGTGTCCTCTTCATGTAGTCTTCTCATTTCTTCTATGGCAGTAACCTTCGTTTCCCAAACTTCTTTTGCTGGTAGGGCTTCTAAGATCTTTGTATTGATCTCTTCTTTTGAGTAGACTACACTCAGTAGGGTGAGTTCATCCATGATATCATTGAATCTTGACTCCATTTGTTCAATAGATTTATTTGGTTTCATTTTAAAATCTTGAAACTTCTTTTTGGCTACACTGATCTTGTTTTTCTTGATAGTATCAGTGCCCTCACAGATTAGCTGTAATTTATCCCAAAGTTCCTTTATAGTCTTGCAATCCTTCACTTTCGTGTACATATTGCTATCCAAGGTTCTGTATATGATGTCAATAGCAATATTGTTGAGGTTTGCTCTTTTTCTATCTTTAGCATTCCACTCTCTTTTTGGCTTTGGAATATACTGAGTTTGACCATCCACAGTTATAGCTTTTGTGATTTCCAGTGGTCCATCAGTCAGCACATCCATCATTTCATCATGTGTTGCAGCTAGAAATGCCTGCATACGACTTTTATACTCATCAAACCGATTAAAAGAACACATCAACATAGTTCTAGCATACTGGTTGTTATCCATGATGCAAAGCTTTGAAAAACAGAAACTTGAAAAAGTTTTCAAAGTATTTTCACAAGCACAACAAGTAGGATTGCTTCAGAACTGAAGCACTGCTCCGATACCAATTATTGGTCCCTTGAAAAGGTTTTGGTTAAGTTTAGAGAGGGGTGAATAAACTTAACACATAAAACTTTTGGAGTTAACAAACTCAGCAAGGTCAATAGTCTGCTGACCACTCAGTAGTCTGCTGACAGTAGATATCACTGAATTTGTTGCAGTGGAATATATTCTAGTTAAGCCTTGTTACTTATTGTTTAAATATGATACCAAGTATTAGATACTCAGTAGTGTAAGTGTGTGATTCAGTTGCAAGTTTCAGTAGGTTGATGTGACTAGCATGCAAATAACAGAAAGTAAATGCAGAAAGTAAGTAGGCAAATTTTATAGTAGTTCCAGGTGGGGTAATCCTGTCAGTCCACTCTTCTCCTGTGATGTTGGAGGAAATTCACTAGAGATCTTTGAGGTTGCAGTTACAAAAATCCCTAAGTTGTCTGTCTTTCACCAATGACTATGGCTTCACAAACTGAACACTTGAAACAGGTAGGATTGCTGCTCCAAAGTATTCCACTTGTCCTTGAAAGGTAGGATTGCCTCTTCACCAAATCCACCAAAAACAACAGTCCTTGACACCCAAAGATGCTTCAATGTCTTCAGCAGGTTTCTTATAAAAGAAAGTTTGAATCAAGTAAGTGATTCAGCTTTCAGCAGCTTGATCAGGATGATATAATCAGCAGCTTGTGTCTTCAAGTGTGTATACTTGATGTAACTTGATAGCATGTTACACTTGAAGAGTTTTCTGGATCAGTAGCTTTAAGCTCAATGAATGTCAGCAGGGTGATTTTCTTGATAATAATCTTGATAGTTTAAGATAGATTGTTATTTTTCATCAGTTGTATCTGAATCAGGAGTCCTCTATTTATAGGTGGTAATCCTGTGACTTATGTTTGGAATTTAAACATAGCCGTTTCAGATTTGTCCCCATCTTGACTTGCTTTCTGTCCCTGATACATAGTACTGACACTGTCAGTTTACTTTTTGACAGTTTTCAGTCTATCCACCCTTTGACTTGTGTCCATTGGTTAATCCTATGAATCTTTCCAACGTCCCTTTAATCTTGACCATTGATTTGTTGACAAAATCAAGACTTGTAATATGTCCTTATCCTTGTAACCTTCCAATGTAACCTTTGATTAAATCGAGATTTGCATTCAGCAGATACCTGTGTATATTAGTCTCATTTGAGTTCATGTCGATCACCGCTTTTTAAGTTTGTTTGTGATTATGAGACACTTCAAATTGATCGCTTTTATCTAACTTTTGATTGTGAAGTTAGATTACACCATTTTGAAAATAACTTAGTTTCAATCTCCCCTTAACTTATGGAACTTAGTCCTTGTACACAAGGTATATGTAATCAGTTTAGGTCATCACATAATTCCCTTAATTCTGATTCTATATCCTTGACTTTAAACACTAAGTTTGATCCCTTAGCCTTCAATAACTGAGTTTGAACCCTCACCTTGGTCTTGAAAGAGGTTCCTAACTAGTCTACTGACCTAGTTACCTTACTGACCTAAACAGGTCTGTTGATAAAGTCAGCTGACCTAATTACAGTGCTTGTTTGATCAAACTTATACAAAGATCAAACTCTAATAAACCTATACATTTATCTAGACATGTTTTTGCATTTGCTCTCTAATAGTTAGTCTGGCACTCATCATTAAAACTTTAAAATAAGTCCAACATGTTGATAATTAGGTTTTATGGACAACAAACACTCACTAGGTGACTTTTGTGCCAAATCAGGTGTAGGAAGAGAGTTAATTAAGTGCACAGAGGTTTGAAAACTATGTCACCAATACTTTAATGGCATATTGTCTTGAGCTAGAAGGGTAAGACCAGTTCCACCATGTGGCTGTGCTTTCTCTCAGCTCTACCATGTTGAGCATGGTCATGGGGACAAAGATGTCTAAACATAATCCCTTCTTTATCCAGAAAGTCTTGAAAGGGTCTATACTCTCCTCTCCAGTCAGACTGAACACGTTTGATTCTAAGACTAAACTGTGTCTCAACTAAAGCCTTAAACTTCTGAAAAGTGTTAAAGGTTTCTGACTAAGACTTTAAGAGGTATATCTAGTAAAACGGGAGTAGTCATCTATGATATGAACAGAATAACTATAGCCTTCTGGAGTTTTGATAGGGATCTGGGCCCCACAAATCTGTAAGTACTAAATCAAAGGGAGCTTTAGCATGTGAGGCAGACAAAGGATGAAATAAATTATGCACTTTACCAAATTGACATGACTCAAAAAAGGATATAGCACCAGTGGATTTAACATTACAAATCTTCAAAATGGAAGACAAGACAGAATTAGAGGGGTTTCCAAGTCTCTTGTGCCAAATAACAGGGCTAACATGCACACTATTACAAGCAGTAAAGAGTTTGGAAACATGAAAACAGGCTAAGGTGGATTTGGAGTGAATGGAGCTCTGTCATGTGTCCTCATAGAGAAGGATCTTGTAAAGGCCATCCTGCAGTTGACCCCTGAGAAGTATTGTCTCTGTATGTTTGTCCTTCACAACACAAAGCATATTATCAAATTCAACAATCATAGGGTTATCAGAAATAAGTTTTGAAATGCTCAACAGATTTCTGGTGATACATGGAACATGTAATATGTTATGCAATTGCAGTGAGCCATGAGGTGTGTGGAGAAATGAATGTCCTGTGTGTGCTATTACCAATCTCTCACCACTTCCTACTGTCAGTGTATCATTACCATTGTAGTTAGGATTGATGTTCAAGTTCCCCAAGTCAGCTGTTACATGGTTTGTTGCTCCACTGTCCAAATACCAAGCATTATCAGAAACTATACTAGGAGTTGCAACAAAGGCTGAATTCTGTTTTGCTCCACTTGTATTTCCACCTATTGGAGGCTAGAAATCATGCTCAAATCTATTCCAACAGTCAATCTATGTGTGTCCATTCTTCCCACACAGTTGATAAGTCATTTTAGGTCTTGATCTTCCACTATTACTGCCTCTACCACCTCTACCTTTACCACCTCTGTTACCCCATTTGCCTATAGCTTCCTTGAGAGGTGTTACTGCTAGGTCTAGGTTGAGATCTGTTGCCTGAATTTGCACTTCCACAGGTAGTCAAATGAGCAGCAGCATTAGATGAACCACCATTTGGGGTATTGAACAGATTCAAGGTTGGATTGAATCTTGCTAGGAGCCTCTCATGTGTCAATAACTGAGATTGCACTTCTGGCCAATTCAAAAAACCAATTCTAGACGTGATATTCACTATCACTGACTCATAATCTTTATCCAAGCCACCTACGATAGATAGAATCAATTTTGATTTTGACACAGGATGCCCTGCTGCAGTTAAACCATCACTATATGACTTCATTTAGGCCAGATAATCACTCATGGACCTTCCTCCTTTTTCTGTCCTGGTTAAGGCACTCTTAAAATCCAATACTATAGCCTCTGACTGACTATTAAATAAAGCTTCTAGCGTAGACCATACATCATAAAATGTTTCACAACCCATAACCTCTATGAGAGCTTGTTCAGTCATATAGCTCAACAACCATCCTTTTAACAATTGATCAATAGTATTCCATTCTTCAGCTGTAGAATAAGGCAAACCAGTGAACATACCTGTAAGTTGTGGTCTAGGTATGGTACTCAACAGAAAACCTTCCAACTTGTGCCCCTTTACGATCGGCAAGACTGTATACCTCCAAAGTAAATAGTTAATTCGTGTGAGCTTAACATTACATGTCTGATTTAAGTGACCTTGAAAGGGAGATCCTATCTGGCTGAAAGGCCCATGTGAGAGAGATCAGACAAAAGTGGGAACAGCGGGAAAAGATGGTGGCAGCATGGTACTGGTAAGAGTTTATGGTGGAGCTCCGCCAAACACCGGTGGTGGAAACATGAATCCGTGATAAGGAAGAGATCCAAAAGTTGAAGTGAACTGACTAAATCCTCCTAGATCTGTTGTTGCAGCTGTTGAAATAATGATAGCTGGATTTATTATCAAGCTCGTTGGTGCTGTGGTGCCATGACTCTCTGCAGTCACCGGAGCTGACGTAACTGTTGAATCAGCAGTTGTAACTGGAGCAGATGAGGTCCCGGAACTCATGACGGCAGTCTATTTTTCTCTGATACCAAGTTAGATTTAATGTAAAATCAAAAAAACCTCCATGGGAGGAAGAAGAAGAAGATAGCAATGAAATTATGTATGTTGATTTTCACACAAATCCTGAGTTTACACCGAGACATATATTTCCTCAGATATTGTGTACTAACTAAATCTAACAACTTAGCCAAGATTGTGGCACATGTCACTACATCTAACCACACACTTGTCACTGTATTAATTTGGCCTTTATCTTTTCTTTGACAGTCCATAATAAATAATTATTTCACATATGTTCATTCGCAAAATAAATACAAAGAATAATTTGAAAGATATAGTATCAGTTGGGATCCTCTGCCCATTCTCACATATGCCATATGCTTCTTATATATCAACTGGGATCCTCTATTGTAAAATATTGGCGTTGTATTTGCTGTGATAAGGTAATTGATGTTTTTTCTTTTTCTTTTTCAATTTCAAGTGATGATTTCTCTATTTTGACACACAACAGCCTGTTGTATTTGTAAATACAGCAGAGGACCTCTGCTCCTCATATATCAGCTGGGATCCTCTGCTGTAAAATATTTGTGTTGTATTTGTTGTGATAAGGTAATTGATGTTTTTTCTTTTTAAATTTCAAGTGATGATTTCTCTGTTTTGCCCTTGAAAATACTCACACGTCAGCCTGCTATATTTGTAAATACAGCAGAGGACCTCTGGTCCTTATATATGTACACCATTTGAAAAGGTAAGAAAAATGGTAAAAAAAATTTAATAAAATAAAAAAAAAAATCTAAACAATAAGAGAACGGTAGCTAATATTTAGCTGGTGACCCAGAAGGATTCTGAAGACTTTTCACATTTTATTACGATACTAGTTAACGTGAGCCGTGCAAGGCACGGCGGGCCCAACATAAATCGTTACCAACGATAATATCAAAGAATAGATCTCCAACATGAAATAAATTGCGTAAGCTTAAACCATAACAAATTCAAGGCACAAGACAAAGAGAGCAAGAGATATATATCACATTTTCTCCAAGAGGTAGCTCTTTCTTAGAGACGTGAAGATTGTGAATCACCTCTCTTCCAGCCCTATCAGTAGTTTCCATCTACAAATTAAACTACAATATGATGTATCGAAGAACAATGTCATAAAGTCGATCACTTTAGCTTCGAATTTACGCAATGAAACATTATAGAAAAACAATAAGCGGACCTAGCTACACGGTCAAATCTCCCGGGACGCCTTAGCTTGCAGATCATTAATATGCTTGAAAATGTGTTTCACTCATTTTCTATACGACATTTCTCTTTCTTATCATTAATGAATACGTCATTGATCTCGTGTTCATTCATTTGGTAGAAAAAAACACTTGTCAAACGGTCTGAAGAATATAAAAAGTGATTTAGTATTCCAACGTCAATTTTAGTGACGTTCGTACTGCAAATGGCCGTCGGTTCCACCGATGTTATGTTGTTCGAAATAATAAAAATATTTAATGTGGTGTCCACACGGTTTTATTCAATTGTTATGTCGAAATCGAAAATTTTCGGTTGATTGAAATTTAAAACTGAATCTGCACTGTCAGTTGGATGTACTAAAAATGAACCGTATCGAAATATACACTTTGTTGTGTATAATATTCAATTGTTGTGTCGAAATCGAATCGAGAAATCGCAAAATTTTTGGTTGATTGAAATTTAAAGCCTCCTTCGGTTTATATATAACGATAACCGAAATTCCGGTTTTTACCGAAGGGGAAAAAACCATAACAAATTCAAGGCACAAGACAAAGAGAGCAAGAGAAATATATCACATTTTCTCCAAGAGGTAGCTCTTTCTTAGAGACGTGAAGAGTGTGAATCACCTCTCTTCCAGCCCTATCAGTAGTTTCCATCTACAAAATAAACTACAATATGATGTATCGGAGAACAATGTCATAAAGTCGATCACTTTAGCTTCGACTTTACGCAATGAAACATTATAGAAAAACAATAAGCGGAGCATAGCTACACAGTCAAATATCCCGGGACACCTTAGCTTGCAGATTATTAATATACTTGAAAATGTGTTTCACTCATTTTCTATACGACATTTCTCTTTCTTATCATTAATTTTTGGTCCCAGAGAAGGGTAAAACTATAGTCAGAGGGGGTGAATGACTATAGTGGAGTTTCAAAAACTTTTATTGTATTTAAAAGTTTTTGGACAGTGGATAAGTCCCTTCTTACTAAGTTATTTCAAGGTAGTTTAAGCAATCACAAATATATGATATAATATAAGCAATTAAATGAATGCAGTAAGGTACATTGCAGATAGTAAATTGACACAAGGCTTATAGTGGTTCAGGGTGGTGTAGTCCCTTAATCCACTCTTCTCCTGTGATGATCGGAGGAATTCACTATTGTTTTCACAGATACAATAGTGCGATTGTCCTTGACTTCACAAGCTTCACAATCTACAAGACTATCACTCCTTGACTGCAACAGCTTCAGTGACTCAGTCTCTTTCACTACTCATTGGGATCAAATCTTTCAGCAGCTATCTCAAACACAACTCATTCTCAGATGACTCTGATTCAGTTGCTTGATTGATGTGAATTGGATTCACAAACTTTTCGATCAATCTGAATGCTTGATGTTTGAATTGTAGCTCTCAGTTTTGAGTTGATCACTAGATGTTTTCCTTTAAGCGCAGATAGAAGGCTTTTTACTTTGACAGAATTTTTGCTCAGATATTTCTTGTTTTCTCTTTTTGTCAATGCCCTCTATTTATAGCCTTGATTATCCTTGATTTGAATTTCCGTCCGTTGGCTATATTAGTGAGGGGAATAATCTTTGATTTTATTCTTGATTCCCCCTTAATTGTATTCTCCTTGATTTCAGTGATCGGATTTTTCTTCAAACGTTTATCAGAAAATCCGTTCTTGCTTGATCCTCTATTGATTGTGCATTTAATGCTTGATCCTCTGAATCTTCATCATATTTCAAAATCTGATTAGGTAAGGTTTACTTAGCCGTTCTCTGATCGGTCAAGTGATCCTTCTGAATTTGCCGCTTGGATCTTCCTTCACTGCTTTGTCTTCACTCAGCCGATAGTCAGTTTACTTTGCCGATTTACTGTTTCCTTCATTCTATAAATCAAAGGAGAATCCTTGTACTTCACTGATCCTTGATTTATGTGAGATCAGTGTACACCATATTTAAATATTAAGTTTCATCACTTGGAACATAACTTAGACTTATCCAAGGTCATCACAGACTTTCTTGGTTATAAGTCAGACCATAATGTCTTCATTGCTTCTCTGCTGGTACTTGGCTGGCTTTACTCTGCCGGAAATCTGTTTTTACTTTGCCCTCCTACCAACTAGTACAATACTTATCTGACTCAACTTGTACAACATGTCAGACTCTAAGTAAAGACTTATACAGAGAATTCTAACTTATTTCAGGCTTGCTATAACAGCTAGTATGACTATCATCAAAACATAATAAAATGTTCCTAACAATAATGAATACGTCATTGATCTTGTGTTCATTCATTTGGTAGAAAAAAAAACACGTGTCAAACAGTCTGAAGAATATAAAAAGTGATTTAGTATTTCAACGTCAATTTTAGTGACGTTCGTACTGCAAATGGCCGTCGGTTCCACCGACGTTATGTTGTTCAAAATAATAAAAATATTTAATGTGGTGTCCACACGGTTTTATTCAATTGTTATGTCGAAATCAAAAAATTTCGGTTGATTGAAATTTAAAATTGAATCCACACTGTCATTTGGATGTACTAAAAATGAATCGTATCGAAATATACACTTTGTTGTGTATAATATTCAATTGTTGTGTCGAAATCGAATCGAGAAACCGAATATTTTCGGTTGATTGAAATTTAAAGCCTCCTTCAGTTTATATATAACGATAGCCGAAATTCCGGTTTTTACCGAAGGAAAAAAAAAACCTGTTGTTTTTAAATAAAATAAAAATACAAAAAAAAGGGTGTCACATGTCAGTCCAGGAGGCTACCACGTGACCTCTTGTGGGCAAAAGTCCCTTAGTACTTAATAGATATAACGTGTCAGCCCAGAAGACTGACACGTGGTACCTTGTGGGTAAAGTCCCTTAGCACTTAATAGATATAAAATATTAAGCCATTGACAATTAGGGTTGATCTAAGAGAGCACACAACTTGCTATTGTCAAACTGAATTTTTTAACTAAAATACTACAATTTAAAATTTAAAAAAAAAAATCTATTTGTAAATAAACACTCACGATTTTATTATCAATTTTCCTTTATACGCAGCCGGACAGATCAGTGGAGGAGTAAATGAGAAAGGAATTGACTTCTGAAACAGACTCATTAACCAACTATAGCAAATGGTATGTGTTATTGTGTAAATTGCCTATAAAATTTATTATTCTCCTTCAAAATAATTAATATTCTTGACGATTTTTTTTTTCCCATTTGCCAGAAGCGCAATATTTAAAAATAACCAAAAAGGGGAGGGGGTTTTTTTTTTTTTTAGTGGATCTAAAAAGGGTTGACATGGATCTAATAGGGGGATCCAAAATCACATGCTTTGAAGAATAAATTTTAAGTTTTCTATTATCATTGCGTTGACATTTATGATATGATTGTGGGATTCTATAATATTTTATAGCTACTTGATCAAAAGGAATTTAGCTGCAGTTTAAAACAGCTACGTACAAACTGTTATTTTAATCATTTTAGGACTTATAATTAATATCAAATGGATTTATTAAATGAAACTAGATCTGAAGATCAACACCTTACCAAATGCCCCATCAATTTTTTTTTTTTTTTTTTTTTGAGAGACCCATAATTTTTTCCTTCTATTTTTGGTCCTTCATTGTAAAAAATTGAAAAAAATCAAAGATTTTCTTAAACTATATAAAATGTTAATTTTGATAGTCTTTTTTTAAGTGATGGTAGTTCAAATTGTGGAAGATCTTGAGTTCAAACTTGCTGCAAACATTGTCTAATTAATACTGTTTGAAGTGTTAGGTCAAAGGGCGTGTTGAACTATATAAAGTATTAATTATCTATCTCCTCATAAATTCAAGCTTTTAGATGTCTTAATAATTCAATAGATTTTAATACTCGTAACTAATCACAAGAATTCATTTTTTTTTTTTGCGAACCGCAGGTTTGGTGCCAAGTGTAACAATATTTCATTGGGACACTCCTTTACACTTAGACAAGGCATACAACGGATTTCTACACCCCAAAATTGTGTATGTATAATAGTACTAGTCTTTTTTATTATTTTTTATGATTAATTCCTTGAAAACATGAATGGTTTTAATAATGAACTAAATTGCAAACATTACAAATGAAGATTCATTCAAGATCCCAATTATTTATAAGTTTTTGATATACAAAACATGACTTGCATAAGATCGCATATACCTTATATAACATGCTGATTTGTTAACAAATAAGTATTTTATGTTTTGTGTAACAAGTGTGTCACTGTATAAGAGTAACAAGTGTCACTGTATGAGTAGGCCAAGTGTTCTAGTATTTCCTTATTATATAAGGAATATGGTTGTAACAGCATTGTGCATTGAATTCAGAAAATCTAATCACAAAATTATGTTTGTACTATCCTTCTATCTTGGTATCAGAGTCTAAGTTTCTCCATGGCTATCACCACCGCTGCTCCAGCACTGGAAAGCTCAGAAATAGGAGACCGGGAACACAGACACCACCGGTAGTACTCCTCAAACTGCTATTACTTCCATCCTGGTTCTTGGATCAAATGCAACCAGCTACTGTTAGGTGTAGTATCCGAAAGACAATTTATGTAATTTTTTTTTACAGGATTTATAATTCATCTTAATATTTGCATTTATGCTTATATTAGTACACTGCTGAAAACCCTATGTATATCGGTATGTAATCACATAACTCAGTGTATGGCATACACACGAGGATTGAGTTAGTGATGATATGCTTAAAACTAGTTAGTCCGTGGTGAATTTAATCAGAGTATGGGTCTCATGATTAATATACCACTAATGCGCCCAGAACACTTAACGGTGTGACCGTCTTATCCGAACGGTCGGTATACGGTACCTAGTGGGGCATTTATATATGATGTCTATCATATAGGACTAGACCGATTTGATTTGAGTTCTCGATATAATTCCGTGATCGAGAAATCTTATCGAATCACAAGTTGATCATATATGGATTAATCTCAATCCTAATGTGATCACAGTTTACTGCTTGGTTCAAAGTTGGGTTTGATGTGTTAGTTAAGGATTACTTGGATACATGTGATCTGAACACTTCTCGTTGGCTCTATTCTGGAATGAGTGAGTAGTCTTTGACTTCACAGATATGGAATCCATTCCTTCCTACGGGAAGTAGACAGACAGTTCCCTTATTTGTTAATCCTAGAAACTGATCGATGGGCCCAGTTCATATTATATTAGTTATGAATTAATTGATCACTGAGGGTTAATGGTAAATAAGGATAAGATGTTTTGAGAAGGGTTTACGGAAATATCCCGAATCAAAATGAACAGTCTATGGAGGATTCATCCGTATGTAATGATTATATCAATGGACGCTTTTACTCAATGATTAGAGTGTAAGTATATATCTATAATCGATAGAGTTCAGTTTCGGGTTTATGGTGACGTAATCCCGGAATTAATAGATTGAATACGAATTGTTCTGTTTGATGAATAATTTTATTTAATTTATTGTAGCTACTGGTTATAGGTCCATGGTTCCCGATGTGGCTCCTAACATGCATATGTTTCTTGACGTTGGGCCTCAATGATAATTAAGTAGTTGGACTATTTAATTGATGTGCGAATAATTATTTAGTGGGCTAAATAA
Source organism: Gentiana macrophylla (assembly GCA_026214975.1). Lineage (NCBI taxonomy): Eukaryota > Viridiplantae > Streptophyta > Magnoliopsida > Gentianales > Gentianaceae > Gentiana > Gentiana macrophylla. The sequence continues at coordinate 124,239,893 of CM047808.1, read as the reverse complement.
TTAAATACATGGAAAAGACATTTTTCATGGACTCGGCCCATTATGTGAAATTTCATGTGATGGCCTTATTTGACTAGGGCATGGCGTGCTGTGACATGTTGTAATTAGAGAGAAATTAGTTTTCTTGGATAATTACATGTCATGTGATTAATTGTTTATTTGTTAAATAATTAATCGGAAGATATTAGATATTATCTATTATATATATCTAAATTAGTTTTAGAATATATTAGATTTATCTTATATTTAATAAATGATTATTATGATTGATTATTTAATTAATTATTAAATCCTTGGAGGACAAGGATTTCTCTCCTATATAAAGAGAGTTCTCCTAAGCCTTTTATGATGACATACACGCATACATACACACAAAATAAGCTTGGAATTTTTGGCCAATATTAGGGTTTAGAGTTGGGAAAATCTTCGAGATTTTCCGGGTAGCATATCGAGGAGGTCAAGCATCAAGGATCAACATCCACCGGTTGTTGCTTGGAGATACACATCGGAAGACTGTGGCATCTCAACTATTTGGATCTCGGCTTCTCAATCTTTGGATCTAATCTTTTGATTGGTAAGTAGATCTAACCTTATTGTAGTTTAGATCTATTTATTTTATATGCTTTAATTCATATTGATCGTAATCCTTGTTATTCCGCTGCGTAATCCGGCGGATCTAGATCCGTCTGGCGATATTACATCCAACAGCTACATGCAGACCATAAGACTTAACATTGGATCTGCAACATCGGGAATGAGTTTTCCGATCTTCTCCGATGGAATAGCAACCGGAATCCCCGTCTTGAGCTTAGGTTTGTCTCAGAGTGGCCCACCCTTTTTACGGTCTAATTCACCATACCTCCACCTCCATTGTTTGGATCCTTGAGTCCGAATCCAACTTCACCTTTGCATCCACCTTTTTCTAATAACTTAAACCAGACCTGCACTGTTAAGTTAGATCAGAATAATTATCTTTTGTGGAGGTATAATCCTATTATTAAAGCTACAAGCTGGAAGATCATTTGTTTAATCCCTCCCATCCTTTTACCAATACTACTGGCTTTCACCTGTTAAATGATAACTGGATTACTAAGGATAACCTGCTGATGGGATGGCTATTAGGAACTATGACTGAGCAGGCCTTGAGTGAAGTTGTTGGTTGTGCTACTGCTCATGAAGTCTGGACAACTCTTGAAAGCTTGTTCAACAATAGGTCTGAATCTAGAATGCTAGAATACAAAGATGCCATGTCCAAGGCCTCTAAAGGATCGAAGTCTATGTCAGACTACCTTGCTCAAATGAAGTCCTATTCAGACAATCTGGTTGCTTCTAGTTACCCCATATCCAAATCATAGTTATCCTGGCTACATTAGAAGGTTTAGATAGAGATTATGAATCTGTAATGGTTAATATCACTCCAGAGTTGGTTCATTGAGCTGGCAGGATGTTCAATCTTAGCTCATTACACGTGAAAGACTCATATCCAGATACAATGGTACTGGTCCTACTGTGAATCTTGTTCAAAGACATCAGATAAGGGGTAATACCTCCTATGGAAACAATGGAGGAAGGTCCTCTCAGTAACAGAACAATGGTGGTAGAGGAAGAAGCACTGGCAGGGGTGGTAGAGGAAGAGGCAGGGTGGAAATGGTAGAGGTTCTGGTGGCTATTCAGGGAACAATATGGTATGTCAATTGTGTGGTAAAACTGGACACATAGTTACCTCCTGCTGGCATAGGTTTGAAGAAGATTTTATTCCTCCAGATAATATCTCTGGTGGTGAACAAAAACCTGTCTCAGCATATGTTGCCTCACCACAATCTGTAGCTGATCCTGCCTGGTACATGAACAGTGGAGCTTCCAACCATCTAACTGCTGATCTGAACAACCTTCACATTATTTCAAGTATACTGGTTTTGAATCTTCAGCTATTGGAAATGGTGAGAGGTTGCCTATTTTACATACTGGTCACACACACATCCCTACACACTGTCCACATACCACTTTAGTCCTAAGAAATATTTTACATGTATTAGTTTGTTTAAACTGCTGTATGATAATCATGTATCCATTGAATTCACTCATTTTTCTTGTTATGTGAAGGACAAAAGAATAGGGATACTGCTGCTGCAAATAATTCTCAATGATGGACTGTATCAGATTCTAGTTTCCAATGAGACCTCCCTTCACTCCAAATTCAAGCAATCCACTTCTCAGACTGCTCCTACGTCTCTTAGTGCTCTTTTAAGTGTTTTCAATCCCAATAAGGATCCTAATGTATGGCATAGAAGGCTAGGTCATCCATCTAGACAAGTCTTGAGTCAAATTTTACAATCTTGTAATGTTGATGTGAATGATCAATTGACATTTTGTGATGCTTGTCGGTATGGTAAGGGCCATGCCCTGCCTTATTTTAATTCTGAATCTCATGCTTCCCATGTTCTTGACTTGATTCTCTCTGATGTTTGGGGTCCTGCCCCTATGAAATCTACCTCTGGTTTTTCTTATTATGTGCATTTAATTCATTAATGATTGGTCTAGATATACTTGGATCTTTCCTCTAAAATCAAAATCTAAAGTTCACTCTACCTTTGTTCAGTTTAAAAAATTTGTTGAAATTCAGTTTGAAAGAAAAATTAAGTGTTTACAATCAGACTGGGGAAGTATAGGAGTTTGGAAACCTATCTAAAAGACGAAGGAATAGAATTCAGACACCCTTGTCCTCATGCTCACCCACAAAATGGTAGAGCTGAGAGGAAACATAGGCATATTGTTGAATAGGCCATACATAAATGGCACAAGCCTCACTTCCCTTAAAATTTTGGTGGGACGGTTTTCTTGAAGCTATCACTATTATTAACATTCTGCCTACACCTGTTTAACAAAAAAAATCTCCCTTTGAAGTTCTGTATAACAAGAAACCTGATTATAAGTTTTACAAAGTCTTTGGTTGTGCTTGTTTTCCCCATACAAGACCCTTGTATCCAACTAAATTCAGATATCACACTAGCAAGTGTACCTATATAGATGTAAGTCCTCATCACAAAGGATACAAGTGCTTAGATGTGTCAGGAATAATTTTCATCACTAGAAATATCATTTTTAATGAAAGTGAGTTCCCATTCAAAGAATGTTTCTCACAAGGCCCTTATAGAGAAGTGTACACTGGTCCAAATCTTGTCATATCTCTTCCTATTCCTGTTTCTGACACTCCTAATCAAGAATCACAATCTGATACTGGTGCATCTGAAGGAAGACTTGCAGAACAGAACTCTACTATTCTAAGTCTTGCACATCAAGAGGTACAACCTTCTTCTCCTACTTTTTTCCTTTCCTGACTTACACACCTTCACCACAATCTAATACTAATGTGGACACACCTTCCACTCAATATCATACCTCTTAACCTGCACCTTGTCCTCCACCAATTCAAGGCCATCCCATGAAAACTCGTTCCAAAAGTGGTATTTTTAAACCTAAGACTTATTCTGCCCAAATCCAATCAAATGTGCTTCCAGATCACCTTTCTAAACCAACCAAAGTTTCATAGGCTTTGACCCGTAATGAGTGAGACAAGCTATGTTCACAGAATTTGAAGCATTGCATAGGAATGGCACATGGACATTGGTTCCACCATCCAGAAACCAGAACATAGTAGGGAGCAAATGGGTTTTCAAACTGAAATTGAAACCTGATGGGACCATCCTAAAGCATAAGGCTACATTAGTAGCAAAAGGCTTTGATCAAACCTATGGAGTTGATTTCATAGAGACTTTCAGTCTAGTTGCCAAGGCATCCATCATCAGAGTGGTATTAGATCTAGCAGTTAATCTAAACTGGCATATTCAGCTAGTTGACATAAATAATGTCTTCTTGAATGGCCCCTTGTCTGAAGATATGTATATGCATCAACCTGAAGGATTTGTGGAAAAAACCAGACCTCGTTATGTATGCAAGTTACAAAAGGCACGCTATGGCCTTAAACAGGCACCAAGGGCCTGATTCAGTTCACTTAGATCACAAATGCTGCAGTGGGGGTTTCATCAATCTGTGGCAGATACTTCTCTTTTAATACTCAAAACTGGCACACATCTTTTATATGTTTTAGTATATGTTGATGACATCCTTGTGATAGGTGATTCACAGTCCTTAATTCAGAAATTTATCAACATGTTGCACTCAAGGTTTGCACTTAAGGATCTTGGCCCAGTATCTCATTTTCTTGGCATGGAGGCTCATAGAAATGCAGATGGTTTGTTCCTTTCCCAAGGACACTATGCTTCAAACTACTGAAAAGGCTACAGTTGGAACATCTTAAGCCCTGTGATATTCCCATGACACCTAGACAACATCTATCACCAGACCAAGGTGAGCCTATGACAAACCCTACTATTTATAGAAGTGCCATTGGTGGCTTACAATGCTTAACATGCACTAGGCCTGATATAGCATATTCAGTGAATTATTTAAGTCAGTACATGTAAAGCCCTACACAAGATCATTGGGCTGCTGTCAAAAAATTGTTGATATATGCTAAGGCTACTTTTCAGTATGGGATATTGTTTAGATCTGGGGGAAATATGCATATGTCTGGTTTTAGTGATGCAGATTGGGACTGTTATCCATCAGATAGAAAGTCATTTGCAGGTTATTGTGTTTACAGTGGTGATTCCTTAGGTCCTTAGAGCTCCAAGAAACAGAATGTAGTGTCCAGATATTATATTTCTTTATACATTCAAGAGTGTGGGAATCTCTCCCAACACCCCCTCTCAAGTGTGGGCAATCTATCCCAAAACTTGCACAATTTTTATTCAACAGTATGGACAATCTGTCCCAACACCCCCTACCGCTTCAAGTATGGGCAATCTGTCCCAACACTTGCACGATTTTTTTTATAAATAATGTTTCAACCAGGGTTCGATCTCATGACCTCTGGCTCCGATACCATGTTAAGATCAAGCGCTTACCGTTCTACTAAAACCAATTGGTGTTAGTAAATGTGCTACTATATTTCTTGATACATTCAAAAGTGTGGGAATCTCTCCCAACACCCCCTCTCAAGTGTGGGCAATCTATCCCAACACTTGCACAATTTTTATTCAAGTGTGTAGGCAATATGTCCCAACAAGCAAGCAGCATTTTATCTCTCCTACAATCCCCTGGAGGCAATGATGACAAATTGATGGTATTACACCAACAATGACATTTACTCGGTAAATTCGGGGTATTATCTAGCTCTTAAATTAAAGACTCGAGAAAGAGAAAGAGACTTTGCATCATCATCCCAGCCATACAAAAAAATTTATAATTTCTTATGGAGCTGGTAATGGCTAAAAACATCCAATTTTGTTGGAAACTTCTTAAAGATGCTCTGCCCATTGCTACGGGCCTCCATATCCAAGGCATAAGGAACGAAATATGCAAATTTTGTAATAAGGAGGAGGAAACTATTCGACATAGTTTTTTTACGTGCACCACGGCAAAATTTATTTAGAGACTCCTACCGTAGTGTCATTATTAGTAAAGCCTCATATATAATTCAATAAAAGACTTCTTTAAGCATCTGGTAAGTAAAGAAAAAGATGAGTTGCCAACATCATTTATGCACTATGGTGGATATGGAAAAGTCGTCGTTTCTTGATATTTGAAAATAAAGCCGCTTACCCAGAATCGATTTTAGCATTGGCTAAATTAGATTCCACAACTTACTTACAAGCATAGAGCACCATTATAAATACAGAGAAATAAAGATGCCTAAGCAACCCCTCTGCCCCTCTTGTGAAGTTTGATGTGGACACCACAACAATTGAGAATTGTATGACAATCGAAGGAATTCTACGCAACCATCGAAGTAAAATTTTAAATAATTTATCAATGAAAATTGATGGCAAATAGAAAGTAGCCATTTGTGAAGCTCTGGAAATTCATCAAGCTATTTTATTTTTATTGGTGTTTCTCTAATGTCGAGTTCGAAGGGGATTCTCTGACAGCTTACCACAAGGTAATTTCAGAGGAGATTGATTTATCGCACTTAGGGGGTATCGTTGACGAGTGTAAAGCGCTACTACCTATTTTCTACTTACAGATTCTCCTTTGAAGAGGGAAAGAAACACCCTTGCACGCCTCTTAGCAAAAGTAAAAAATTCTCTGGTAGGACTTAGACAATGCGACACTACGCTGCCTTCTCATGTAAGTATGGCATGCTCAATCGATTACATGCAATAAAAGTATATGTTTCCCTAAAAAGGAATACCACACAGTTTTTTTGGACACATTATATTTTGCCAATGTTTTTTAGGTTAGAAGAAACTTTGATAGTATCTAAAGATATACCAGATAGTTGAGAGAAATCTTATATTGATTCAAGCAAGTGGGATTGGATTAGGAATAAAGGACAAAAAAAGAGGCAGAAAATATGGATCAGACAGTGAAAAATAAAATTGTGAGATAGGGACAAATTCACTGTTCGTTACACCAAATCCACAGTTCACTACAAGGTTTTACAGTGGAATATACCCCTAAATCCACTATCTCATTGTTTCAGTGTTTTTTTTTTTTAAATCGAAAATGACCTAAAAAAACATCGGAAAAATATCAAGTGAGATATCAAAATACAAAGGGCGGAAAAAGGAAAAATATGGTGAAAGATTTACGATATTTTGACGTTTAGATCAAAAGATACATTCGTTTTTGGAATTAAGTAATAGAAATTGTCTTTTTTGTCATTGAAAAATATTCCACTAGACTAAGTGCTTATTTTCATCTCTATCTTGTCCTTCTTAACATTTATCTATTCCAATATAATGCATAATTTTATAACTAAAAATGCTTATCATATTTGAAAGAACGGAAATATAACATGACAAGTGTGATTCAATGCGTATGAGTAAGAGAGATAAAATAATTCTACCACAATAAAATCATTGTACGACAAATTTTCATTATTTAACATAATTCTATTTTATAAATTAAATAAATAGTTACCAATATAGATGTAATATATTAAAATATATCGTTTTGAATGTAAAAGTTAATAATAATTAACACGTGCAAAACATGTGCATTTTGCTAGTTGTATATAATATCCCGTGTCAATTTTATTTTTAAACGAATCATTTTTATTAACATCCTCAAAGAGGCACCAAACCAATCAGGCTTACAAGATTGTTCTCAGAAATAAAACTTAATGAAATCCTACTCTATACACCAAGAGAGCCGAAGATTTCTTGCTCGTTCAATTATCCCGTGTCAATTTTAATTCGAATTAAAACCGTATCCGAAACTCCTTTTCAGCTATAAGAATGATCAAATTAAAGTAATAAGTGCATCATTTCCACGTCCAACAAGTGATGGTTTCCACGTACAAGGCCGATGGGAAGTCTCCATCGTTTTCCTTTATTTTCTCTAACTACAACACTTGGGCATATTCTCAGAGTATCAGCAGCCTTCTTATCCAAAGCAAGGGAAAACAAGTTTTCTAAAGCATACTTGTTAAACAGTTAAAGAGTAAAGCGTAAAGCGCCGGGTCAAGTGTAAGCGCCAAAAAAGCGCCTCTTAAAGCGTGCAAAACAAAAAATATGATGTTTTAAATAAAAATTAACCAAAAAAACTAATAAATCATATAAAAACAATATAATACTTTAATAAAACACTAAAATCAACAATTAAAACATCAAAACGATTAAACCACAACCACAAAGCAATGATATCTTCTGGAGTCTATGTAGTAATAACAGTTTAATCGAATTACTTTACTCAGCATAATAACATTCAACTAAATAACTAAATTTCTAATTGAGAGACAACTAAGTAACTAACTGTGTAGACAACTAAGTAACTAACAAATTAATATAATAATGAACAATATCCTTGTTTTTTAAAACATACTAAAAATATTTCAATAATACTGAATGAATATTTACTAAGTAAAAACATCAAAAATCTTACTTTCATGCTTATAAAGAAAGTTGATTAAAAAAAAGTGACCCTCAAAAGGAAAAAAAAAAAAAAGGTGGCTATTCAAGTTGCAATTTATTGGCATTTCTAAGTACTAATCACTCAGAGAACAAAAAACAAAAAAACCACCCAAAAGATAGAAAGAAAAAAAAGAAAAAAAAACCCAAAAAATTACATTCAGTCCTGAACCATCCCTGACGCTTTTTAGATCTTTTTGCAACATAAACTCATCGCTATTTTTGATTTAGCGACGTTTTTCCCTTTTAGCGACCCTTACTCATGATTGCGCTTAACCTGCATATTTGAAGCGTAGGTTTGACGCCTGGCGCTTAAGCGACGCTTTAGAGGCACTTTTGCGACGCTTTAACAAGTATGTTTTAAAGGCTAAACTGGGTGAAAGGATTTGGTAAGTTTTTGTAGTTCAATACGTGCCGCAGTGCCGGCAAGTACGGGTTTTGTATCTTGTTTTAGGATCACACATCGAAATCATAACTACATAGCAGATCGACTAGGTACGAACTAGCTATCACAAGATTTGGTTAACAAAAATCTAGCCTATCATCGTTATAACAATAATAGAAAAGCAAAACATCACGTATTCGAAGAGTAAGACGAGCATAGACACAAGTTATACCTCAAACCTTGACAATTTAGCAACTCCACAATGCTATGGATAAAGACCTCTCGGAATAACACCAAGAAGCCAATAATTTGCTAATAGATGTAATTGTATCAAGATTTGTATCAAAAGTAATAAAAATATGATAATATCCTAATAATAGTCATATTACAATCTGTATTCTGCCTATTATAATGCTAGAACTGACTTAGAATATTCTTAAAATGCTACTCTACTACTTAGCGGCCTAAGAGAAGTTTTGGGCTTCTAGGCCATCGGCTAGCCGGTGTGGTGCTGGGCTGCCAGGCCCAACTCTTCAGCTCTTCAATCTTCTCTTGACGATAATGCCCACTTACCTTTTAAGTACTAGTTCAAAATCTAATTCAGTTCTTCAATACTATCCTCAAACCTCATAATTCTCAAACTGCAACTCGATTAGATCCATCTTTACATATCCTCATGCTCTGGAAACCTCCTAGACATCTTGTCATCTGTCGAAGACCAAGAAAAACACAAAGTAGGCTATTTTCATGACAAATAACATATAAAATGCAACATCTCAATCACGAACCACGAAATATCGAATTAACTCATTTAGCTTGCGATTCACTCATAAGATGGTACAATTACGCTTAAATAATGGGTAAACTGGTGGTAAAAATATCATAAAGTTGAGTATCATCATATGACAAGTCATCGATCAATAGATCTTTTTCTACTTCTTCCACAGGTCAAACCTTCCTTGAAACCACCTGGGAAGCCACCTCTTCCTCTAAAAGAAGTCTGGACAGAAGGTCTTACACCAGATCTTTGAGGAGCACTAAAACCTCAGCTACCAGAAGCAATGTGAGCAGAAGGCTGTTTCTGAAGTGTGGTGGGCACTTAGATTGTATGACTAAACCTAGAAATCAAGTTCTCATGCACGAGTCAATAATTGTGGTTGGACTTCTTGCTATGTCATAGAACATATTCTTGTTGTGATGCTCACAATCACAACCTTATATTCCTTGTCAATTAAGCCCAACTAAGGCAGCCAAGATGAGCTCAGATCTTGAAATTGGGTAACCAACTGCTTTCAAATTGTCACTGTATGACTTCATTAGGGCCATGCAACCAGACATATATGAACTTGGATCCCTTATCAGTTTAGTTAGGGTAGTCTTATATTCAAGCATTCTAGCCTCAGATTGAGAATTAAACAAATTAAACCTTAAAGTAGTCCAAATTTCATGGGAGGCGGTGCACCCAATCACCTCTACAAGTGATTGCTTAGTCATAGAGGTGAGAAGCCAACCCATCAACAACAGATCAATAGAATTCCACTCTTCAAGAGTTGGACTGATAATGCCACCAGGGCAGATGATGTTACCACAAATTTAATGGTACATGACTGATTAAAATGTCCATGAAAGGGGGAAGTAGCAAATTGACCAAAAACTGAACCTAGTGAAAAGGATCGAAATAGTGATGGATCTCAGTTTTTGGAAGGAATCAAACTTGAAAGCCGAGGGAGAATGCTTCATAATGCAAATTGTAGCATGATTTTGAGTCGAGGGATGTTGATATTAACCCACCTTCTGAACTGAGCATAAAACTCAACGTTGGAACCATGGAAGCTAGTGTGTGTCTCACAAATTTAGACACACTTGTTGAAGGTGCAGCTCCTTCAGTTGCTTGATACTCATAGGACGGGGCAACCATGGATGTTGGCTCTGGTGATTGAGAATCAACCTTAATACTATATAAGTACTAGCTAGAAAATCTAGTGCAGGATTATATTAGACACGACATGTGATGACGTAGATCAAGTGATAATAAAATACTTGACCACCATAAACCAATACTAGCAAGAGGACTAGGTCCATCGTAGTATAGCTATAGCGAATCAAGGTCGATCCCACAGGGAACCAATTGTGGATCATTTATATACAAACAATTAATCATTCATGTCAAGCACACAGAGGCGGTCTACGACCAACAAAAGACAAGAAAAGATAAAGATTGACTCGACACAACACAACACATAAACAACGTAATTAACCTCCCCAATTATTATGTTATCGTTTGGATCTAGAGATTCTAGATAATTAAGCTAGACTCGACAACTATTAATCTGATTCGTATTTCTTTTACATTGGCTACTGGAGTCATCCCCTAAACTTGACTTAGTTCCAGGTAGGACACTAGATCACCGTGCTACATTACGTGACTTCGCTTCGTAGGCCTCTATCTCATATAACTTGCACGCTTACAATACTAGGGATGCCGATATTAACCGTATTCCTCACCTAGGCAACATTCCTGTGGGTAGGCGTACTTCCTAGGCGATCGCATCAGTCTCCGTCCCATTAACAATTACCTTCACGGTCTCATGTTAATCTACGATTTACGTATAACTAGATGAGCTCAATTCCCTAATACATAATAGATCTAGATCTCGCTGAAAGTCCCGGAAGATCAATTCATGAGCCGACCTAGGAGCCCTATATTGGTATTTTCTAATCATACGCTAATTAAAACAGACGAGCAACGTAGCCGTAGCCATACCTACTAAGATAAGAAATTCTAGGAGGACAATCACACCATAAAGACGTGGCTAGATTTACACAGCGAAAACCTAAATCTTAGCGTTTCTACATACGTAACGGATAAAATAGAGATTCATAAAGCAATTATATAGATCTACTAAAAACATGATTGTCGATCATACCAAAGTCATCTATAGGTCACCGGATAACAGATCTGGGCGTGTGGATCCTTATAGACAAGGAATCCCCACTGCCTCATATCGTATCCTTAGATCTACATCGTTTGGTGAAGAACGAACAACCTCAAACGATAAAAAATAATTGGGGGGACTTAATTACAAAGAACAAAGAACAAATAAATACAAAAACTCACATAATTGCTGCTGAACTTGTATTAAAACTGCTCTGAGAAACTGAGAATTTGTGTTATGAAAAGTGATATTCAAGATTCTATTGTGATACAATGAAATAAGTATATATAGACTTGGAAAATCGACTTAGGATAAACTCCAGCCGACCTAATTTACGTTTCCTAAACCCTAATGGAGTCTAAAACGCGTCGAGATAACTCCGAGCCGATCTGATGATTTCGCTGAACTCGCCCCCAGCGAGCCCTCACTTCGCTGCCAGTGAGTCCTCTCTGCTCTGATTGGCTCGCTGGCTTTTCTTGTTCCACACTCCACTCTTCGTGCTACTTTGATATTTATCTTTAATGCAATCCGATTCCGCTCCGATTTATCTTGAGATTTACTTCCTTCGTTGGTAGATATCCTCCGATTCACCGTAATCTATAAAATCAATAATTATCGCACAGTAAATCATATTTTAATAATAAAAATAGATAAATACCAAATTATATTCTATAAATCACATGACATTAAATAAACATTATAAACATGTGATTTAATATAAAATATATATTATTAAGCTCGATTTAAGGACAACGTTGATGACTTTTATGGGTATAATTTGACCGTCATCAACTTGACAAAATAGTACTAATTATATCACAGATTAGAGCTAGACCCATGGCAATTGATCCAACATACTACATTTAGCTGCTTGTAAGACTATGATTAATGCATTCTTTTTCACTATCACACTAATTTAAGCTGTACACGGTCATGCACATGCTAGCTAAGGTCACTTTGTGGTGATGCTCAAGATTGTAACAAAATCTTATGTTGTAAATCTCATTCTTTGTAGGGTGCATGCATTGAAATCCCAATATTATTCATGATTTGAAATAGAAAAGGTCTACGGAAAGTTCAACAAATAATTTGATCTTATCATCGAACCTAAATAATAAACACCTCTATTGATGAAAGTGAATGAGTTTAATGTATATGATCCCTGCGCTTGATATAACTTTCTTAATAACGGATGGACCATAATTTTCATGACATTGATAGTGGTGGCGTTTTCAAAACGCCACAAAAACGCCATAAAACATTGATACGCCTCAATGTACAACTTTTAGATGGTTTTTAGACGTCACTAAACCTCGTTTTTCTTGTAGTGAGATCACTCCAAATTCTGAGGTCGGAAATCCCTTACCAAGGAATAGTCAGAGTTGGAAACCTAAATAAAATTACCAAACTGGAGCTGAGAATCCGTAATTGTTTCAAGATCCAATCTTTCACTTCTATTGACTTTGCTTTCATTTTTTCTCATTGAGTTGTCACGGATAATTTTGGAATATCTTTGTTTAATCAAAATTTAAATATCAATACCTATTAGATATGATAATATTAGAATTAAATTTAGGAAAATATTTTGTGTATATTATTATTCACACTTGAATTGATGGATTACACTTGTTTATATACACACTATCAGAACATTCTCGGACACTCTAGGTATATACGGTAATAATTACAATGATTACAATAATTAATACAAATATTTACAAGATACGTTATTACCACCCCTCAAGTTGGCCGAGGGAGGAGGCCTAACTTGGTACGTTGATGTTGGAAAGCCGAACGAGGTAGTGACTTAGTCAAGCAATCGGCTAATTGGTCTTGATTATTTACATGAGCGATACGAAGAGTGCCACGTTGTACTTGATCGCGAATAAAGTGGTAGTCAATAGCCACGTGCTTCATGCGAGAATGGAAAACAGGATTGGAGCAAAATTGGGTCGTTCCAAAGTTGTCGCAGTAAATAACTGGTGAATGTGAGCTAGGCAGTCCAAGATCACGGAGGAGAAAGGTAATCCAATTAAGCTCGGCAGTGGTAGCAGCAACTGACCTATACTCAGCTTCAGTGGAAGAACGAGCTATGGTGGTTTGCTTCTTAGAACTCCAGGATATGGCGTTTCGACCAAGATAAATTACATAGGTGCTTGTAGATGAGTAATCATCCCTATTACCACCCCAATCAGCATCGGAGAACGCATGAAGTGTAAGTGGAGAGTGGCGATAAAGTTGAGTGCCAGGTGAGTAGCGAAGTAAGCGCTTCACATGAGCCCAATGAACATCCGTCGGACAGTGCATAAATTGAGATAATTTGTTGACGGCAAATGCAATGTCAGGACGTGTGAAGGTGAGGTATTACAGACTACCCAAGACCATACGATAATGAGAGGGATCCGCAAGGGGGGAACCTGACTTAGCTGTAAGAGTTGAGATATCAGTAGGTAAAGGAGTAGCCACGGCATTGGCACGATCTATATGTAACTTGGCAAGAAGTTCAGAAGCATAGCGACGCTGTGAAAGGATATAGCCTGCAGGATTAGGAACGTCCTCTATACCCAAAAAGTAAGATAAGGAACCAAGATCATTGAGGGCGAATCGAGCTCCGAGTTTGTGAATAAACGATTCCAGCGCTGCAGAGTGATTACCTGTAACAATTAAATCATCGACATATACAAGTACATATAAAAGGAGGCCACTAAAATGATAAACAAAAACAGACGCATCAGCCTGTGATTGAGTAAAGCGACATGATAGTAGAAATCCTTTAAGTTCGTCATACCAAGCCCTAGGGGCTTGTTTTAAGCCATAGATCGCTTTACGTAGCTTGCATACATAATTAGGTCGATCCGAGTCAATAAAGCCTGCAGGTTGAGCAAGATAAACATCATTCTGTAGAGTACCCTGCAAGAATGCGTTATTGATATCAAGTTGACGCAAAGACCACCCCTACGTCAATGCAATAGAGAGAACAACACGGATAGTAGGGGGTTTGACAACCGGACTAAAGGTCTCCGAATAATCAACCCCACGGCGCCAGGCAAAGCCCTTAGCCACAAGGCGAGCCTTGTAGCGATCAAGAGAACCGTCAGGCTTATATTTCAGCTGAAAAATCCATTTAGAGCCAATGACGTTGTAGGAAGGATCAGCGGGAACAAGGTCCCAAGTGTTATTACGCACCAAAGCGTCGTACTCTTCTTTGCATTGCAGTTCTCCATTGAGGGTGTTTAAGAGCTTGAAGGACATTTGTGGGTTCAGTGGGCGAAGAAAGGGTAGCGTGGAGATTAAGCTTTTAAATAGCTTTGTGAATGTTGTTTTGGGAACGAGTGCGCATTGGGTGAGCAGGAGCAGAGGGAGGGGGCGGAGAAGGAGGAGGAGGAGCAGGGGATGGTGGAGATGGTGCAAGAGGTGTATCGAGTGAAGTTGGGGCGGGAGTGGGAGAGGAAGGGGGAGGGAGTTTGTGTTCAGTGTAGGGTCGGAGCCAAGGATAGCAAAGACATGCTTTGGAATGGGGTTGGAGTTTGTGTTCAGTGTAAGGTCGGAGCCAAGGATAGCAAAGACACCCAAAGATGTGAAGCTTGTGATAGTTAGGAGCAGAGTGAAAGATGGATTCATACGGTGATTGCATGTTGAGAACAGGAGTGGGCATGCGGTTAATAAGATAGACACCGGTGGAGAAAGCGTAGGGCCAGAAAGTGGTGGGAAGGGATGCATGGGAAATGAGAGCTAGACCCGTTTCAACTATATGCATGTGACGTCGTTCAGAAAGACCGTTATATGTTCTGGTGTGTGAGGAGGAGTAGTGAGGAAGAATATACCATTAGAGGAAAGATAATCACGTAGAGCTATGAATTCACCTCCGTTGTCGGAATATAGGACTTTAATAGAGTGGTCAAAAAACTTTTCAACTAACAAACGAAAGCGCATAAAAGTCGTTGCAACATCAGACTTACGAACAAGGGGGTAAAACCATACATAACGAGTGAAATGGTCCACAAAAATAATATAATATTTATAACCATCACAAAAAACAACAGGAGAAGTCCAAACATCCGAAAAAAAATCTCAAGGGGACGGGAAGAATGTAATGTAAAGGCATAAAAAGGTAAATTGTGACTTTTATTCTCCAAACAGGAAGAGCAGTGTAATAATCCAGAGGAAATAGTGTCTAGCTTATAAACGCTTAGAATTTTATTTAAAATAGAACTGGCAGGATGACCCAGACGATGGTGCCACACATCTGTTGTGGCTTTATGAGAAGCAAAAGCAATAAGAGGTTGAGAAGGCCACTCATAAAGTCCATTCCTAACCGACCACGAAGGAGGATTTGACTCGTCTGGAGATCCTTCACATGAAATTCAGAAGGTAAGAATTCAACAAAAATATTATTTGCTTGACATAATTTAGAAATTGACAATAAATTACGGGACATGTCAGGCACACAAAGAACATCATTTAAATTAAAAGATTTAGAAATAGAGACAGGGAGAGTGGTAGAACCGGTGTGAGTAATGGGTAGACCAGTGCCATCGCCGACCATGATGTCATCTGTGCCAAAATAAGGACTGTGAAGTGACAGATTCTGCAAGTCTGTAGTAACATGATGGGTAGCTCCACTATCTAACAACCAAAGAGAGGTGAGAGAGGGATGAGACGAGTTGGAGGACTGAGCCGAGCCAGATGAGTGGGCCGTTAAATTAGCTTGAGGACGTGGGGGGTTATGATGCAAGGGATGGACCTGAAACATAGGACAAAATTTAGCAGAGTGGCCATGAGTTGCACATAATTGGCACTTACCAAGATAGGGCTTATTGGGTCCAGTTTGGTTATTCGAGCCGTAGGTGGGCTGGGGAGTAGAAGCCTGTGGCTGTGCAGAATAAGGTGCTGAATGGAAGGAGCCAGATTGACCACGCCAGGATGAAGGTGGAGGACGATGCAGGAGACCGGTGGTTGGTCGGAAAACAGAATGGGCCGACGCCGGACCCAAAAAAGGAGCAGGAGCTGATTCATGTGCTGCAGGCCTGAAATTGAGGATCTTTTCATGTAATTATTCAAAGGTTATCGGCGGGTCTCGGGCCTGGATTGCTCTAGCGATGTCATTGTAATCATCCCCAGTATTTTCAAGAATTAAATCAATAAAATCCTCATGATTCATAGGCTCTCCAAGAAGGGCCAATTCATCAAATTTAGACTTGAGAGCATACAGGTAGTCAGAGATGGGCTGAGTTCCCTTTTGAGTGATTTCATTGATTACTTAATCAATAGAATGGGTCCACAAGAAGCCTTAGCATAGGTATCGTTTAAAATTGTCCAGGCATACCTGGAAGTTCGTTTTGCCGGATCAGCGTTGCTGATGAAGGGAAGAACACCAGGAGTAAGGGACGAGATGATAATATTCAAGATAAAGCTATCCTGTCGTTTCCATAACATAAATTCAGGATTGGATTTGGTTTGACCATTTGTGGTCACGGTGGCTGGCGGTGGGGGATTGGTGCCATCAACATAGCCATAGAGATCATAGCCGATAAGTAGCGTTTCTAGTTGTAGTTTCCAGGCATTGAAATTTGTAGGATCTAGTTTAATCGGTGTTTGAATGGTGGGATTGAAAGCAACTGGAGACGGGGATGAAGCTGGTGTAGTGATAGCAGAGGTGCTGTTAGGAGCGGCCATGGATGCCGATGAGCAGAGTTAATGCCAGAAAAAAAAAAGTGGGGGGGGGGGGGGGTTGAACATGGATGAAGAGAAGAAGGAGGGAGAGAAATTGGCTGCGTGAAAAGAGGGTTTTTAGGAGATTCAACGCAAGAAGAGATATGAGTGCTCTGATACCATATTAGAATTAAATTTAGGAAAATATTTTGTGTATATTATTATTCACACTTGAATTGATGGGTTACACTTGTTTATATACACACTATCAGAACATTTTAGGACTCTCTAGGTATATATATGGTAATAATTACAATGATTACAATAATTAATACAAATATTTACAAGATACGTTATTAGATAAAACTAACAACTTAATCTTGTATTCAGGGGCGGCTCCAAATAGGGCAGTTTGGGGTTAAGTGACACCCCAAAAAAATCTATGTATTTTTTTATACTATTTAAAAAAAATTACGTCTTTATCAGAATATTTTTGCTTCTCACTTCGGTCAATTAGCAATAATTTTTCTGTGGACTTCCGGCAATCTGTTTCATGTAGCTTGGCAAGGAAATTTTGAATCATGGGTACAAGACCCTTTACATGTAAGACCCATTGCTAAAAAAGGTGACCCTCAAAGAAAAAAAAGGTGGCTATTCAAGTTGCAATTTATTGGCATTGCTAAGTACTAATCACTCAGAGAACAAAAAACAAAAAAACCACCCAAAGGATCGAAAGAAAAAAAAACCCAAAAAATTACCTTCAGTCCTGAACCATCCCTTTTCGTGACGCTTTTTAGATCTTTTTGCGAACTGAACTCATCGCTATTTTTTATTTAGCGACGCGTTTTTCCCTTTTAGCGACGCTTACTCATAATGGCGCTTAACCTGCATATTTGAAGCGTAGGTTTGACGCCTGGCGCTTAAGCGAAGCTTTAGAGGCGATTTTGCGATGCTTTAACAAGTATGTTTTAAAGGCTAACCTGGGTGAAAGGATTTGGTAAGTGTTTGTAGTTCAATACGTGCTGCAGTGCCGGCAGGTACGGGTTTGTATCTTGTTTTAGGATCACACATCGAAATCATAACTACAGAGCAGATCGACTAGGTACGAATAAGCTATCACAAGATTTGGTTAACAAAAATCTAGCCTATCATCGTTATAACAATAATAGAAAAGCAAAACATCACGTATTCGAAGAGTAAGACGAGCATAGACACAAGTTATACCTCAAACCTTGACAATTTAGCAACTCCACAATGCTATGGATAAAGACCTCTCGGAATAACACCAAGAAGCCAATAATTTGCTAATAGATGTAATTGTATCAAGATTTGTATCAAAAGTAATAAAAATATGATAATATCCTAATAATAGTCATATTACAATCTGTATTCTGCCTATTATAATGCTAGAACTGACTTAGAATATTCTTAAAATGCTACACTACCACTTAGCGGACTAAGGGAAGTTTTGGGCTTCTAGGCCATCGGCTAGCCGGTGCGCTGTTGGGCTGCCAGGCCCAACTCTTCAGCTCTTCAATCTTCTCTTGACGATAATGCCTACTTAGCCTTTTAAGTACTAGTTCAAAATCTAATTCAATTCTTCAATACTATCCCCAAACCTCGTAATTCTCAAACTGCAACTCGATTAGATCCATCTTTACTTATCCTCATGCTCTGGAAACCTCCTAGACATCTTGTCATCTGTCGAGGACCAAGAAAAACACAAAGTAGGCTCTTTTCATGACAAATAACATATAAAATGCAACATCTCAATCACGAACCATGAAATATCGAATTAACTCATTTAGCTTGCGATTCACTCATAAGATGGTACAATTACGCTTAAATAATGGGTAAACTGGTAGTAAAAATATCATAAAGTTGAGTATCATCATATGACAAGTCATCGATCAGTAGATCTTTCTCCACTTCTTCCACGGTATTTACCTTCCTTGAAACCACCCGAGAAGCCACCTCTTCCTCTAAAAGAAGTCTGGACAAAAGGTCTTACACCAGATCTTTAAGGAGCACCAAAACCTCATCTACCAGAAGCAATGTGAGCAGAAGGTTGTTTCTGAAGTGTGGTGGGCACTTAGATTGTACGACTGAACCTAGAAATCAATTTGTCATGCATGAGTCAATAATTGTGATTGGACTTCTTGCTATGTCTGAGAACATATTCTTGCTGTGATGCTCACAATCACAACCTTATATTCTTTGTCAAGACCAACTAAGGCAGCGAAGATGAGCTCAGTCTTGAAATAGGGTAACCAACTGCTTTCAAATTGTCACTGTATGACTTCATTAGGGCCATGCAACCAGACATATATGAACTTGGATCCCTTATCAGTTTTAGTTAGGGTAGTCTTATATTCAAGCATTCTAGCCTCAGATTGAGAATTAAACAAATTAAACCGTAAAGTAGTCCAAATTTCATGGGAGGCGGTGCACCCAATTACCTCTACAAGTGATTGCTTAGTCATAGAGGTGAGAAGCCAACCCATCAACAACAGATCAATAGAATTCCACTCTTCAAGAGTTGGACTAATAATGCCACCAGGGCAGATGATGTTACCACAAATTTACTGGTACATGACTGATTAAAATGTCCATGAAAGGGGGAAGTAGCAAATTGACCAAAAACTAAACCTAGTGAAGAGGATCGAAATAGTGATGGATCTCAGTTTTTGGAAGGAATCAAATTTAAAAGCCGAGGGAGAAAGCTTCATAATGCAAATTGTAGCATGCTTTTGAGTCGAAGGATGTTGAGGTTAACCCACCTTCTGAACTGAGCATAAAACTCAACGTTGGAACCATGGAAGTTAGTGCATGTCTCACAAATTTAGACACACTTGTTGAAAGTGCAGCTCCTTCAGTTGCTTGATGCTCATAGGGCGGGGCAACCATGGATGTTGGCTCTGGTGATTGAGAATCAACCTTAATACTATATAAGTACTAGCTAGCAAATCTAGTGCAGGATTGTATTAGACACGACATGACAAAATAGTACTAATTATATCACAGATTAGAGCTAGACTCATGGCAATTGATCCAACATACTACATTTAGCCGCTTGTAAGACTATGATTAATGCATTCTTTTTCACTATCACACTAATTTAAGTTGTACACGGTCATGCGCATGCTAGCTAAGGTCACTTTGTCGTGATGCTCAAGATTGTAACAAAATCTTATGTTGTAAATCCCATCCTTTGTAGGGTGCATGCATTGAAATCCCAATATTATTCATGATTTGAAATAGAAAAGGTCTACGGAAAGTTTAACAAATAATTTGATCTTATCATCGAACCTAAATAATAAACACCTCTATTGATGAAAGTGAATGAGTTTAATGTATATGATCCCTACGCTTGATATAACTTTCTTAATAACTGATGGACCATAATTTTCATGACATTGATAGTTGTGGCGTTTTCAAAACGCCACAAAAACGCCATAAAACATTGATACGCCTCAATATACAATTTTTAGATGGTTTTTAGACGTCACTAAACCTCGTTTTTCTTGTAGTGGATCACTCTAAATTCTGAGGTCGAAAATCCCTTACCAAGGAATAGTCAGAGTTGGAAACCTAAATAAAATTACCAAATTGGTGCTGAGAATCCGTAATTGTTTCAAGATCCAATCTTTCACTTCTATTGACTTTGCTTTCATTTTTTCTCCTTGAGTTGTCACGGATAATTTTGGAATATCTTTGTTTAATCAAAATTTAAATATCAATACCTATTAGATATGATAAAACTAACAACCTAATCCTGTATTCAGGGGCGGCTCCAAATAGGGCAGTTTGGGGTTAAGTGACCCCCCAAAAAAAAAATCTATGTATTTTTTTATACTATTTAAATTTTTTTTTACGTCTTTATCAGAATATTTTTGCTTCTCACTTCGGTCAATTAGCAATAATTTTTCTGTGGACTTCCGGCAATCTGTTTCATGTAGCTTGGCAAGAAATTTTGAATCATGGGTACAAGACCCTTTACATGTAAGACCCATTGCTCATGCAATTTGGGATCCGCATTTTGGTCAACCGGCCCCTTATAGCTCTTCCTTAGTTGCTCTTTTACCATCAAACGATCACTTTATTCATATATTGTGCCTTCCAAACAGGCCAACAATCGGGGTCCTTACAGTGTTATCAAAAATGTAACCAAAATGATCAAAAAAAACACGGAGAATTAACATCTATGTACTACTCATAATCTTTCCAAACGAGCCTCTGATTTTTTGCCTTTTCCACTGATTGAGACGCAAAACACGTAGGCCGGGCGCCGTTCCTATTCAGAATTGTGCAATACTCTATTCGCCAAAGCCACGTACACTCCATTTATATATAGTTTCCCTCCATATATACTTCTAATCAGACAAACCAATATAGGCACGACTAGATTTAGTAAAATTTACCTCTAGCCATTCTTGGATTGACCGTGCTCCAAAAAATTCCTCCAATGTTCTCTTGGGACTATTAAGCTCCAAACTTGCGTAGCCCAAGTGCAATCTCTAATAGCATGTAGGATTGATTCAGCTTCCATGCCACAAAGAGGGCAGATCGGAGAGGGGACTATTTTTTTTATTTTTATACACCAATATTTACTAACTGACCCGTTAATTTTTTAAATATTGACCCTTAACTCGTAATCCTACTAGGATTTTTAAATTATTGCTTATAAAATTGTAATACGATCTGTCGTTCTCGATTTCCGACTCGTGTCCTGGAATTCTTGCAGCCGGCCTATCTGTATTTAGCATTTTACTGACGATTAGTGTGTTACACTATCTATGTTTATGCTGAAAAACTTTACGCGCGTGTCAAAATTGTTGGGAGTTAACTTCTACATTAGTGCAATTCTTGGAGAAGAAATGTGACTCAAGACCAATAATTGTCATGCCCTGGTGGTATAATTGGGTATATCATTCAAATAACATTGGGTCGTATCTCATTTTAGTATGTCCCAGAACTGGTTATTGCGCATATCATTCAAATAGGGCACTTCTATTGTAAATCAACCTTTTACGCAAAAATGAATCCACCCTTCTCCTCCGATCTGGAGCTGTTGGACTTGGTGTGGAATTTTCCGGCCATGGTTGCTCCGGCAGAGTAGCTCGCCGGTGTAGTTTTTGTCAGGCGGAATCTTGCTTCTTTGAAGCTGGAATAGCAACAACAAAAAAAAAGAAAGAAAAAAAAAAGAGAGAGATCGACATTTGAGCTGCAATTCGTAGCAGGTTTGCAGGTGGGAAGGAGGCTCGTTTCGCAGCAGAGGTGGCCCAGGTGGGGATGGAGGCCGCGTTTTGCAGCAGGGGTACGTGGGGTGGGTCTGATTTTGCTGCTGAAATCTGATCTCCATGAAATCTGGCCACCCCATCTCCATGAACTCCGGCCACCCACACCTGCATTTCACAGCCCCTTTTGCTTCCCCTTTCTGTAAATCTCATTGATTTTTTTTTTTTTTTTGCTGCTAATGCAGCTTCAAAAAAAAGAAGTGGATTATGGTGGAGATGGTGTGTTTACGGTGGAGATGGTGTGTTTAAAAGATTATGGTTGCAGGTTTAGGGTGTGGATGAACGGTTGGTGCTCATGTGTGGTAATGGTGGTTGCGGCTGAAGGATGTTTTGAGGTGGTTTGATTTCGGTGTTAACGGTGGCGGGTTGGGTGGTGGGAGGTAGGTGAAGATTGTGGAGATGGTGGAGATAGGCATTGGTCTTAAGGGAGAAATGGATAAAGATGAGGGTTTATTTTGATTTTTTTGGATTGATGGACTTAATATTGTTTGATTAATTTCTTAGAGGACTAGTTTACAATTTCTAAAAGTTATGGTAGTTTTAATATTATTTTTGTGGTGTGTGAAGTTAAAAAAATATAAAAATATTCATGTGGTGCCGAATGTATGTTTTTGTGGTGCTGAGAGTAAATGTGTGTCGGTAGTAAAAACGGAGGTGCAAATAGAACCTCCTTCAAATAATATAAGGTCATATCTCATTTTAGGATGCCCCAGAACGTTGATTTATACAATGTCAAAATTACTAGTAGTTGTATAAGATTGGTTATATATCGCGCATATATCGATTTTGATTAACAGATCAATTCATATTTAAGAGCATTTTAGATTAAATAAGCTAGCTGTAAGTAGGGCTGTAAATGAACCTAAGTATTCGATTCGATCCGGAGTATTTGGCTCGAAAAAGCTCGATTCGGGCTCGTTTCGTGGGTTCGAACTTCGAGCCGAACCTTACAAATTAGATATTCGTGGTCGAGCCGAACATGTTCGAACATGTTCGGCTCGGATATCATAAATTCATATACTGATTCGAGCGAACATGTTTTTTAAAGCGAGCCGAACATGTTACGATTTTTTTAAAACCCAGTTCGAGCCGAACATGTTCGAACGGTTCGACATGTTCGAGCCGAACCGAGCCGAGCTTTTTTCCCCAAATACCAGACCGAACCCGAGCCGAATAATGAAAATATAATGCTCGGCCATTTCGAGCCGAGCCGAGCCTAAGGTTCGAACACATCGAGCCGAGCCGAACCCTGCCAGGGTTCGGTAGAGTTCGGCTCGTTTACAGGCCTAGCTGTAAGCTGAAGTCAATCAGAAGACTAATGGAATATTAACAATTCTCATGTGCAATAAACAAATGCAACCAATTATAATTATCTTAATTAATTAAATGTTAGTGATTGTGATGAGGAAAATAAACAAATGCATATGCACTTCATATACAAGCAATTAACCTCTATATAAAGGCTCATGATTAAGCTTAGAAATGCATAGAAGAAAAGTAGCTAATTAATCTATTTGCTTAATTAGCCATGAAAGTTGTTAGCCATTTTCTTCTAGGGCTTTTAGTTCTTGTACAGCTTCAAGCTGTTTTTGGAGGAATTTCTCCAAATGCATTAGGAAAACACAAAATAAACCGCAGGGCTCTTGCTCTTTCACCAAGTTATAATATCCATAAACTCAATCGTACTAGTTTCCCAAAGGGTTTTATTTTCGGAGCAGCAGGTGCTGCTTATCAGGTACTCCGTATATATTATCTCCATCTCTAAATAATTATCGTTTTTTATTATAATAATTTGTCCTTAAATATTGATAAATTATAGAATGATCAACAAGATATTATTTATTATTACGACCTAATTAACAATCAAGAATGCCCTGTTGAAATAACTATATATTGCTTGCCAATATCCTATCTATGATACATCATATGCATGGGTACATCTGAATGATGTGTCACATATAGGTTATTAACTTAATTAATCACATTTACATTTATAGTAGCTATGTTATAATGTGGTAATTAATCTCCATGATATTTTTTACAGTATGAAGGTGCATGGAACCTAGATGGAAAAGGTCCCAGCAATTGGGATGATTTTACACACACACATCCAGGTTTGTTTTTTATATTATGGTTTATCTTTTATAATATGGTGAAGAATTTTGAGATTTATGCACAAACATCCTTATATAAGCCACAAAGAAATAAGATAAAGTACGCAACAATTAATTATTACCGGTAGAAACCTATATGTAGTGGCAAATCCAAGAACAATACTACATCGTTTTAATAAATAATCGGATCTCATTGTGTAACGTGACCCTCTGGTCAACATGGATTGATCCGCCTCTGACTACATGTACGTGGGAAACATAGTGTGGTGTGCATAAAAAAACACTGCTTGATCACGTTTTTTATTTTATAAATGCCAATACGATTTTTAAATAAAATGAGCATATTGAGATTGGATGAAATTGTGGCATGTTATTTTTATTTTTTAAGGTTAATAACACGAAAAAAGGAAGTTAGGGCAAGATGCATCTTCCCTTGCGACAGCAAGCAGACATTTTTTTTAGGGAAAAACATATTAATTACTGCTGATTTATGATTATTGGTTACTAATTTATAGAAAATTCATGTTGTAATTGCAGAAAAAATTGCAGATCGCAGTAACGGTGATGTTGCATTAGATTCCTACCATCGATATAGGGTATTGCAACTTAATGTTATGTATTTTATTAGATGATTATACAATCTTTCATATCATGCACGATGCTTAATACCAGACACAAATTGTTTTTTATATTGCAGGAAGATATTAAGCTTCTAAAGGAAATGAATGCAGATACATATCGATTTTCTATTTCTTGGCCCCGTGTGTTACCAAGTACGTTAAAACTACTACTAAGTTTGTGTCTATATATCTACTTTATCCATCCCAAAATATATTATTTTAAGTGTTTTCACACATATGAAGAAAATGGTTAAACGTCATAAATTTTAACGATAAATATTTTAAATATATATCATTTGACATTGTTAATGCAATTGAAAAGTACTAGTTGGAATGATAATAAATTAAAGGTAAGATTGAGAAAAAAGTAATAAATATTTCATTGATAATTTAAATTGACTTGGATCACTAGCAATAAATATTGTAAATCCTTTAGAAACTCTATTTTAGAAATGTCAACAGGAAAAATAACACTGCAGCGGACAATTTATTTTAATGTAAAATAAAAATTGTGTAAAATTTCATTTGCATCTACCGTATTAATTCATCCATATTCTATAAAAAAAAAAATTATATTTACCGTATTATGTTAAATATAGAATATGATGCATTTGATCTTAGATATAGTGATTATGTAAACTAGAAAACGTGCTTTTAAAACTGTAAAATAGAATCTTATGCGAGTGCTCTTATATTGTGAGGCAAACAAAAAGAGATACAGTGACTTATATATGTACACCATTTCAAAAGGTAAGCAAAATGGTAAAAATAATAATAATAATAATAATAATAATAATAAGTTATTAAAAAATAAAATTAAAAATTAAAAAAATTTAAACAATAAGAGAACGGTAGCTAATATTTATCTGGTGACCCGGAAGTATTCTGAAGACTTTTCACATTTTATTACAATATATATATTAAGCCATTGACAATTTAGGGTTGATCGAAGAGAGCACACAACTTGCTATTGTCAAACTGAATTTTTTAATTAAAATACTACAATTTTTCTTTTTAATTTTATTATCTGTGTTCCTTTATATGCAGCCGGACAGATCAGTGGAGGAGTAAATGAGAAAGGAATTGATTTCTACAACAGACTCATTAACCATACTATAGCAAATGGTATGTGTTAATGGCCTATCAAATTCATTATTCTCCTTCAAAATAATTATTATTATTATTAATATTATTATTGGTTGCACATGATCCGGTTTTTCGGTTTTAACTGCTTTTAAAACCAAACCATTTTTTACGTTTTCAAAATTTACAAACCAAAACTGAATCATAGCTAGGTAAAACCATTTTATCCGGTCCGGTTTGGATCGATTTGGTTACGGTTTTTTCCGGTCTTTGGTCCTTTTTTTAAAAAAATAGTTCACTGAATGGGGATTATCACGATTCAGCGAATTCATTTCATTATTCATTCGACAATCATACAAGGTTCTCATTCTCTATATATCATACACCATAACTCAAATGTCACTATATATGTGTGTGTGTGTGTGTGTGTGTGTGTGTGTGTGTGTGCAACATTATATTATCATATTTTCCAATTCAGATAATTATATAAAACCATGTAAACTGTTTTATTTCATCTTGTCATATGTTCTATTAGGATGGGCATCAAACTACGTGTGTGAGGTAGTTGATTGAAGTATTAATAGATCATGGACTGAGATATTAGTTACTTAAATTTAGTTATAATTTAGGGGGAGCGAAGAAAAGTTGATTCACTTTGGTGATCAATTCTCACAATGTACTGGTGAAAATTCGTTTTTACTGTGGTGCACAGGTAGAGTGGTACACGAGTGGATTGGTGTGGTGCACATAAAAGTCCCCTTAATTAATAGTGCCCATATTCATAGACATATATATCCGGTTCCGGTTTGGTCCGGTTTTTATCTTAGAAAACCAAAATCAAATTGTTTTTCATGGTTTGGTTTTTTGCAATAAAAGAACCAACCAACCAAAAACCTTGGTTTACATATTTTAGGTTTTAACCGATTTGATTCGACCGATTGGTTTGGTTTTCGATTTTTTTTTTCACCCCTTGTGGTGGTGGTGGTGGGTTATTCAAAATTCAATCTTATAGGGAAACAATTTTTGTTTAACTTATTTTTTTGATCGAATATTGTTGTTTAACTTCTTTAATGCTAATACTTGATTTTTTTTGATAGTGTATGAACTTTTAATATATATCCATTAAACCAATAAGATTATTATTTCAATGGTAAAACATTGTTATAACTCATGTATATTCCACACAAATTTTTCCCGTTAAATCCATGCCAGAAGCGCAATATTTCATTTTTTTTTTTTTTTTTTTTTGCTTAAAGCCTTCTGTATCCGAAGTTCAATGGTCTGACTATTCCGGAATTCGGCCCGAGAAAAGCGCAATATTTAAAAGTAACTGAAGGGTTGACAAAAGGGTAAATTTTAAGTTTTCAGTTATCAATGCGTTGACATTTATTTTGTAGCTAACTTGATCAATAGGAATTTAGGTGCAGTTTAAAACAGCTACAAACTGTTATTTTAATCATTTGTGATCAGAGAGCCAAAGATTATTTTAGGACTTATAATCAATATCAAATGGATTTATTAAATCAAAATAGATCTGAATATCAAAACCTTACCAAATGCGCGCCCCATCATTTTTTCCTTCTATTTTTGGTCCTATATTGTAAGTAAATTGAAAAAAATCAAAGATTTTCTTGAGCTATATAAAATGTCAATTTTGAATCGTCCCATAAGCTTTTTAAGTTTTTTTTTTTTTTTTAAAGTGATGGTACGTAGTTCAAATTGTGGAAGATCTTGAGTTCGAACTTGTTGCAAACATTGTCTAATTAATACTGTTTGAAGTGTTAGGTCTTTCACCAAATATAACGGGCCAAGGGGAAATACCTAATACCTAAAAGGGCACAATGAACTATATAAAGTACTCCAAATATAACAGGTCAAGGGAAGTATTAATTATCTATCTCCTCGTGAATTCAAGTTTTTAGGAGTGTTAATAATTCAATAGATTTTAATACTCGAGAAATGCTTTTCTCTTATTACATGTTATATATATATGATAATATATCAAAATGAATATCTTTGAGAAAAAAAACCCATTTGAATAACCTCGAATAGGACCAAGATAAAACTTTGTAATCTTCTTACCTACTGAAACTAATCCTAAGAATTCATTTTATTGCAAACAGGTTTGATACCAAGTGTAACGATATTTCATTGGGACGCTCCTCTACACTTAGACAAGGCATACAACGGATTTCTAAATCCCAAAATTGTGTATGTATAATAGTACTAGTCCTTATTATTATTATTTATGATGAATTCCGTGAAAAGATTCAATTAAGATCCCAATTATTTATAAATTTTTTATATACAAAACATGACTTGTATAAGATCACATACTTTAATTATATAACATGCTAATTAATTAAATACATTTACAGAGACGACTACACAAATTATGCCAATTTGTTGTTTAAGAGATTTGGAGATCGAGTGAAATTCTGGATCACCTTCAATGAACCATGGACTTTTAGTTACTTCGGCTACGATGGAGGTTTTCACGCACCTGGCCGTTGCTCGGCTTGGATGAACACCAATTGTCTTGGTGGTGACTCTAGTACTGAACCTTATAGAGTGGCACACCACCAACTTCTTGCCCACGCAAAAGCCGTGCATTTGTACAAGACAAAATATCAGGTGAAGTTGCGTTTTAATTAGCTTGCTTAGGATCCAAGTATATATATATATATATATAATTTTATGATACGTACGTAGTTCTTATTAATTGATCATACGCGATCAATATCAAAGAAATAGTTTTTGGATTATTAATCGATAATTTATTGATATAAATTCAGGCAAAGCAAAAAGGGAAAATAGGGATTACCCTAGTGTGCCAATGGATGGTGCCACTAACTAACTCACTTGCTAACCAAAGAGCTGCAGTTAGAGCAGTAGATTTCATTCTTGGGTGGTAAGTGTATATATATGTATCCAATTTATTTAAATTAATTAAACGGCCGGAGGAGCTGCGGCTCATACCCTGGCGGTGATGAACCAGGGTCTACCCTGGCCTCTAGTGAGAGGTCCAGGGTTCGATCCCCGCCCCCTCTTTTCGTTTCCGAAAGAAAAATTAAACGGCCGGAGCTATTATAATTAAATTAGATAAATATATATCCCTTATTTAATGAACACATAATTGTTAGGTTTTTGGATCCCATAGTATACGGGCAATACCCGGCTTCAATGCGAGCACTTGTAGGCAAACGACTCCCAAGATTCACACAGAAACAATCAGAATCACTAAAAGGATCCTTTGATTTTCTGGGCTTAAACTACTACACTGCTCTATATGCTAGCCAAACTCTACGTGCTGTTAATTCTAGTCAACTTAGTTACTCCACCGACAATCGCGTCAACGCTACTGGTGAGTTCCGTTTATATACGCATACAATATCTACTTATTTCTTAATTTTTGTATTAATTATCCTATATATGGTACCTATATATAGGTGACTAGGTCTGTAATACATTTTCTCTGATTTGTATTTGCAGCCACAAATCTTCAAGGCGAGCTTATTGGTGAAGCGGTGAAAATATTTTTTTCCAACTTTTATTTATTTATTTATTTAAGGAGTTGGTGAAGAATGTTATAATAATGACATATATGTTTCATGCAGGCTGGTTCGGATTGGCTACATGTCTATCCAAAAGGGCTTTATGAGCTTCTGGTCTATATAAAGAATAAATATAAAAATCCAATTATTTACATCACTGAAAATGGTAGCTTTATTAGTCATAAATTAATTATTTTTTCTTATTTTCCGGAAAATTCCTCATTAAAAAAGTCATAATTAAACTGATACGTATTTGTAGGGGTTGATGAAGTAAACAATGCAACCTTACCACTCAAAGATGCCCTTAAAGATAATTTTAGAATCAGCTACTATTTCCGCCATCTTGATTACCTCCGCAAAGCCATATTGTAAGTATCTTTGTATGTTTAGTCTCACAATATTAATTATTTTTTGTTTGAACTATTAAATCATTATTTATTTTTTAAATCTGTAATTATTTTAGGGCTGGAGTTAGAGTACGTGGGTATTATGGATGGTCATTACTAGACAATTATGAATGGTCATCTGGATACACAGTTCGTTTTGGAATAAACTTTGTAGACTACAAAACTTTGAATCGACACCGTAAGCTCTCCTCGTATTGGTTTTCGAATTTTCTGAAGAGATAAAATATATCACAATCACCGTATCGTTGGCATATATATAATGGAAGAAGAAGAAGAAGGAGGAGGCTATATTAATTAGCGCTGTTGAATTTCGTTTTTACACTAATGTGTATTTCAATTTGTTGTACAATAAAAAAAAAAAAAAGGGAATTAAATGTACGCGTAACCCTTTTCTATATTGTTTTTCATTTCCGTTTTGCATTCTGTGGTAATGTTATTGAATTGTTATGCCAACTTTCATTCTTCTCAAGGATAAAATTTTATGTGTTCTTGGATTTATCTGCATTAATTGTATGTTTAAGACAAGAAATAAACCTTGACATCATTTTTGTGATATTACCATTGAAGTCTTTTAGAATTGTTATCTTAGGCACAATTTGAATGTTTAAAAGCAAATATAAACATTAACAAGACTTATACATTTAGAGTTCTAATTAAGAGCAATGTACTAAGGAAATACATCATACAACATCTTGTACACATAACATTTCATAGTTTTTTGCCGAGAAGGACATATTAATTCATTTATCTTTGCTTGAAGATACTGCAGGCATTAATTAGAGATGAAACACGCGCCAAACTTACCGATATACCCTTTTTTTCCTAATTATCTCTCAATTAATTTTCTGCTCATCATAACGCCGGCTCTCTCCTTTTTCCAAAAAAAAACCTAAAACCGTCGGCTTTCAATTTCATCCAACACAAATCATCTTCTGCACATGGTCAAAATCGAAGCTTCAGAAGTACAACTGCTGATTTGTAAGAACAGATGCGCAATTTTGGTAAGAACAGATGCGCAATTTTGAGCAACCATGTGCGAATTTCGTTTCTGGAAGGTTCGATAAAGGAAAGCTGCCATTTTTATGCCTCCCTGTCCCCTTTTGAATGTCCGATTCTCTCCTACTTCAGGGAAGTTTCGTTTGCCGGGAATCGGAAATTGGAAACGGAAGCCGGGAACGAATTGGGACCAGACAATTGAACGGAAACTGGAAAAAAAAATCAAATCAGGAGCAGGAAGATGAGGATATTGCTGGCGGCGATAAGCCGGAGAAGATGAGGTTCTTTTTTTTTTTTTTGGTTTTGTTTGAAGCAGCCGATCAGGAAGCTTCGATGGCCTGATTCAGGGATTATCAGTCCGACTCTAATGTCGCAAACACAGTTGGGGGCGAGGGCTTGTTGGGGCTGGGGCTGAATTTACAGGGGAACCACCGGAGTTGCAAGTGTACAGGCCGGCCGGAGGAGACAAGGCCGCCGGAGAAGGAAACCTGCGTATGGAGGCTGTTTTTTTTTTTTTATAGAAAATTAGGGGTTTAGGGTAGGGATGGCAATGGGTCGGGTAGGGGGGGCGGTTTAGCTTCTACCCACCCATACCCACTCCTAAATTTTTTTACCCATACCCACCCATACCCGAACGGGTATAAATAAAATCCCCATACCCACCTTTGACAGAAATCGGGTAGAGTGACGGATAGAATGCGAGATACGTGAACACGTATAAATAATTTTTAAGTCTGAAATGAATTTGATTTTAAGATGAGTTAAGGCATTTTGCAAATGAATGTCCTATTAGGTAACTAATGTTTTTAGTTTTTTATCAGTTCTTTTCTACTAACAATAACGTTAGGTTTAGTTCTTTTACAATTTCTACTAACCTCAAAGAAAAGCAGCGGGTAGGGTAGAGTGCGGATCGGGGAATGGGTCGGGGGCGGGTAGGGTAGGGTTTATATGCTATACACGATACTCCGACCCGATACCCGAACGGGTATAGAAATTTTACCCATACTGACCCATTACCCGAATGGGTAGTTGAAAATCATACCCGAACGGGTAGGAGTATGAGTAGGCGAGGGTCGGGTTGGGCGAGATTGCCATCCCTAGTTTAGGGTTCTTACTATTAATTTTTTAACGTTACGACATTTTTTTATGTAACTTTATCTATTTTTACGGGTTGTTACTAGGATGTTCTGACATTTTTACGGATATTACGACTTGTTATTGGCCGTTCTTACATTTTACGGTATTATTATTATTTGTTTTTAGTTTATTATTACTTGTTTTTAGGATGTTACGACATTTTTTTTTATTCTTATTTTACTTGTTTATGGGATGTTACTACTTGTTTATGGGATATTACGATATTTTACGGGATTATTACGACTTGTTTTTAGGATGTTCACGACACCTTACGAGAATGTTACGACTTGTTTAATGGCGTTTCATATATTTTTACTTATTCTACTTGTTTGTAGGATATTTACTCTTTTTATTGGATGTTCTGACGTTTTATGGTTTACTTACTTGTTCTTATTTATTATTATTTGTAGAAGGGTAAAAAGTAACAAAGGGTATTTTTGTCCAAATATTTTGTTTTTGTCCTTTATAACAATTGAAAAATTAGAATGTCGCCTGCACTCGTTTTATGTTTTTTGTCGCTCATAGCAATTTCCCCCAACATTTCAATGTGTTACATTTATTAGTACATTTTCGCTCAATTTTTCAAGTTGAAAAAGCCATCAACGACCTTACCTGCCAGTCTATGTAAAGTGTTCGATAAAATGTATGTGTCCTTATTTCCTCTCATTTACACATGGATAGACCTACTTAACTGAAAGGGAAATTCAGGTTTTGAAATATGACATTATTACAGCAATCATGCTGAATGTTTTATTCATTAATCATCTCAAACAACATATATTACATTTTAAAAGGAAAAAAAGGCGGCTATAGATTCTAATCACAGCAAAGAAAATTTGGAACTCAAATTCCAATACATATTATTATAGGGTGTAGAGATTGAACAATGAACAGTACTATTAGTTTTCACATGACCACCTCACCCTTCATGGCTAAGGATAGAGCAGCAAGATTTCCTCTTGCCTCCACAATCACACCAGGCATGGTCACTGCTCTGCTACCCACAAACCCTCCATTCCTTATTGTAATCTTTCCATATTTTACTTTTCCTTCTTCACCTTCATATATGTGTCCAAAGAACAAAGCATCCCTTTCTATGCTTCCATTTTCTTCAACTTTCACCATTTCTGGATTCAACAAAGCTCCCATGCTATCCACATATGCTCCTTCGCTCCAAGCGGTTTCTGATCCCAAAGTTGTCATCCACAACGCGAAAAGGGATGATCCGGTTGTCATTTCCATGAAGTATTCTCCAACTAGTGTCCTTATAGCTTGCCATGCTGTGTCCATAAAGATTGGTGTACTCCAAATCTGTTCTGTTTGACCTTCTACTTTCTTCCCTACAAGAATCCATTTGGCTAGTGTGCAGGTAACTCCTCCTAGAAGCCCTGTACATATCCAAAACAATGGGAAAAACCAGAACCGTCTCGGCCTTTCAATGAGGAGTAGAGATTGAAATGGAGCAAATATTACTAATCCCATGAGAAAATAAGGTAGGAAGGTTTGGAGTATAGGTTGTCCAGTCATTAGCCATAATGTTATGTACCATGCTCTAGCTAAAGTCACTTTGCTCATCTCGTTTTTCTCCGTTTTAGCTGCGAATGGACAGCAAGACAAGTCCAATTTGACGTCAGATTGATCTAGTAAGACTCTCCATGCCTCTGGAAGTGGCTTTCGGTTTCTCAAATGTTGGCAAATCTCGTAAATTATTGAACGTCCATGATCGATAGAAGCACTTTGATTACACGATGTTGCCCGTATAACATCCACTTCATGACATCTATAAAAAGGATTGAACTCTAGCTTCTCTGATTCCTCTTTTGTAAGCATTTCATCAATGATAATCTCTCCTACCTCCGTGTAAGGGAATTCCATGTCGTCCCAAGGCTTTGTGACATCAAGAGCAATCTCTTTTGTGTTTTCATCTTCAGGGATAGGCCGGATTTGCAACTGAAGGATGTAGCGTATCTTATCAGGAGAATTTACTCGGTTTTGGAAATCATCAGCTAGGAAGAACAGTGGACGTGTGTCGTTTTCGTCTCTTGGAAGTGCCCCAGTTTCTGGTGGAAGTATTCCTCTTGGCTCAACCTTGCCAGAGTCTTCACTTATATTCTTATCAAAAGGCCTTAACTTAAACCGGACATACATTTCTTGTTCATTGTTGAATCTGAATAGCCTGGTAATATTCGAATAATAGTGAAGATCGGCATAAGAATCCGTGTTTCTAATGGAACCCCACATTGCATCCCTTATATGTGGAGCATATTTCACATGCTCTTCTCTTGCAGCAGCTCCACATACAAGCCATGTTGCAAAGTCTCCTATCGATCTTGCATGGAAAGCATTGCCTGTCTTTAGAGTCAAATCAAGTAATGGAGACATTTCATTACGTTCATTTGATAAGATCCTTATCGCAGCTCCACGTGGATCCATTCTTGCATCATCATCAGAGCTCAAACAATTACTATGTCGAATAACAATGGGGTAAATTTTGCCTGAAGAAAAAATCTTGTGTTCTGGAAAGTTTGGTATATCAGCATATAGCCTAAAAGTCCCTTTTCCAGCTGCACCAACTCTATGAAAGTATCTTGAGTTCACTTTTATAGTTGTTGCAGCCAAATTAGCAGCTAGATTACCAAGAACTTTTTTGTATTTCATGTCCATCTCTTCTATCCTGTCATCCAATAAGTATGTGTTGTTTTTCACCATGATCGGGCTATGTGAACCGACATATATACCCCCTCTTTGAAGAACAGAATCTTCAGGGGAAATGGAGATAGCACCAAGTATAACATCCCTTTCTATGACTGAGCCGGAAAGGACCAAGCTTTGACTTCCGAGAACTGAATTGTCTTGAATTTCAATCTTCTTACAAGTATAACCATCTTTGTTATAATATCCAGGGGTAATCCTGCTGAAGTCCCCTAGATGTACACCATCACCGATTGATACATACCGTGGATCCAAAACAGGGTTGATGGACCTGATTGAACAATTCTGGCCAATTTTTGCTCCCATGAGACGCAAGTATATTGCGAAAGTCTCGGTTCCAGACAACAACTTTGCAAATCTTAAATGGCAAGAAGCGTTTACTCGATGGAGAAACCATGTCTTGGGGTGAGTTTTGGCCATTTCTTCTTTCTCGCGCAATATAAAATTCAAGATGCAAGTGAAGTAACTGAGGATGATTCCATGGACTAAGTAGCTCATGGCCATTAAGAAAGCAAAGTTTACCAGGCTCGTGGAGGCTGTGTCGATCATAGCAGCATATGCCACTAATGTGTATGGTAACCAATGTAAGGCTCCAGATACACAAAAGAAGCCAAAATACTGTAAAGAATGATCTTTTCCTGTTATCCAGATGTAGATTAGATAAGTAATAGCTGCTGATAAACTGCTAAGAAATCCCACCATGTAGATTCCAATGAATTGATCCAGTGTATTCATTTCAAAAGGCTTACTGAACGCGTTTTTTGTTAGTTTCCCCTGCAACATATACAATTGAAATGGTTAGTATTGAATTTTCTACTTCAATACTTTGGCCAAAAAAAAAAAGACATTTTCAAAGCTAAATAATTTGATTACTGACCTTTTGTGTGTCTCCAACACTTGTATTCAGTCCAAGAACTTCAGCACCATCTTTTATGATGCTCCCTCTCTGAATCACAGCATAAGGACCAACAAATGATCGATGCCCGATTTTGATTGGAGAAAATTTCAAGAATCCATTTTTCACCTCATGACTTTGAAGCAAGGCACCTTCTGATATAACTGCATCCTCCCCAATTGAAACAAGAGATGGATCAGTAATGTCAGTTGCATCAAGTAATGTAGACATTGTTATCTTTGCTCCAAGCATTCTAAACCAACAGTTTAAGAACACGGTTCCCCTCAAATGTGCTGCTAGAACTTTTGTAGACACGTCGTGGACCTTGTAAAGTGCCCACCATTTGACAAATTCAAGTGACCAGATTGAGATTACTGGATTCATTAGGTAGTTTGGCTGTAGAAATGAATTCCCTAAAAAGGCTAGGCACAAACAGGTGGAGAAAATGCATGAAATCCAACAAAGAGGAGCACATGCTAATGATAAGAATGATCCAACCCATGAAGAGTGATCTATCCATGCATGGATTGCAACGGTGATGTTTGCGTAAACAGACACCGAAACATATGCAGGACACATCAGCAAGAAGGAAATATAAGCAAGAGACAGAATTTGAGTTGTCCAAATGAAGGATTTTTTATATGATGTAATAATATCTGGCACTTCCACCACTTGTGTATCATTTGAACTGGGAAATTCGGTCTGTGACTGAGGCCGAGACTTTTGTAAGAGATTCTCAGCAAAATTTGCTAAATCATCAATGCATGTTGCTGTAAATATATCAATGGCACCAACTGGAACTCCAAGAAAATCTGACAACTTTTGAGCTGCTCGGACGACCCCAATGGAATCAATCCCGTAAGCCATCAAACTCTCTGTGACTGAGATGCTATCAATAGAGATATTAGTCTGCTCACAAAGAAGTGATTTCAAAAAGCTCACTACATCTGCTTTACTAATATTTGCATTTGGTGAAGATCCGTTTCTCATCTCTCGAGATTTTGAAGAGTTTTCTTGTGAAGAAATTGATTTTCTTTGGCTTCTTACTGTATTCTGTATAACACTTAGCTTGCCATTGATAAAGTTCTTGACACACTCATATCTCTTGATCTTTCCTGAAGTGGTCTTGCTAATGGTCCTTGGTTTAACCAGCAAAACCGAAGCAACCATTACACCGTGTTCTTCTGCCACATGGGTTTCAATCTTTTTAATGATTTCCTCATGGATGAATTTCGTCTCTCGGGCCTCCGCTATCACAACTAGACCAACTTGATCATAGGTGTCAGGAAATGATATGCCTTTTGATAATAAGTCCTCTCTCTGAATGGCAACCACAGCACAACAACCAGGGCGCAGAATGTCAGATGAACTTTCAACCGTTTTCTCAACATCTGAGCAATATATATTATGTCCACCAATAATGATGAGATCTTTTATTCTTCCTGTGATGAATAACTTACCACGTATAATACGTCCCAAATCCCCGGTCCTTAGAAATTTCTTACCAGGGTGGTTTGAAAGCTCATTTCTGAAAGTTGTTTCACTTAGCTCCTCTTGCCCCCAGTATCCTATTCCGGCACTGGGGCTACTAATCCAAATTTCTCCTTCTACTTCTGAGTTTTCTTGTTCTTTTCCAGTCTCTGAATCCACAATTTTGATGTCAACATCAACATCGTTTTGATGAACATAACCACAACAAACCCTCTCTTGCCAATCAACCAAAATTGGCTCACTTTCTCCGAACGCACTACTTACATATACACAGTTTTCTGCCAAGCCGTATCCTGGAGCCATAACTTCTTGGGAGAGCCCAAATGGTTTTGTTAGCTCAAGAAATCTTTTCAATGCCTTTGATCGTACAGGTTCAGCTGCAACCATGAGGAAAACCATAGAGGATAGGTTTATATCCCGAACCTTGCAGGATTCTAGACGCCGAACAATCAACTCAAAAGCAAAGTTTGGTCCTGCACTGTGAGTGGCACGGTATGAACTCATTACCCGAAGCCATAGAAGGGGGTCTTTTATGAATGTAATTGGAGAAAATAGTACCGCCGAGCCACCACTAACCATACTAGTGAAAATTCCACCAATCAATCCCATGTCATGATATTGAGGCAGCCAACTTACTAAAACCGTCTTTGATGTGCTGTTGTATCTTCTTCTCATCAATTTCACATTGTGAGCAAGTCCTCCATGACTGATCATTACTCCTTTAGCCTCACCAGTTGAACCGGAAGTGAATTGCAAAAAGCATAAGTCATTTGGTTTAGGATCATCATCATCATGCTTAGCAATATCATAACCGTGTGGTGTAGCCTTGGTTTTCTTCAACCAAGAATCAGTGTGTAGCCATGGAAGATCAGGCCACTGGCTTTTTCCTTTCATCGATATCAAGTTCTTTGCAGAAGATGCACGAACATAAAGGTGGAAACTGTAGGTGGATAAAATTGCTACCGGATTGCATGTTTTAGCAATATTGGCAATATGAATAAGTGCTTGACCTCCTCTTTGTGATGGATCAGGTGGAATGACAGGTACCGGTATGACTCTGGCTCTCAAGCACCCAATAAACGCATCAATGAAATCAAGGCCCGGAAGATAGACCAAAAGAACCCGATCACCAGGTTTGATAGTCGGTTTTGAGTTTGTTAAAAGCTTGTAAGCAACAAGTGAAGCATTCATATGAAGTTCCTTGTAAGTCCTCTGACCGGTCTCTTCTCCTTTCTCGTTGATCCAAGTGTAGAGAATCTTGGATTGTGTTAGTGCATTAGTTCCCCAATGATTCAAATAGTTATCAATGGAAGAAAGATCTGGGAAAGTTATCCCTTCGGATTCGTCTAGTTTCTTCGTGGTTATGACATCATCATTCAATTGCTTTGGCATTAATCTCTGTGAAAAAGCATTTACAATAAGCATTTACACAGATGTAATAGAATTATGACCTTCAAAACTTCAGAGAATTGATATTCACCTTAACATAAGGAAATTTCGGCACTTGACTGTCATCTGCAAAGTGCTTTCTAACTAGAGCCATGGAATAGGATGCATTTCTCTCTGTTAGTTCAAATGCCATAAGCCCGCCTACGAAATAGGTGTTTCTTTGACCTTGCAAATCACATTCCAGCTTATCATAAAACCCATCCTTCATATCTGCAATAACAAGTACACTTATCAATAAGCTTTCAAAGAAAGTGCTTGAAACGAAGGGCTATAGGAAGTGCTTGGGAGATATGAATGACTAACGTACCTTGACTGCTAACATGAGGAAAATACTTAAACCGTCGTTGCAGAATCACTTCCTCAATTTGGCCTCCCATTGATTTAGCTGCTTTTATAGCAAGTTCGGTTACTTGTGCACCTTTAATATCAAAGGAGTTCCCATAAGACCAAAATAAGAAAATGTTGGTCTCTCCATAAAATCTCTGCATTGCAACAGGATTCCCTAATGCTGCAGGATTATCTGTGAACTCTTCAAAGTAATAAAATCCCTTTGGGATATGGTCTAAGCCCTTTATTTTGAACACTGTGGTGTAATAGTCAATAGTCTTCACTTTACTGAACAACTCCTTCTCAAGAAGGCTCATGTCCAATAACTCGCAAGACGTTTCTGTACATGAAAGGTGTTTGATCATTTTGATAATAAAATACGAGTGAAACGACTAAAGCGAATAGGGTAATTAAATGAGAAAAGAAACAAACCTGTAATATCCATGGATGGTGATCTATATGTCCTTGAATTTTTAAAGGGGAAAGATCCCGAGATGATGATCTTATCAAACTCCATTTCTTGAAAAGTGCCATATTCATCTTTAACATCAACAGTCACAACAGATGAGCCGCGTTTGATTGACATTACTTCGGTGTTGCAACGTAGGGCTATAGGAAGTGATTGAGTTAACTTCTGCCAGAAACTCTTGTAACCTCCTTTAAACCTTCGGATTTTTCCAGCAATCGAGGTCCTTGTGAACTCATGCACATAAGCATAAGGCATGTCTTGAACAAATCCATAACCACAAGCAGCATATCCATAAGCCACTGATTTCGGAATTGATTGCAACCCGTTATCCTTTAGAAATGAAGGAGTTAAATCAGCTGCAATGTTGCTAACTCCATGAACTCCTTCACGACCCGATACTTTTGCTTCATCCTTAAAAAAGTGAAAAGATAATTGTTTAGTACTCATAGCAATTAAATGGTTTCTGTTGATTGATTGAAAGTTTGAATCTTTACCTGAAGTTTTAGAGTAACAGGTATCATCGAAACATAATCTTGAACGACTTTCAAGTCATTGTATTCTCGACTACTAGAACTGCTGATCAAAGCAAATTTATGAGTGTCCATTTCCTCTGGTTCAGCATCAACCTCTTTTGCCAACTGAAAAATGGTTGGAGCACTATTGGCAGCAAGAACTTGGCCGCCCAAATCATAAATTCTACCTTCAATATCGATAGATTCACACATTCCACTCACAAAAGGTTGCTTCTCTATTACAGTAACATTGGAATAACCAAGTTTACAAAGAGCATAGGCTGCTGATATTCCACTAGGCCCTGCTCCCACAATACATATTCTCGTTTCCGTAGGAAAACAAGGGTGCAATTTTGAAAACAATCCCTCCAATGACTCCACTTGATGATCCATCTTTTCACCTCTGAATTCCACAATAATAAATAACACTTCAATCAAGTTAAAACCTTTGAACATTCTGATTGTTATCTTTCATCATATGTATATAATACTGCAAAATCTTACGTTGGTATATTTATTTGAAATGTTCTTCTTCATATTCATATATGAAATGTGATTATTTCTTGAAGGAAATGTTGGCAAATAGAAGTGTAGGTATATGTTATTTTGTATTTATATGCATGTAACGATAAACTAGTTTTTCTGCAAAGCGACAAGTGAAGAGTTACAAGTTTCAAGAACTTGGGCATCTTAAATTTTTTTTTTTTTTTTTTTTTTTTTGAGAAAAGAACTTGGGCATCTTAAGCTTCCTCAAATGCAAACAACTCAAGTAAAAATAATAAAAAAGTAAAATAAATAAATAAATAAAAGCACATATGTAAGCAGCCTGTGAGTGTTTGATTAGACGAGATAGATTTTATGGTGCATGCAATTGCGTGCGAAGGTTATACTGCTTAAGCGTATTATTAGAAATCCATTCATTTTTACTCTATTTTACATAATACATTTTTATATTGTGTGAGAGATTGTATGTAAGAGATTAGAAATGAATGATTATAATCATTTCACTTGATACAACCCTGTTGTAAATTTTTTGAATTAGACGACTACTTGGAAAAGGTAGAAGGAGGATACTTTGATATCATAGGGAAATTTCTTAACGGTACTTTACTAATGTGCAATTTTATTTTATTTTTAATATTGGAGAAACGGAAAAGATATTTCATTATATCGTGAGAGAAGATGTGAAGCGAACCATTGAAAAAAAGTAATCTTAAAAAAGACTTATAATTTTAAAAAAAAAAACATCGTGGCACAACAAAAAGTCACAAC
Organism: Gentiana macrophylla; assembly: GCA_026214975.1. Taxonomy (NCBI): domain Eukaryota; kingdom Viridiplantae; phylum Streptophyta; class Magnoliopsida; order Gentianales; family Gentianaceae; genus Gentiana; species Gentiana macrophylla. The sequence continues at coordinate 124,198,612 of CM047808.1, read as the reverse complement.
AACAGATCATAATAACACATTTTTGGATTATCGTTTATGACGTGGGACTCATTGATTTTGTATGGTCTCATAAAAATTAAAGATGTAAAAATATATTGTGGAACAAACATTTTTCTATATTATAACCATTTTTAAGGTCGTTAATAAGTTGACCACAAAAAAAAAAAGGTCGTTAATAAGTTATAACTTTTTTTTGAAGAAATAAGTTATAACTTATGAGAAATAAAAAAATAAAGGGTTATATTTTACGTACCAAAAGTCAAATACGGAGTAATATAAATTGCGTGACAATAACTTAGTAGCACCCTCTCAAAAAAAAAAAAAAACTTAGTTGCACATGTTCTCAAAAAAAAAAAAACTGAGTAGCACCTGAATCCCAATGAATGGCTACCTAGGACACAAACCTTCACGATGGTAGTAGATGCTTACAAGAGTTGACTTAAATCTCATAAAAAAAAAAAATTGAATGCAGAAACATTATTTAAAATAACCGAGATAATAGTCAAAAAATTTTGTTTCAAAATAAACGAGAGAGAATATTTTTCAATACACAATTTAATGCATTTTTCTCTTATATACTTATTTTTTTCACTGTTTTAAATACACCAGTATTATTTACTCTAATTTCAAAAAGGGTATTCCAGTCCTTATCTAATCAAAGTCAAAACAATTAATTGCTTTCTTAATCTGTATGTTTTTTGCAACTGCCTCAGTTATTGTAGAATGGAGAGACTATATGAAACTATGCTAATAAATACTTAATTCATTTCAAAATAACTGATGCAGTTACCAAAAACACGTAAATTAAGACACAATTAATTGTTTTGACTTTGATTTGTATAAGACTAAAATACACTTAAGAGTAAATATTACTGATATATTTAATATATACAATACATGGAAAAATAAAGATAATGGTAAAATGAGAAAAATGCATGAAATTTTACATTGAAAAATGTTTTGCATCAGTTATTTTAGAACAATTTTTTTACAATTGTCTTATTTATTTTGAAACGGAAGGAATATATAATAGAAATAGAGTTAAGTAATTAATAAAAGTCTTATATGAAAGGGCCCGTACCTCCTAGTTACTTCCGCAATGAGGAGTTGACACACCACAAATGTAGCAGCTTCACTCCAATAGTTGAGAAGGACCTTCTTCAAATTCAACACTACTTTTCAGATGGATTTTCAAAAAAAAGATCGAAATATTTGAAGAAAGAGAAGTGGTATATATGTATGTATGCAGTTGCATGTTATTGCAAAATGAATAGAGTAGCAGAAGTATTTATATATATTGAGCACCCACGGGGCAATGAGCTCATGGGGTGGAGAGGTTGATGTTAGGTACAGGGAGAGGGGGATATTCAGCAGATGCTACTATTTGCATATGTTTAATTAATGCATCGAAAAAGGTACAAATAATGGATAGTTCATGATTCAACTCAAGTGGGCGGGGGAGTCTTTTTTTTTTTGGTTTTTTTTATTTTGAATTAATGCACTAGGCTAGATCCGAAATTACAGGTTCTTTAATAGGGCAATGATTCTGACTCACAACGAGTCCCACAACGTGTATCTACACTGTTGATTATAATAGATATAATAATGATCAATGAGTCTATATTATTAATCAACGGTATAGATGCACGTTGTGGCACTCGTTGTGTCAGTCATTATCATCGCACTTTTTAATAATTTGTCCCTTCATTTTTATTTGCATTTTGAAGAACAATTGGTTCCGTTTGTTTTGGTTGGAGTTTATTTTGGGGTTTTATATGCTAGTGGATAATAAAATATAATAAATATGATTGAAGTAATGATTATAAAGTTAAAAAAAAAAATTGAAATTTGTGTAGATAAAGAAATGATTGATGAGAGAAATTGAAATAAATTGGTATAATGAATAAAATAATGGTAAATAAAGTAATAACGTAGATAAAGTGAAATGGTAAGAGATAATTTAATATTTTTTATTTATAGTTGAAAAAGTAATTGGTGAGGGAATGGTAAAACATGATTGATGAAGTGATATAAAAAAACTTCAAAAAAAAAACTTCAACGAAAACGAACACAGTGAATGTGTTTGTTAAAATTCGAAGAACCGTATTGAGTGTAGAATAATAGAATGATTTTCATTGATTTCAAGAGTTACACAATGAGGTTTTTATAGTATAGAAGAATTACGAAAATGTCCTATGATCATGAATCTTCTACGGAGGACACTCTTCTCAATCCAATGAGAATGGAATAAACATTGAGATTCAAGAGTGTGAAGCAGGGATTGCCAAGCGGTTTCGCCAAGAGATCGGCCAGTTGATCCTACGAAGAGATGAATGCAGTAGTTAATTGTTTGGATGAGACGAGTTCCCATACATGATGAATTTCAATTTCGATGTATTTGGTCCGAGTATCGAACTCATCATTGGTTGCGAGATAAGTAGCACTAATATTATCACACTAGAGAATTGGAGGGGATGGAAGAGATATAGTCATTTCACGAATAAGCGCACAAATCCTTTGAACCTCAGTTTCAGTATTGGAAATGGCTTTGTATTCAACATTGGTACTATTTTTGGAGACAATTTGTTGTTGCTTGTAACATAGGTTAATTAAGTTGTTATAAAAAAAAACCATTAGACACCAATTGAGTGACGGGTCATCGGAGCCACAGGCCTAATATGCATCAAAGAAGGCGTGAATATATTGTGTGTGTAAGATCTCTTTCACAAACATGATGCATGATAGTACTTGTTTGTGTATTGAAATCAATACAACCAAGTCTCCAATTCTTTTAACTTTGACGTTAAAGCATGACTAGTGGCAAAGGGGTATTCTCAAGCAGATTGTATAGATTTTGATGAAACATATACACATGTTGTAAGACTAGAAGCAATTTAGCTCATGTTGCATATAAGAATTTCAAAGTATATCATATGCATGTGAAAAGTGCTTTATTCCCCTTATCATGTTGAACTGACATCTCTTACATCTCTTATAGTTCAACATGTTCACTCAAGTGTGAGACTATTATATTTTTTTAGAGAGTCCCAACAAGACACAATTCAAGTGTGGACTATTATATTTTTCTTTAAAGAGCCCCAACATGACACAATTTTTTTTAAGAAGACAATGCTTAGAGCGAGATTTGAACATGTAATCTCATGCTATGATACCATAAAAAACGGAACACAACGAAAGACTAATGACTCAAACCGGTTGTTTTCTTGATGGATGAATATAATTATTACATAACATATCTTTATAGGGAAATGATAGACAACTCCCTCAAATCTACACCATTTTTACACCCAACATAATCTTGTGTTTGGGATGGTTTCAATTTTTTTTTAAGTTTTCTTACAAGTGAAAAATGTGCTGAAATGATGATGGTGTAGACTTGGTGGGTAAATTCTATCATCCCCATCTTTATATAAAGAAAAAGTCTTATCCTAATATAATTTCAAAATTCATCAATAATATTTTATTTAAAGGACTCCTTTCCAAATTTAGCATATTTATCTCTTCAATATAAGATCTTCTATGGCTTTATCGTTTATTAGAGCATTTACAATAAATACGGTAGATCTTTTAAAATATTCTTTACATCTAACCCATATATTCAAATTCTGTAAATTTTCTTTATATTTATCATATTATGCAAAATAGAGAATCTAATGCATTTCATATTAGATATATATTTTCTAAACTAAAAAAATATGTATTTAACGGTAAAATAGAGAACTCGTTAAAATGTGTATTTGACTGTAAGTAAAAAAAACTTGTTAAATTGTAAGAAAAAAAACTTGATCTTCTCAAAAAAAAAAAAAAAAAAAAAAAATTAAATTATATATTTAAAACTGTAAAATAGAGAACTTGTTAGAATGATTTAATGATGAGTGCTCTTACATTTTACTCAGTCAATTGACTAAGCCTCCGTTTTCAAAGGGGAAGTCCTTGTTTCGAATGCTTACTACTCCTTCCGTTTCTTTTTATATGTCGCTGAAAGAAGATTCACACAGATTAAGAAAGTAAAGTAAGAATGCTATCTCGAATTATAGTATTGAAAATGATTTTGATTGGAGATGTAAATACTTTTTGTCGAAAGGAGTTTTTCAGATTAGAAATATATTTTTTATTCGAGATATAAATACTTTATTGATAAATTTTCCGTTTTTCAGTGGGCTTCACACCTCCGATTTTCCGTTTTCCGGTGGGCTTCTATTTAAATTTTGGAATTAGAATAATTAAGATGGAAGAGAGTGAGTTAATTAGAGTGAGTTACGGTGATTAGCACCAATTTACTTTGGAAGATATACGGTGCTAAAGCAGGGAATACTTGAGTATGCATCTGTCAATTAAACATCTATCAACTATACTCTGTTAACTTTTCATGTTTTAATGGCGTAAGGTGTCAAATTAAACAAAAATAAAGCTTTAGGCCAGGGAAGCAAAACCAAAATCAAATTTTTCTTTAGATCGTGTAGAAAAAAAATGTGATAGAAATACTTCCCAATAGACAGATACTTTTACTGTTTTCTACGTTGTCGATCAGTCTCTCTGCTCTGATGGCTGCATATTTTTGGCTGATGTTTGATATTGGAGGGTTGTGGATGGAGTGTTTTCTAGGAGCTTGGATTGGATAATTTTTGGGGAAATAATACGTAAAAAGTTGATGGGTTTATTTAATAAATAAAAGAAAAACAAAAAGAAAAAGGGAAATTGAAAACGCAAAAATGATATATTATTTAAAAAATGAATATTCGACGGAATATTCTCTTATATTTGTCTGAATTTGTAGTTGATGGTTTGTTTAAAACCCCGGGAGTGAACCTGTGGAAAAATAGGCCCAAACCCATATAAGAGTAGAGTGCAGGCGCCATCCCCAAAACCAGGTTATGGGTGAGGGAAGTCCCATCTCTTTATATGGTGGGTTCTGTAATCACAAGCTTCTCATGCGGGATCTTTAACACGCCTCAAGTGTGGCGCTCTGGCACTCAAGGTCAACAAAGATCGCCAACACTTGCACAATAAGGGTTCTTTCTCGATACTACGTAGAAAAATAGGCCCAAACCCATATAAGAGTAGGGGCCTGGGGCCTCATCCCCAAAACTTAGGAAGTCCCATCTCTTTATATGGTGGGTTCATGTCATCAAGCTTCCTAATGCGATATTTTAACACGCCTCAAGTGTGGGCTTGGGCTCTCGAGCCAACAAAGAGCCTAACACTGATAAGGGGTTGCTTCCGATACTATATAGAAAAATAAGCCCAAACCCGTATAAAAGTAGGGCGCAGGCCTCATCTCCAAAACCTGGTTATGAGGTGAGGAAGTTAATCTCATTATATGGTGGGTTACACAATCACAAGTTCCTAATGCGATACTTTAACTCGCCCCTCAAGTGTGGGTCTCAGGCACTCTCAAGGCCAACAAAGAGCGTGAACACTTGCACAATAAGGGGCTGCTTCGATACTATGTAGAAAAAATAGCCCAAAACCCATATAAGAAGAGAGTCTCATCCCAGCAACCTGGTTATAAGGTGAGGGAAGTCCATCTCTTTATATATGGGTTCACAATCACAAGCTCAATGTGATATCTTTAATGAACCATATATTTTTAATCTCCGAGAAGTAAACTTCAATTAATGAAACCATAAGAGAAGCGAAAGTGCCTTTTTACCCTAAATAAAAACAGAGCGCCCTAAAAAAATAGAACAAATTCTGAAATGTCACATAAAAAGAAACGGATGGAGTTTTACTTAGTAGAAAATTTATTATTTATGACATGCAATGCATTTAATTTTTTTTTCTCCAATTTATAACGTTACATTGATATTAAAAATATAAAAAAAAATAAAAACTTCTCATAATGTTTAGATTTAGTGACGGGATGAGGTTACAGGGTGTTCAAAGAAAGATGGAGGTTCTTGTGTGGTGTCTCCACACGGTGTGGAGACACGTGTTGAGACATCCACACCATACAGTTTCATTTTGTCTTTAAACTGTGTGCTTCTGATCGTTTTATCCGTCCCTTCACCTCAAAATCTCTCTCCACACAAATATTTTCCAAAGGAAAAAGACACACTATAGAGCCTGTACTACAATACAAACCAATTAATTTTTCGTTGAAGGAGTCACGAAGACTTTGACTAGAAACTAAAAGAGGGTTTATTTTTACTAACTCCGTACCATAGAAAGTGTCTATTTTATGGTGTATATAGACTAAAAAAATAATCAATGTGTTGTATTTTAAGTAGTGATGGACATATATACCCCCTATCAAATAATAAATGCTCTTTTAGAATATGAAATGAATATATAAACATTAATGTTATGATAGATGTATGTATGGAAAAAAATGCATCAAATGATGTATTGATTTTCTAAATAGACATTTTTTATGGGACAATTCATTTTTAAAAAATTGACACTTTTTATGGGACGGATGTAGTATTTTTTAATGATCTTTTTTGAAAATCGAAATGGTTAAATAACATTAGAAATGCTACAACTACAATAAATTTGTTGTAAATGAACAGAGCTGCTCGCGAGTCGCTCGACGTTTGGCTCGTTATATGCTCGCTTGAATATGGTTTTAATCAAACTCAAGCTGAACTCGAGCAGCTCATCATAATTAACGAGCCGAACTCGAGCAAATTTAATGATTGACTCGACATGCTCGCGAGCCTTATCGAGCATTTTTATATAATATTAAAATATATAATATTTCATAATATGTTTCTGGTGGAATTAATAATTTATGTGCATATCTTAGCATTTGTACCATTTTTCTGAGCTGCTCGAGCTCGATCTCGAGTTTGAAAGTGCTCGATTTTTTTTGAGCATAATCGAGCCGAACTCGAGTATGATTAATATGTTATCGAACCGATCTCGAGCAATATTTTCCTTGCTCGAGCGATTTTGAGCTGAGTTCGAGCATCGTTATTTTAAGGGGGTTGCTCGACTCGATAAGTAAATATTCGGATCGGATCGTTTACATCCCTAGTTACAACTAATGACATAACATATTTTCATACTACTGATCATGATTTTTTTAGAATACAACCGTTGTATTAATATTATATCAAGTGACATATGTTATGTTATTTCACTTTTAAGTTTTAACCTCTCACAGACACTAAAAGCATATTATTTGAAAAGAGGGAAACATATAGCTACAATTAATGCTATTTAGTACAACATTCATTCAACCGTTGTTTTATAAAATCTCTCATCCATAATAGTAGGAATGTGGTCTCACCATGATCAATAATATAAAAGTATGTTGTATCCTTGGTTTGTCAATTTTATTTTGGTTTTAACCTTATCCAAATACTCCCTCCGTTTCTAATTAACTTATGAAGTTGCCAAAATTCTCAATTTTTATTTAACTAATTGAGAACATTTTTCAAAACAACATTATTTTTTCCTGAAAAAATAAAAATCATACTCTCTCCATTCCACGTTAACCGAAACAATTTTCAAATTTTTTGATTTGTTTTTATTTGATATTGTTTAATTGTCGAAGCGTGCAACATTTCTTGCATTTTACTTACACTACCCTTATTTATTACTATGAGAGTTTAAAAAGAACTGATATAATTATAACAAAACATGTTTTAGTGATTTTTTTTTTTGTTAAATCAAAGTATTAAATTACGTCATTAATATGTGTGATTTTGGTATGCGTCTTAGTTAGGTAAGAACCGAAGAAGTACGGATTACTACCACCGTCTCATAAAAACTGTCCATTTTTTTAAAATGAATTGTCTCATAAAAAATGTCCATTTAGAAAATCAATACATCATTTGATGCATTTTTTCCGAACATACCCTTATCATAATATTAATGTTTATATATTTCATATTTAAAAGAGCATTTATTATTTGATAGGGGTATATATGTCCATCACTACTTAAAATACAACACATTAATTATTTTCTTAATCTGTATGTACCACAAAAAGTGGACACTTTTTTATGGGACGGAGATAGTACATTACATGGTTGTTGAAATTTAATAGCCTTAATTATGTTTAGGACCTTAGTTCTTGTTCTACCCTTTTTTTTAATTTGTAGGGGCGGTGACCCCATTGTTGAGACTTGTGTTGTTCTTAGTAATGATGTTGGATATTATGTATCAATGAATTTTGTATTGTCTTGTGTTTGAGACCCCGTTGTAGTTATTTATTGTAGTTATGGATATTAAGATTGTGTTGTGTATCAGAAACATGAATGTTGTCTCTGTCGGCCCGGTTGCCGTTTTGCCAGCCCGGTACGACCGGTTCAGCAGTGGTCATGGTAGCCGTGAGGCGTGGACAACACCACTTGTTCATATTCTTAAATGAGGTTATGTTATTATATCTTCACTCGCTTCTTTTAAACTATAGTCTTCTTATTCAATGATTCCGCGTAATCTTGTACATTGTCATTGTAATTTAAGACCGATGCGTGCAACTATCATGGATTGTACACGTACCGAACGACCTTTTTCTATTCTGTCCCTATAGTAAGTTTGGGTCGTTACTGCATGTGCTTTGGGTTCTCTACAAGCGGTTAAGCAAATTGATTGTATGATAGATTCTCAAGTTAACCTAAAGATTTAACATTATCATTTGAGCATATCTTTCTAAAAAGTTTATCTACCATATCTCTGCAATCCATCGCCGGTTCTCTTATTCTTCCAGCCCCGGCAGCCGAAAGGCGCCGGTGCCGGTTGCTCTTTCCATAGTTCTTTTAGGTGTTTATGGTGTTATTTCGTCTTTTTGTTCATATCGCTTTGCGTTCATCTTTCCTTTGCCTTTTGGTGCTCAGATCTGATGCAGCCAGGAATTAGGAATTGGCAGTCGGGTGGGCTAAGAGACTATATTTGTATGGTCGGTTGGGCTGGACTAAGACAATTAACTATGTTTAACTGAATTATATAAGGTTTTTTGTGTATCGAAAATAAAAACCGGGTGGGCTGCATCTACCCGAGCCAGCCCTTGGGTCCGTCCTTGGATGCAGCATTACAGCCTACATGTTCTTCCGATGGGATGGCGGCGGTTTTGGCCGGAAATGGTCCCCACTCTTCTGTCTCAGTCGTCAAAAGGTGTTCTTGGGCGGTGGTTGGAGGAGTGGGGATTTTCCGGTAAAGATCTAACGATGTTGGCCTTCGGTGCTACAATTTCGGGTTTCCTTGTTTTCCACTTGAATAACATGAAGCTGGTCGGAGGTGATGTTTCTATCAGGCGTGGTGGCTCGTGATGATGGAGGTCGGTTTTTGGCCTCGGTCAACGCATATCCACGGAGATAGGATATGTTTGTCTTTTCCGGCTGATGACTGTAGCGGCGTTGGTGGCAATGGTGGTGTTTGTGGTCTGCATGCCTCCGCAATGGAGACTTTTGGTGTTTTTGGGGTTTTGCAGGTGTTTGTCATCCATCTGTTGGACTCGGATGGTCTCAATGCTTGTTGGGTTTGTCTGTCATTGTGGATGCTGCAGGTTGGTGGTTGTTTTACGTTTCGGTTATGGACGTCCCGTGAGATGGCGGATTGTTTCTATTTTATTATCTTGCCAAATCAAGTTCTCTATAATAAGACAATATTTGGTGTAATTGGGGTTATTCCAAAGTTTTTTCTTTGTTTTGTTAGTAGGGTTATGTCCAGTAACAGACTGGTAGTGTTCTGGTATTTGTCCGGCATTGTTCCGACGATTGTCCGATTGTAATTATTGTATATTTGTTTTTAGTTTATATAAATATTTCGTTTCGAAAAAAAAAAATTTGATTGTATTCTAAGTGTACTACTCTTCGGTATTAGATTAATGCAATATCGTAGCTACAGAGGGCTAAGGGGTGCTAAGCCCATTCGGCGATGAAAAATCTGCACAAAAATCTTATATAATTCAACTTAACTCTTCAAAATATCTTATTTAAGCTCACCCGGTTGTCCTAATATACTCTACTAGTTCACCTGAACTTGAATTCTTGGCTCCGACGTTGGGTTAATGGAAGTGTTAAACTTATTCAGTAGGAAGGTAGAATAACATATTTTATGAGGATACTTTATACTCCTTTCGTTCCAAAATAACTGAGGCAATTTTTTTTTCAAAAGAGTATTTATTGCTAATTTTCCTAATTTACCGTTATTTAATACTAAATAAGAAGTTAAAAATAATACTGCATTAATTGTATTATAAGAATTTTTTAGTCATTGCAACCTTAAAGTCATAACATTAAATTACATAAATTTTTTTAACAACTGCCTCACTTATTTTTGGTTAATGCAATCATCGTGGTAGTAGAATTAATATTTATATGGGATTACTAGTGGGGGCCACCGTGCGATGCACAGTGTGTCCTCACTTTTTTTATGCACCGATTATAGTTTTTATGTCTGCAATAAATTTACTTTAGCAAAAAAAAAAAAGATATCAACCTACTTCAATGCTTAGAAAGCATTTAAACCATCATCTAGATGTGACAATATGCTCATGCGTGTTGCGGCAAAGAAAAGGTTACATTGGGGAAAAATCCTCAAGATCAAAATGCACCTTCGCAAAAAAAGTCAAACCAGTAGTTTCGTGAACCAATAAAAACTACATAATAACAAAATTAAAATTTCCCAAACTCGAATAAATGAATTGTTAATCGTAGAATATTATTCACGCCGACTTAACCCTAACTAATACTAATAAAAGAAATAAAAAAGAAAATGTTCGAAGATTTTCATTTTCTTATCTTTTATCAAAGTAAATTAACCAAAGGATAATTAAGATAAATGGGAGTTGGATCTCGTTTTTTATTTTTATGTATCTTTTATGTATCATAGATCGAATGAACATTCTCATTCATTGTCTAATTTTTACAATATTTTATTTTCTAGTAGTTTTTGTAGCACCGTACCAAATCATACGACTTTGTTTTACTTAACCAAAAAATTCTGAAGATCGAAATGCACCTTCGTGCACAAAAAGTCAAACCAGAATTTCAGTGTACCAATAGAAACTACATAATAACACAATAAAAATTTCCGAAACTCGAATCAAAGACTTGAATGCTTCAAATAAAAACCCTAGTGATAAACACGTTGATGTGATAACACCGTACCAAATCATACGACTTTGTTTTACCTAACCAAAAAAAAAAAAAAAAAAAAAAAAAAAAAAAAGGGAAAGACAAAAATTTTGGTATAGCGAGTTAGCGACGACCAAAACGTCGCTAAAGCCGGACGACCAAAACGTCGCAAAAAGCGTACTACCAAAGATGCAACTTTAATATAGTATACTAACTAATATGATAAATGTGGTAGTTGGATAGCTGATTTTTACACGTTTGTCACGCTTTCCATTTTGGATTCAGTATTGTTTATACAGCATCCGACAAATCCCATGTTTGTAGTAGTTCCAATAGCTTGACTAATCAAATTCTTTGTGTTAACCAAAACAAAAAGAAAATATATATTCAGCATGCTGTCTAAAATAATTGATAATTGTGAAATGAATTGATTGATTATGGTAAACTTTTGCGGCAGCACTGCCTCTTGGCAAGCTCTCATTTCGATCATTTGCTATATTCATTTGTCATGCATACCGAGAATGTCGTGGTACATCCTTTGACTAGACATGGTCTTTATATTCAGGATATTACTAGTTGGGAGCCTTTCCGTCCACAAGATATACGCTTTTGCTTGTTTAACAGATTTGACTTCTGATTAAATAAATGTTTTTTTCACCTTAAAAAAAAAATTATGGTAAACTTTTATATCTAAAAATATTTGTCCTTGTGTGCGCTCAAAAATAAATAAATAAATAATATATCCTTATCCTATCCTACTATATGTAATAAGAAAGCAAGGAATCAGTCGACGTGTTCACTTTTGGTAGCATATGTGTTTTAATTATCTGCTCTTCTTTGCATTTGCAGGCACAGATATATTCCAAGATTTATGGGCTTTTGTTTTGGGTCTGCCTCATCAAGTTTCCATTATCTTATGATATGAACTGGGCTTTTTTGGATAATTAATATGGTTTTTTGGTTCCAATTTCTTTCGCATATATTTCTTTTATAGATGTGCGAAAAGTTTTAATTTTTTCAGCTGTTTTAATTTGAAATTGTTTTTTAAATGTCTAAAATGTATACATATCAGTATTTTTATTAAAAATATAAGTCTGATATAAAAGAGAGTGTAATCGTATGTTAATCATGTATTGGATAATGTCTACATATCAGCGTTTATTAAAAATATAAGTACAATATAAAAAAGAGTGTAATCATATATGAATCATGTATTGGATTATTAAACAATATATAATATATACATGATGCTGATCATGTTTTCTTAAAATTCGAGAGTTCCATAAAATCCCAAACAAATTGGATCGCAGTATTTAAAATTAGAGATATATAGATATATTTGGATCATTAAATGTTTTGTTGGGATGACCTTTAATGTGTCTATCTATTTAAGTTATATAATAGGTTTCTAATTCTAATTCAGATAAATAATATATTGCTCCGATCCAATTTGTTTCGACCGTATTCCATTTATGAATGTGTCAAAATAAGTCATATATTACAAATGTTTACATTTGAAGTTTTTTCTTAAATGTCAAAAATGCCCAAAGATCCAAACAAAAGTTTTATGTCTTTTGGGGATAAAGATGAAGAAGCAAACAAAAGAATTCATCCAAAAAAAAAAACAAACAAACAAAAGAAGAGAAAAAAAAAGTCAGGCGGTGGTTGCGGTAGGTTGTCAATTTTCTTCAGCCCGTACGGTGGATTTCTCTTGCCATGTGCGATCTAGATTTTGCAAGCAAGAAGATTAGAGGGTTGTTGGCTGGATGAATGATGCTTCTCAATTTGTATGGTGGAGATGAAAGTAAAGCACTGCTCGATTCAAGCTGCTCTCGGTTGTTTGCTGAACCCGTACTGAAGCCGGTGATGGAATGACAGATTTTCCTTGCCGTCAGTGATGCATGCTATATGCTAGAAAGAAAATTGGGTATAATGGTACTATTTTTATATTCTTTTATTATACATATTCAGTAAAATGATGATTTTAAATTTGGGTTTTATTTTCCCCAGTAAAAAAATGGGTCTTTAAATACATCCATTGGTTGAAGTTGGTTTATTAGCTCAAAAACAACAATTTCGTTTGTTCTGTGACCAAAAAGTGTTTACTTCAATGTGCAATTCAGGTGTGTGAGGCTATTTTATATATGTTTATTTATGACATGTTTGTTTTGTGTTGTTGTCTTGATTATTAATTCAGTGCAAATGTTTAGCTTTCTGTATGAATTAGTTTGCAATTATATTTGCCTGGTTCAGGGTTCTTTTCTGCATGTTTTATCGTACCTCAATTTGGTTAAACGCATGGTCTGTACATCATTTGAATTCCCTGATCCGTATCCTAATCATTGTTTCTTCAATATGACCTGGAAGTAGTGTTCTGTGAAACTATATGATTTAGTTGATTTGGTTGAAATGACTGCCTTATGATTCATTGTAGCAGTACATTACTGTGAATTAAAATGAAACTGTTTTTTGGAGGTTCGTTCTTGAATATTGCAAAAGGGAAGAGGGGTGAGAGGGACCTAAAAATGGTGGAGGGCTTACTAAAAACGGTACCACTAAAAAGAGCCGTTCTAAATCATCAGCTAATAGTGTCAAAGCAGAAAAGAAGTCTTGTAATAAGCCAAAATCCAAGCAGAATATCCAATAGATTTATCGAGCCTGCAAATCCCGGATGAGGACCTAGGGGTATCAGAAGAACTAGGGGAAGATGGACAGGACATAGGATCATGGCTGAACATAGATGATGATGAAGATGGAATGCAAGATTTAGATGATTTTATTGGACTACAGATTCTAATGGATGACCTTTCTGACTTAAAGATGATGGTATGATCTAACTTTGAAGTATGTATAGCCGCCAACCATCTTGTTGTATATTTTCAAGTTTGCTACAAAATAATCCCCAAAAAAAAAAAAAGAGGAAGAATTCTGAATGAAGTATAATAGGGGATGATACAGATAGACTTGCCCAAGTGGAGTGGGAGAGCATCTTTTACTATAGTTTGTTTTTAAAGAAGTCTTTGGCCTAATACTGCCTTGGATTGTAAAGATCTTTTTTTAGTCCCACATACATACAGCTTAGTTATAGTTTCTTACCAGCAATGTAATTTGTTTAGTCAGTGACAATTTCTTTTCTTGGATTGACAAGAGTGAGTGACTACTTTATTAAGGAATGTAAGACATTCTTGTTTATGAGTTCTTAAGGCGCAAGATAAATATTACATAATTTTTAGGTACAAAGGATGAACAAAAGTTTATTACATTTGTTTTTCTTTCATTATTTTATAGGTACAAAATTCTACCGGATGCATTTGAAGAGAATGGTGTCACACAAGAAGGTGAGCTCTCATTTCTCTATTTTGATGCTTTCTTTTCTGCTTGACCTTTTTTTTTTATGCAGGATAGTGGATGGGGTTCTCATTCGAGTCTTCCTCCAGCTAAAATTCAGGGATCATTCTTCAAGTGATAAATATAAAAAGTAAGGTCAAAACCTTCTACATAAATTTTGACTTTCTTTCTTTATTAAAGAACTTCACTGCTTAGCTATTATGTCTAGCTAAGGAAAAGTGATTAGAACTCTAGAGGGACATGGTTGAATGGAGAAGAACCACTTTGTAGGATGAGCTTTGAAACATTGTTTCATGCCTATTGAGTACTTTGACAAGTTTTGAAACGTGATCAAGAGTTTGTATTCCTTCCGGTACCATTACTACTGTTATGGTCGGCATGACCTCCAAAATCTCCGATGAGATCACGCTTTCCTTGGATATATCTTCAAGTATTTGTTTGGTACATAGTGTGAAGGAATACATGTTTTGATGAAAAATTAATTAAACAACCAAAAAGGTGAAACGTGACTGAATGATTATGATATGTACATGTTTTGATGAAACCTGATAGCCGTATCAAACCTTCAATTTGGTTTTTTGGAAACTGATGTAATAAATTATGTCACATTAATCAACACATCTTTGTTAGGTTAATGGACACAAATATAGTATCACTTTTTACCACCCTTATGCTTATAATACACTTAAAGGATATCAGCGGTATATGATGTTTTTGTATATGGATAAATGCCAGAAACCATGCAGGTGTTAGACAAGGAATAGGTATATGATGCATTTGTTATATAATACCGTACAAAGAATAATATGCTTGAAAAAGATTGATTTCGGTGTATAAATACAATATTCAACTTTATATGCATCGACACAATTTGCATTACTGGTCCATACTACATTCACGTGCCATCTCTTAATAAATTAACCTGACCTGTAAGTTCTTAGATCACCAATTACAAAGTCAAATTTTGCACTATCATCCGAACATCATATGTCTTGGACCACAAATTATTCAAAAAAATACATTCAATTCTTTAACAACACAACGGGGCACCAACCGTGCGGAGCACGAGTGCCTCTTTTCCTAGTCCTTATTTATATAAAAACATCCGAGTTTTGCAACAAGGGTGTACACGTCGTCTGCTTTTCGAATTAATTCATGTCTGGGCTTTTGTTTCACATAGCCCATTAAGAGAAAAAGGGTCGGGCAAAAAACGGCCCATTAATTCTAATTATTTCCATTTAGTTTAGGTAGTCAAGTAACGCATAACCCTTCTGCCATCGTCGTTCTTCACCCTTCGTCGAAGCTTCTCACGTTCTCGAAGGTTCAGTCTTTCTGGAGGTGATTTTGCTTCTCTCTTCTCCTTCTCTGTTTTCTCTCATCTCCTTCTCTGTTTTCTCTCATCGTTCGGACTCTTTTCTATTATCTTTGTGCTCGATTCTCGATTTCTCGGTTTCTCGATTTCTAGGGTTGAGAAATCTTTAAAGTGCTTCATTTGAGTCTTTTTTAGGGATCTATTGATTAATTTGGTAAAAACATGGAAAGAAATGTCTGAATTGGGTCGAATTAATCATGGAGTTTCTTCTGTAGGAGGCGGCTGGGGTTTCTTCTCTTGTTTCCACGTCTCCGGCTGTGTTTGGCGTTTACCGGCGGGGCCTGGAATGATCTGGTAAGCGTCCTAATCCACAATTTCTCATGAGAGGCTCGTTTTGCAATCGTCTGATGGGTTCCTTTTCTGAATGACTGCTACAAGATCATTACCCTTTCCTTGTCTTTATATTTTTTTATATTATTTTTTTGGCATCACGAAAGGACAGCTCTTTCTTCCTCGAGGGTCTAAGATTGGGTGGGATTGATACAATTTCTACCTGTTGTTAAAAACATGGAGCCTTTTGTCCTTTGGATAGTTGGAATCGGTAAGCACTATGCTTAAATCTTCTTGTTATATACATATTTAGGGTGAACTTTGGGGCTTTTATTTTCTATTTTTATTTATTTACTTATTTATTGCATTTTCTACGTAGTGTCCTATTCCCATTCTTCATAAACGAATGGTTTCTTGCATCAAAATTCTATTTTTTATTTTTATTTTATCCAATGAACGGCAATCTGGGTGCTTTATTTTGTGTAAACAAGGAATGTGTGGTTTTGGTTATGACTAGATTTGATACCGATAAAGTTCTGACTTCTTTTTGTTGTTTTTTGTTTGTTCTTTGCAAGGTTTTGCATCCACACAATCCATTGCCCCGACTTTATATTTCAACTGTACCGCTATTTTGAGGCTGATGTTCCTGAAGGTAAATTTGCATTCCTCTTTTTCTGTGTGTTTAGCTTAGTATGTTTAAACATTCCTACACATAATGTTTAACTTCTTACAATGCTGTGTTTTTAACTTATTACATTCAATTGCCTTGCATTCTCCTTTTTCCTGTGTGTTTAAGCATTAAACATTTTGTGTGCTAGCATTGTGTGTTTAAACATTCTTCTTATTACATAACCTTGGATTTATATATGCGTGGTGTTTAGCTTTGTGTATGTTTAATCCTATATGTTATAAGAGTAAGCATAATAACCTTCCGCCTTAGGGTTTTTCCCCTTCTAATATGTGTATGCTTTATCCTTGTAGGTGCTTTCACGTTTTTTATCCGAGAAGGATTGCAACAAAAAAGGTAATTCTTACTAATCTCTTTCTTATCTACAAATTTGTTAGCTGTTTTTAGTATATTTTTGCTCTCTGCCTTATGTAGTATTTTAATCCAGTTCTGACGTTGGGTTGTAACTTGACATTTATTATGTATATACATAATACATTAACAAATCTATGTTGTCTTATTTTTGCTCTTTGCCTTGGACCTCCCTTCTATCACACATGGTTCTAAGGTTTCCGGAGTTGTTTGTTAGTTTATCAAAATGACATTTGATAGTTCTCAACATTTTTTGTACCCTTCAAAAGATACCTGATTTCGAACTCCAAATTAACTCCTGTTGTGTCGTTCTTCGAATCGGGTTTGTATGAGTTTACTTAGGTTATCAACAACAATACTCCATTAGAACCAATTGATGAAGATATCTTGCCTCCAATCCGTTTTCGTACACTGTATGTAGCTATGCTAATTTCTTTAGGTATGCCGACGCCAAGAATCCCTTGAGTAAGCTACTGCATATTTGATTACAAGTTTTTTCGACCTTAAATGCACATGTCTGCTCTTGGTGATATTATTTTTACAAATGTGCTAGGGATAGCCATACATGCATTTATGCGGAGACAAGTTAATGCATATTCTAGCCATTGTGAGATTCTCATAATTGACGAAAGGTGTAAAGTTGAATTACTTAACATCTATATGAACCATTCTTATGCTCATCTTTTGTATTTGTAAATTTGTAGTAAACTCCCTTGCATACTCATGATGTGGAATTCATTCGGGGATGATTAAGGGGCTGCTATTGCAAAAAAAAAAAAAAAAAAAAAAACAAACCAGCCCATTGATAATTGCAACCAATGTTAAGTCAACAACATTCCATGGTATTAAGTTTATTTTACATCAATTTAAACAAGATATTAATTTTTGTAACCGTAGTTAAGGCTAATATTTCATGTGTTTGTATCATAGGACTTTCACTTAGCTCTAGAATGTATTCATGTTTCTTGATTAATCCGTTGATGAATTGGTGCAGGAGGATGATTATATAGTTACCAAGCCTAGGAGGGAACGGGTGGCTGATTGGGTAGCAGAAAACAACGACCTTGTTCGGAGCTTGCAAAATCAGGTATTATCTCCGATCTGATCGACTTTGAGAAACTATCGTAGTTTTTCTTCATTTTAGCACTTATTTCACAGTGTATTTCAATTTTCAGTCTCAGATTTCACAGATCTAAAAAATGAAGCATGTTTTCTTCATCTGCAGCACTTATTTTGTCATTTTTTTCCTTCTCATTTCAGTCTCAGATTTCACAAATCTGAAGAAGGAAGCATTTTATACCATAATTTTCTTCTTCAGTGTGTTGAACAAAATACATTCTTAGATCTGGTCCATCATGATTATTAGCTGTATATTAGTATAATAGTAGATATTATTATTATTTGTATTTATTTGTATTTACTGTTAGAGCAATTATAGGAATGTATCTAGCCTTTGTTATAGCTTTGTTCATATTATGGCAGTTACTATACATTTCTATATATTTTGTAATACTGAACAATTGTGAATATCAATCAAATCATAATTCTAAATTAAATCTATTATGGTATTAGAGCTTTACGATCAATTATTTTTTCCTAAAATTTCTTCTTGCCGCCGCCGGTTTTCTTCATCTCCCTCTTCTTCAAAACTCATCACCGGACGTTATGGCTGCCACCTCTGTCATCACCTTCAATACGGCTGCCCAAGCCACCATTAAGCTTGATGCCAGCAACTACTACGTTTGGCACATGCAAATCGAGTCCCTTCTCGTTGTAAACGGTCTTTTTGGGTACGTAGATGGTACCAAGGCCATACCGCCGGCCACCATCACCGCCAACAGCCAAACTTCTCCCAATCCAGAATTTGTCACGCATACTCGACATGATAATTTAATCAGAAATTTGCTGATTGCATCACTTACCCCTGAAACGGCCACCCTGCTTTACGGCAAAACAACGGCTGCCCAAGCGTGGAAAACCCTAACGGATGTGTACGCCACTCCGTCTGAATCCGCAACCTCAAGGATGCCATGAGGGCTCATCAACATGGTTCCACCTCTGTTCATCAATTCCTCTACACAATGAAGCACAAACACGATGAACTCGCGTTGCTCGAGTCGCCAATGGATCATGATGACTTGTTCATCTAGTTCTCGGCAATATAGGCCTAGAATATTTCGATATTGCCAGCGCAATTGCTGTTCGGGACACCGTCATCTCGTTTGAGGAACCTTATGAGAAGCTCCTAAGTTTCCGAAATTTATTCAAAGACCGGCCGGTGCTCGCTTTGTCCGCCACGGCTCACGCGGCGTACAGGCAGCCATCTCACCCTTCTCGGACAGCCTCCTAGCCGCAGTAATGGAGGAATACATGCTCTGGCTCCTCTTCAAATCAGCAAGGTAGCCGCTACAATGGAGGAAATTCCGCCGGTAATAATGGGCTACAGGTGGCGGTAATTATGGTCAACAGCAGCATCAGAAATAACAACAATTCTGGGACAAATAATTCAGTCAATAATTATGGCACCAATAATTCGAACCGACGTCCGTTTTTGGGTAAGTGCCAACTCTGCTATGTTCAAGGTCATTTTGCCCTGAATTGTCCTACTTTTGGTGGTCAACTCAGTCATATTTTGGTCCTCCGGGTCAACGATCACCACGGCCTCAGGCTAATGTTGCAGCCCCGGCACCTGACTCGGCTCAGTTTGATTCGAATGCTCCCAATTGGCTCCTGGATAGTGGATCATCGCATCATGTGACTCGGACTTGCAGAACTTGTCCCTACATGCCCGTGACAATCGCACCGATGACCTTCCGTTGGTGATGGTAAGGGCCTCTCTATTACTCATACTGGCAATTCTTCAATTCCCATTAATTCTGTTAAATCTATTCCATTACGTAATGTCATTTGTGTCCCCAACATGTCCCGTAATTTACTTTCTATCTCACAATTATGCAAAGCCAATAATTTATCTGTCGAGTTCTTACCATCTCGAATTTTTGTGAAGGACATTCGCATTTACCAAGCCCATCCTCCGTGGTCCAGATTAAAAATGCATTGTACGAGTGGCCAAATCCTCCCATTGTCGCCTTTGCTTCTAATAAAGCCACCTATCAAGATTGGCATCATCAGTTGGGTCATCCGGCTCATCCTATTTTATCGGCTATTTTAAGAACTTATGATTGACAGTATAGTAATAATTCGTTTACGCATTGCTCTTCCTGCTTAGAAAGTAAAAGTCATAAACTGCCATTTGGTGACTCTACTTTGAATTCATCACGTCCTCTCGAGATCATTTTTAGTGATGTGTGGACATCACCTGTTATTTCCGATGATGGTTTCAAATATTTTATAATTTTTTTTGATCATTTTACGCGTTATATTTGGTTTTATCCACTCACACAAAAATCTGATGTTCATCCTACGTTTATCCGCTTTCGTTCCATTGTTGAAAAATTCTTTGAAAAATCTATTAAAATAATTTATTCTGATAACGGTGGTGAATTTATATCTCTACGCGAATATTTTGCAACCAACAGTATTTCCTTTTTTACCACTCCGCCTTACACCGCTGAACACAATGGAATTTCTGAACGCCGAAATATGCATATTGTTGAAACTGGCTTAGCCGGTTAGCCCTATTGGCTCATGCTTCCGCTCCCACCTCGTATTGGCCTTATGCCTTCTCCACTGCTGTATATCTAATAAATCGTATGCCCACACCTACTCTCAAAATGCATACCCCCTATGAATCTATTTTTAAAACCTCTCCCAATTACATTAAACTTCGTATTTTTTGTTGTCTCTGTTATCCCTGGTTGCGTCCCTACACCAGTCACAAACTTCAACCTCGTTCCCGCCCGTGTGTTTTTCTTGGCTATGTTCTCAATCAGCATGCATATTACTGCTACGATCTTGTAGAGTCTCGTATGTATATCTCGCGTCATGTCAAGTTTGTCGAGTCCGTTTTCCCTTTTACCTCTACCCTACCCTCGGGTTCAGCACCTTCCTCCCCACCTCTTGCCTCTATCTCGGACTGGTGCACTCTCTTATTTCTTAGGCATTGAGATTATACACAGTGATCACGGGTGTATTTTATCTCAGAAGCGATATGCCACTGAGCTTCTTGCTCGCTTTCACATGGATCTGGCTAATTCGGTCACTACTCCGCTGCCAGCTGATTTATCTGGTCTTACTGCTCAGTCTGGTTCTCTGCTTGATGATGCTTCTGAGTATCGTATGGTTATTGGCAGCTTGCAGTATCTTCTGTTTACCCGTCCGGATCTTGCCTATTCAGTGAATAAACTTTCTCAGTTCATGCATGCCCCTACTGATCTTCACTGGAATTATGCTAAACGCATGCTACGTTATTTGGCTGGGAAAGTTGAGTTAGGCCTGCAGCTATACCGTGACTCTCCTCCTATTCTTCATGCTTTTTCTGACGCTGATTGGGGTGGCTCTCACGATGATTATGCTTCCACTAGGGCTTATGTTGTCTATCTTGGCAGAAATGCCAAATCTTGGAGCTCCAAGAAGCAGTCTACTATTGCCAGGTCTTCTACTGAGGCTGAGTATCGCTATTTTGCCTCCACCACTGCGGAGCTCACGTGTGTTACTTTTTTGTTACGTGATCTTGGTTGTTCTCCACCTCGAGCTCCGGTTGTCTACTGTGACAATTTGGGCACTATGCAGTTCTGTCACTAAAGAATTTCAGAATACGCAAATGATAAAGAAAATGCTGGTGTTTTATTGATTGATTAAAAAGATACATTGAACCTCCTTTATATAGGAGATAAATTGGATAACAAACCTAATTCAAAATAAATATAATTAATAATAAAACTAAAAGATAAATATCACTTAAAAATTTATTTGAAATAAACTGTATCATATCTCTAATTTGAACATCATCTTTATCTTGTGCTTTAACACCCTCCCTCAAACGTTGTCGAGGTTGGAGACAACGTTTGCCGTTAATGAAGAGTTTGATACGACTTATTGACACCCACGGTTGTAGCTCCTGGCTCTTGGCTCTTTTGGCTCTGGCTCTTGGCTTTTGATCCGTGTCTCTTTCTTTTTTTGTCGAAAAGTCGGTTCAATATTCTCTCAGGTCGCAATTGTGATCTCTTGTTCGCAATCTTGACGGAGGGAATCTGTCTAACAAAGTTTAGATAAAGAATATATGACAAAAAAGATTGATGCATATGTAATTTATTGCCATAAAACACCAAAAATAAAAAGAACTGAATGAAAAAATAAAAATAAATGTTGGGATTAAAGTTGTTGCATGGTGAAGGGTTGGCGATTTCCAAAGTGTTTAGTGGATAGATAGCAATTCATGGTTGATATGTATTTGCATGGGTGATTTTGGATTCGTTGGACTGGTGCTGATTAGGAGATAAGAAGAGTTGGATGGTTTATATATGAGAAGCGGAAGAGGAACGGGCGAGGGCACCCGTTAAGGTGTTAGATCCCTCGCCCTGGCTCCGATACCATAAAGAATTTCAGAATACGCGAATGATAAAGAAAATGCTGGTGTTTTATTGATTGATTAAAAAGATACATTGAACCTCCTTTATATAGGAGATAAATTGGATAACAAACCTAATTCAAAATAAATATAATTAATAATAAAACTAAAAGATAAATATCACTTAAAAATTTATTTGAAATAAACTCTATCATATCTCTAATTTGAACATCATCTTTATCTTGTGTTTTAACAGTCACAACCCTGTTTTTCACTCACGGATGAAACACGTTGCCATTAATTATCACTTCATACGCGATCAGGTGCAACGGGGTTCTTTACGGGTTGCCCATGTTAGTGCTCAGGGTCAACTTGCTGATTGTCTCACCAAGTCTCTCCCTCGCTTGGCCTTTGTTTACCAGCGCAGCAAGTTGGGCATCGTCCCTCGTCCACCTTGAGGGGTGGTATTAGCTGTATATTAGTATAATAGTAGATATTGTTATTATTTGTATTTATTTGTATTTACTGTTAGAGTAATTATATGAATGTATCTTGCCTTAGTTATAGCTTTGTTCATATTATAGCAGTTACTATACATTTCTATATATTTTGTAATACTGAACAATTGTGAATATCAATCAAATCATAATTCTAAATTAAATCTGTTAATGATGAGGTATTGACGTTTTTATTCACTATCACTAGAGTTATCTCTGGATTTTTGTATTTTGATTTAGTTGTAAGTGGGGAAGTCAAATTTTAGCTTTATGAGTATTGTGGTCATTTTCTATAACAAGTATGAAAATGTAAAATTTTTCATGGCTAATCGAATCTGAAACAAGTGGTGTTGCTTGAATACTGGCCATATTTTGGCGTTTACTGTCGGCGTCGGCTATTTCAAATGACGGATTTACACCATCGTGACTCGACTCCAAATGCGTGCGATGTGTTTGATTTGACAAAAAAGGACCGGCTTTACATCTACTCGATGATGATGCAAGCTAGCAATGGATACTCTTTCAATTTCGAATGACATATTGCAGATACATACTCTTTCTTTTGTTTTTGGGTTTCTTTTATTATTATCTTCATTTCTTTATATGGAAATTGTGCTGATTTTGTTATCTCTTTGGTGTTCTGTACCAGATTTGTAGTTGTCTTCTATGTCCTTTTTATTGCAGATGTATATCTTGCTCGAACTCTGATGTTAATATTTGGAATGGGATTGTACGGATTATTCATATCCAATGTTTCTCCTGATGTCCCTCCGGCTTTTGATCGTGCCGGTCGAGGTTCTTCGTTATTCGGGATGTTTGCTTTAAAGGTAGAGTCCCTCTCTTTTGCTTCTCTACATATATCTTCTCTTTTATAACAGATCAATGACATGAATCTGTATATTAAGTCTTAATTTCATGCTCATTAAAGGCACAACAACGAATTCATCATGGCATCATACTTCGAGAATGTTGAGCTTAGATTCATCTTTCTCGAGGTCGAAAAAGTCACTATGGTGCCCAAAAATAGATCAAATGTGTTGCCACTAACGAAAAGCTCAATTTCTTCTTTCTTTATGCAATTTTTTAGCACTTATCTTTTGTTTTTTTCCCTTCAAAATACAGGAAAGGCCAAAATGGATGAAAACAGTTCACTTGATGAGTTAAAAACAAAAGTAGGACATGTAATAGTGATGATGCTTTTAGTTAAAATGTTTGAAAGAAGCAAGATGGTAACCATAGTTACTTGTTTGGATTTACTGAGCTATTATGTATCTATTTTCTTGACGTTCGTGTTGTTGTATATTCTTCATAATCTGCATAAATCTGATTAGAATTTCTTGTTATAAATCTCCAAGATTTCTTTTATATACCACATTGATTGTTTTTGGATACATCGAAGTAAATCGTCAGTTTGTCAGGTAATATACCACATTATTGTATGTTATGTGCAGAGTGTTTATGCATTTCTTTCCCCAATTTTTATGGGTTTTGCCTTCTAACATTATTGCATATGTTTGTGGTAGAACATTTATTTATATCATGCAGTGTGGGCATCGAATGGTCTTATCGTAGTGTTTGCTTCTGTTTCTGTCTGCTTCATATTGACCTTCTCTTCTTACTGTTCTTTTTTAATCTTTCTATTGTGTCTGCACTGTCTTTTTAGTTGGGTAGTTCTTGCTAGGTTGATCTAGCTAGGTTCTCATACTATCAATTGTGCATTCTAAAGATCAAAACTGTATTCTCGTAAGCATGATATAAAAACTTGTTCTTTGACGCATGACTTCGTTTCCTTCTCAAAATCATTTCACGAATCTTTTTCGAGGGCCGAATTACTGTGCATTGCACGGCAAGCCCACTAGTATGAATATATATATTTGTCCAAGTGAAAAAGACACATGGTTCAGCATCATTCTCTTTTGCCAGCTGGAAAATGGTGGGAGCACTATTGGCAGCAAGAACTTGGCCTCCCAAATCATAAATTCTACCATCAATGTCGATAGATTCGCACATTCCACTCACAAAAGGTTGCTTCTCTATGAGAGTAACATTGGAATAACCAAGTTTACAAAGAGCATAGGCTGCTCATATTCCACTAGGCCCTGCTCCCACAATACATATTTTCGTTTCCGTGGGAAAACAAGGATGCAGTTTTGAAAACAATCCTTCCAACGAGTCCACTTGATGATCCATGTTACTGGGTAAGGTTCGGAGTTAAAGAGAATTTTTAAATGAAAACACGCGTAGTACCTCCTTTTTTGCTTGCTCTGTGGGGAGTTGACACAACCAGGGGCGGACCCAGCCTTATAGGGGTGGGGTGCATGGACCCCACCTCAATTTTCGGACGAAGTTACTAATATATCCCTCTAGTAATATTAAAGCTGTGTATGTATATTAGTTCAGACAATATCTAGAGTAAATATCTATTTAGCTCAATTGGTTAGAAGCTTTATTATCCATCCTTAGGTAGGTTTGAATCTTGGCTTTTGAGTTATTTTTCCACCTTTTTTTTTTAATTTGGCACCCACTGTTTAATTTGGAACCCACTGGAAAAATTTCTTTTTTTTTTTAATTTGGCATCCACTGAAAAAATTTCCTGGGTCCGCCACTGGACACAACAGAAAGAAAAAACAAACAGCTTTACTCAAATTGTTGAGGTGGAATTCTAAATATAGCATGTGATCAATGCGTAATAAGCCTTATGTTATTACTAGTCTCGTTACACCGTGCATAATGCACGGTGTATGCCCATTCCAGATTGGTATCTATCATTTTGTGGGTATTTATCATGCCCATTTCAGATTGGTATCTCTCAAGTGGAGTGGGTATTGGGTTGGAAATCGAAGGGGTATTGTGTGGGTGGTTAAATGAAGGGGTAGTGTTTATTTAGCCTAGATACAATGATATGAATTCACCCCTTCATCCCACGTTTGATATTGTAACTATAATAAATCAATTAGGAAAAGGCCACTCCAAGTAAACGATATACTACACGAACATTGATTTTCTAAAAAAACTATACTTAATCGATGACGACACTTAAAAAATAGAAACCATCGGTAAATACAATAATAGTATAATAAAGGTTTGATAAATTATAACAACAATAACAACACACTAACTTTTTTTATGACCTTTTTTTGAAAGGTTAAATTCTTTATGATACTCCCATAAAAATATTATTTCAGAAAAAGAGAAAATAAAAACCGAAAAACAGAAACATTTGATTATACTATACGCTAACGAGTGAAAACATCATGTAATTTTTTTTTACGAGAACACGTTGAAAACCGAGACATTTTAAAAAGTGCTATCTCATAAGAACGCGTTATAAACCGGAACATTTTTTTGGTAAGAACCAAACATTTTAATAAACGTTGTTCAGTAAATAATAGCGGTATAAACGGAAAGGAAAAGAAAATTATCCGATACAATGTACGAAATCATTTTCGCAACAATATAAAACAAATGACGTCATGAGGAAAGAAAAAACACCACTATGAAAACATATTATAAACCAAGACGCGAAATATTAACAAAGTACTTTTGTATAATGCAACGATCGAAAAAAGAATACGTTAGAATCTGAGGGAAAAGAAGCATAAATATATCCTTGTATAATGTAACGAACGAAATAAAAAAATAAAATGTCACGAAGTCGATATTTATAATAAAAATCTACAATGAAATTCAAAAGCGTCGCTATAAGGTGAAATATGTATACCATGGCAAAAAAACGTCGCTATAAGTCGAAATATGTGGGGAAAAAAATATAGATACATATATGTGTATGTATACAGGGAGAAGTGAGGAAAAATTAAAAAAAGATTCAAAAACGTCGCTATAAGTCGAAATATATACTACCATGGCAAAAACAACCGTCGCTATAAGTCGAAATTTGAAAAAAAAAAAAAAAAAAAAAGCAAAAACTGTCGGGCCAATCATGACCCAACACGTGGCAGCATTAGAAGAAAAGGGAGGCGCCCCTTGTTCTTGTATTAGATATACTAGTGGTTTTGAACCGCAAGGACGCGTATGCCACCGCAGCTTAATACATGATAATACATATTTGAGTACGTGGATCTATCTAGTTTAAGAATAGTTTTGTGAATGGCAAAATGCTGGGTTGGAAAAACAGTTGTGAACATGAAAATGTGAGGAAAAAAATCCATGATCAAGGTTAATATAACAAAATAAGTTAACTAATTACATAAAGTGTATAACTCAGCTACAAGCAAAGGTACGGACAACATTATGCACGAGTGATTCGCCGGTTGATTTGGGATTCCGGTTGATGAAACTCAAAATCATATGGAGAAGATGCAGATAATAGAGGTTAATAGAGCTTGTGATACGTATGCTGACACCGTTCCATCCGCTCCTGATGCAAAAAACTAAAATGCCACGAACAGATGAAGTACTTAAATTAAGCAGTAAACAGTGAAAACGAATACCAGAGCTAAACTATGAAGAACATTGTCTTCTAAGTAATGAACATAAACAATCTTTATTTGACAACACACAAAAAAAACCAACGAAAATGTCAAAGGATGTAGTTTTTCATGTTCACCTGACGGAGAAACGAAATATTCAAGAGATAATCATCTTCTACTTTAAATCAAACTCGTAAAAGACCAGTATTGATTTGTGATTAAACACTTGGCAACCTCAACACCTCAGCCTGAAGAAATCCTGCCCTCGATCTCACTTCGGCAACCTGAAAGGATAGAATATCTGATGAGATATAGCAAATAGGTCGATTGCCACCTCCTAGGAATTGTACTGAGACCATCTCAGCCATGGGAGTTCTGTATAGAATAACTACCATATCAAACATTAAACAACAATTGTCCAGATACATTATCAAACAGAAACATATACAAATAATTAGTGAGAAAATGATTCCGGAAGAAGAATGCACCAAACGAATTAGAAAAGCTGAAACAAAAGAAAATTTTGAGTTTTGTATAGAATAACTACCATATCAAACATTAAACAACAATTGTCTAGATACATCATCAAACACAAACATATACAAATAATTAGTCAGAAAATGAAAGCATACCAAATGTAAGAGAATAATAACAAAACACTGGCATGGTATAATTATTTCTAAACATGATTTAAGCTGGAGTATCATTAATTTTAAACAGATTAAATTGATGATCATTAGTGTTATTTAGTGGCTTATACCTCACAAATGAAGCTTCATTTAATAGATGATTAATACTGAATGAACAAGAACAACACATATTACTAAATGAATAACCATTGGAAAGTTCAGAGTAGGCACTTTTTTTATGTTTCCCTTATTGACAACCAATCTATTCATCAGATAATACATCCTCTTCGGCTTCCGATTTACCACCAACAGTAGCTTTAACAAATTTTCCCACAATTGTATCATTTGCTTTAGTATTCACTAATTCGTGTAAGGCTCTGCTTATAAATATCGAATTCATGGCTTGTGCATCATTAGGATGTGCCGCAGGATTCAATTATGTGATTTAAGTACCACGCACAACCCCTCCAAAAAAGGGAAAAACTACCTGGCACAAGACCTATAAGCATTTTTAGGTGAAGATACATTCCTACAAACAGTTACAATGCAACAATTGTGGACTATAATAGCAAGAAAACCTGATTTTTCTTCTTCTTATGATGTTCCATATGAAGAAGAATATGCTTGTGTGATTTCTGCAACTCACCAGCAGGTTTTGCAAGGCTGTTTTGAAATTGGATAAGATGTTATGATAAGTAAAAGACACAAAGAAACTTTTGCTAACCGAGTTGATGGAGTTATCCATGTGATAAACAGGGAATCATAAAAAAAAACATTCCAGCTGATGTAGTCTTCCCAGTTTTATCACTATCCTCCTACAGAAAAGGCAACCATTAATGTATGCTTACTAAAACCTGAGGAACCAAAAGTTTACGTACAGACACGACGGATGCATTGGGTAGCCAGACATGATGCCTTTCAAAGTTACTACTAAAATGTCATTTACAAGCATGATGGAAAGCTACAACAGTTCAGAACAAGGTACTAAATACTAACAATTCAATAAAGGTGATATACACAATGCGCAGACATCAACTATTGAATAAATAAACCATGACAATCAAATAATATGTACATACATAAGTGAATAAAATAAGTGAGTCTCCTGTCACTGTATACCGGGCAGTTAAAAGAAGTTCTTATAAAGTTTCTTGATTAGAAAAGCATTCTGCTAAAGTATTCTTGTTATTTAACCTTCTAGCACTTGGAGAAGACCATCATATTCTAGCTATGTAGTTTTAAAGCATGCACAAAATACTTGTTCAATACCGTGATACCATCATGTTTTCTTTATTTCAAATTACTGCTTCATCTAATGCAAAAATTGTTCAAAAACAGTAAGTACGATTCAAAATAAAAAAATTTATATCATGTTAAGAGTTATGTCGATGAGCAGGCCCTATAGTACCTGAAGGGCAAATCCTAAGCCCCCATTTTCTTCCCGGCCGAAGTGCAAAAGCTGAAAAGCGGCAAAGCATACCAGTCAGACTACCAACCCTGTCAATAAAGAAAGGCTGACAAATTATCAAATCCTCAGAAGAAGAAAAAAGGACAGTGAACACCATTTTTGGTAAATAAAATAAAAAAACAAGAAAGAAAAAGACAATGAGGCGGATACAGTCGTCTTGATTGAGACATCAAATTTACTGCTCAAAAAAGAAAACTTGCATTAGTAAATATAGTGAATTCCAATATTTGATGGAAGCACAATCTAAGACAAAGAGCCTAAAATGATTTACAAATGAGAAACAATGAAGGAACCTGAAAAGAGCAGCAAACATCGTATTTACATTGATTACATCGATTCGGATACATCTAAAAGCTGAATCAACAATCAATTATATATGAATGACAACTTAAGTAACATGAAAGGACACAACCTACCATTACTCGGAAGAAATTTTCAACTACATGGTGGATAATGGAGAGATCGACAGAATGGACGGTTGGTTCACTTGAAAACAGATTTGAAAATATCCAAGACAACATCCAAAAGGTAAAAATAAAAATGTACAACAGACATGAAAGCCTAACATGAGAGGAAAATTAATATTCACCACCCTTAAACACTTGTGAGGGCTACAAAACAGAAAGGAAAACACAAAACAAAATCCAAAAAGTAAAAACAAAATATTTACATCAGACATGAAAGCTTAACATCAGAGGAAAATGAATATTCACCAACCTTAAACACTTGCAAGGACTGCAAAACAAAAAGTAAAAGAGCACTGGTCATATACGCGTAGTTATCTCATCAAAAAGTCGGATGGGAGGAAGAAACACACCATTGTACCAATCGAAGGCTAGAAAATAGCAAGAACCCCCACTTCAGATCTGCAAAATTCACGTAAGAAAAGCAAGAAAAAAACACCGAACCAAAGCAAAAATCGCCAATCTATCCCCGAACATAATACAAATTTTCTGAATTAATGATGAAAACTTACAGTTCTTTGACTGCACACTATCCATCAGATATTGAAGGCTTAAATGAATTTGGTCTATCTTACCGTCGGTTGGTTCGGCCTAGGAAAATGGTGGAAATGTTCGGCGAATGAAAACTGATATGACCAAATACAGTTGTTTACTATAGGAAGAACAAAACAGTGAAGACTTTCTCACCACATTTTCCTCTTTTCACTCCATACATCATCAACCTATGTGGATATATATTCCCTCCTCTCTACTACCTTGTTTCCTCCGTCATTTTCTTTTTTATTTTTAAAGTTCAAATAACCTTCTCTATATATATGGTGTCCATTCGTGCTTGCGCAAATGATGTGGAGTATCTAAAGGAGGCAACAAACCCTGGAAACAGACAACTCTTCTTTAGTATCACATCAACATGTCCATAAAAGGAAGAAAATAAAATAAATATTCATGAGGGTGTGTCCATATGAAAAATGATGAGAAATGGGGTTCTCAGTACACATCTTAAACTGGTTATGCTTTGGGAAAAGGCTATGCCTAAAATATTGTGGTGTTTCTAGATATTTCAAAATCCTCGCAAGAAAACGCACCGGTTTCATTCTCATTTGTATTATCCTCATCATTCAGCACACTTGTCTCACTCAATGATGTATCAGAGTTTGATATAAAATGCAACCTGATCCGGACACGTCACTATCATCTTTTAGGGGAGGATGACTGCTTACATCTCAAGGAAGGAAGTAAAGCCTAAAACTGCGTAGATCTACCAAAAAAGATCAACAAACATGGAGAAGCTCAAATACACGTAACGGCAATGATCTCCTCAACAACAACTTCTAATAGGTTGCAATTTTTCTAAAGCTGCAATAGAAAATATGAACTGAAGACAACAACTATATTCAATCATTTCACACAAAATCCAAAAAATCACTTAAAACAATTCTTAGTCAAAAAGCGGATGATGAGGTCAAGCACATAAATAAAGTAACAAGAACACACATACTAATAAATTTACCAAGCTCAAAGAAATACAAAAAATAGAGATAATGTAACACATGGAAGCGCTATGGGGAAGGCCGCCACCTAGCTCCATCGTCTCCAAAGCATTGATCCAAACATTCATCGATTTGATCTATTTCTTGTACATGTGATAAAACTATAAGCTACTTGGGCTTCACCAAAGGAGGCTAACAAAGAAGAACACATGCATAAGATAGATAAACTAACAGGAGGCATATAAGTCCAAGAGTAGAAAGCCAAGCCAGTCTTAAATACTTCACAGAAATTCTAATAAGAACAAATGCGAGATAAACTAAAAGAAAAAAGGGAAACACCTGCTCAGAATGTATCTGCTCAAGGATCTGTGTCCTGTATGAGAAAATTGGCAATCCGTCTTCAAGCCTCATGGCATTCTCTCATCATCAGGTAATGAAGTCTTTCCCACTTTAACTCGTTCCCCAACTGATATACTCTTACTCTAATCCCCTCTTTTTTTTCCTCCAAATTATCCACCAGAGAATTCACCCCATTCTTAAACTCCTTAATCCTCCTCTTAATCAATTCCTTTTCCTTAATCAATCCATCTTTATTTGCCAGCAACTCGTAATAGGACTTAATCGTGTTCTTTTTCTTTAAATCTTCCATAAACGACACCAATGCTTCGATCAAGACAGAAGTCGTAGCTCTTATGGTTTCTGCAAATCAGAAGACATGTTTAATGTAAAAATCGAATTATAAAGCAGAAAGGAAAGTGAACCAGTGAGAGATACAACAATTTCACCCAAAAAAAGAAGGAGGAGATTCTCAAGACTCCATTACCTTTACGATTCTTCCACAAATCGTGTTATCAGAGTGATAGAATCAACATTCAATGCTTCGAATCAACGACCATCAGATTTCTTCGATTGAAACGTGTTGTCTGACCAACGAAGCATCACAATAAAGGTTCGAATAATCGGATAATGAAGGAGATGAATTAGCAAGCTGATTTCCATGGATTACAACAAGATTCTCTATTCAATGAAGAAGAAACGGCTGGAGCTTTTTGTGAAAGGATTAGGGTTTCTGATAATTTAGGAAATCGAAATGGAAATCGGAAAGGGAAGGGGGAATTGGCTATATAGACTGTTTTGAACAAATCATTGCCTTAAAATTTCGCCCTTAAAAACAAAATTTTGACCGCGATTTTCTCCATTTTTTTTCACAAATGTGCACGATCTTAAGGTCCTCAAATCCTCTATTGGGTTCCTTCCCACCAGTGCGTTTGGTTCAAAAACACCTAAAACGTGAAAATTTAGAGTGGTGGATTTGCTTAAAAAGATCATTTAGACCATTTCTTAAGAAGAAGAAGTATATCCCCAATTTTTTTCAGTCAAACAGTCTTAATAACCCAACAATGGGAAATGGGGCTGTTTTGATAAAAGGCTAGCGTATTTGGACAAAAAAATGGTCTAAAAACGTTAAATGGTTAAATGGAAAAATAAAAAAAAAAAAAAAAAATAGGGAAAAAAAACATGATGTGTCGCGACAAGCTGGCTACACTTTCTTTGTATAAAGATATAGGGAAAGATATATATATATATATATACTAATGAAGCTTCGAATCAACTCAAAGCGCACTTAATCTTACGCCACTGCAGTGATAAGGAATCTATGTTTGATGCGGGCAGATGGTTTCAATCGTAATGTTATATATGTAACATTATTATTGCATGGGATTTTTTGATGCAGAAAGAATGTTTGTTTTGGGAATGTTATTAAAGACATTTAACTTGGGCCAAATATATAAGAAGGGAGACAGGGTGTAGACATTTGAGAGATGAAAGCATCCAACCCTCGATACATAGGGGATAATTTACAGCAGAATACAATACACTGGTTTCGCACACGCTTGCTTATACACGAGATTACGCAAAAGAACACAGTAGCCTAAGGAAATGACTTACAACTAATTAACATTCACTTTGTGATAGACCTTAAGTCAAGTCCAATGGTGTTACTGTGAACGGGATTACAAAAGCAGCAGGTACATGTTAAAAACCATTAACACAACCAACACAAAGGGTGTTAATGATTTAACATGAAACCGTTACTTAAACTAAGAAACCATTGTTTTTCTTGGGAGGATTTCTCAAAAACATGGGCTGAATGAGATTCAGAGTAAACATATCTTAAATTTGTTTATCCTTGCTCTTACACTTCTTGGATGGAGTGGTTGGGAGCAGACTTGGTGAGGGTGGCATGGCTTCAACAGGCGGCGGATTAGTATGTTCTTGACAGTCTGAGCACCAAATCTTCCAATCTGTATCAACTTCTAAGGGTCTGAAACACTTCTCAGAAGCTTCAAACCAGATCTTATCTTGAGTTGGTAGATAAGTTAGTTTCCCCTCGGTTCAAACAGTTTTAACTGAACAACACATTTTGGGAAGCATTGTTTGAACTTTACCAATAAATCAGTAAAGTGTTTTAGATACTCACTACATTTCCAATCGATGCAATAGCATGATCTGAGGCATGATTTCTAGATGTCTCCGTGTAAGCACGAACTTCAAGAAGGGTTGTGCCTTCCTTTGAATGAAAGCGAAGATACCCGGATGTCGATTTCTTACAGATTAAACTGCTTGTTGTACAAAGAAAACATAATATGTTGACATGTTTACCATTCTTTTAAAGGGCGATCTTCATTGAGTGATGGGTTATGCAAGAAATAAGCATTGGTCTTTGTCCCAAGCGACAAACATGTGTTGGTGCTTATATAATTAAAGCCAGATAAAAAAAACTGATGAATTGTAGTAGCTGTGCATGGCATTTAACACACATGTTAAAACAAATGGTTTAATATAAAATAATGACATCCAGGTATATATATAATGCTCATACAGTGGTGGGTTGTTAATGAAGTAAGCATTGATTTTTATATCAAGGGATGTACCTGCATCGGAATGGGTAGCGGCAGTATAAGGGTTTAAGGCATTGGATGTACCTGCATTCAAGTGTAACATCAATATTTAGCAGAAGCGCATATCACAAAACCATTACAAACGACGTTTTGAAACAGAATCAGGTGACAGGTGTAAACAGGGTGCAATAAAAGGGTTGTAACCTAAAAATGCATAGAAGTACACATAAAAAAACACATGAATCTATACATGGAAGTAAAAGAACAGTTAAAAGTATAACCGAATCCAACTTTAAGCGCCTCTTAATTTACATAAGTTTTTTGCATGCACGAGGCGGAAAAGAATAAGTTAGCCCCGAAAAGATTAGTAGGGACTGTGGGGATTTATATGAAGCCATATAATGGGAAAGTCAATTTCTAATAAACAACTACAAATATCTTATACCTATCATTTATGTACCATTACAGTGCAAATGGAATGATGACCACATGAAAAGGGCAGAAAAACCTCTAGAGTAATAGCATTCTAATGTAACAATAAATAACAATGTTCCTAACTTATTCCAATGCATTTAAGGTGGGTATTTGAATTTGGTGGATTAAGAACATTGGTATTTGATGACCTGGTAGACGCGTGATCGGATGCATTAGTATCAATATTGTTTTCGAAAACAACAACCGCCACCTTTTTTTACTTTAGAAAAGTAGCCATTCTTAAAACTGTAACATATTTACTATTAATAAAAGTGTAAAATTTTATTAATAATAACCGTGAAATTTTATTCATAATAACCATGAAAGTTTGGATCGTAACATAATACATTAATACTTATGTAAAATATGAGCCTTTACCTTCATGTTGGTAAAAGGTTAGTTTCTAAAACCTGGACCTGAGTTGGGTCGACCTGCATGACTGGTCTTTTTATCATGTTTCTCAACCACCTCAACCAAGAAAGTCCATTTTCATTTCGAATGGGTGATATCCCATGCACCAGAGTTGACTGCCCATTATTGTCTTATATAGTGATCATTTTTTCCCTACTAAGAATGATTAAAGGCCTTTATAGACAGGAATTCCAAACATCGCAGACATGAAATATCATAGAAAGCAGCACAGTTTTCGTAGACTGGTAATTCTAACTGCTATCCTTCTATAGACTGGTAGAGAAATGTTACATGTTCACATTCTTATTAACTACAAACTGGACGGTCTTGATCAGCAAGGTGTCAAAGGGATGTCTCAAGTAACCCTGACAACATACATGTGATTTCCCAACAAAAGTGGGAGCGTATTTGCTTATCCTTGAACTGTATAAACTATAAAGCACCCCACCCCTGTACACCCTAATTATGCGAATAAGGAACAAAGATAAACTATACCTTATATACCTCACCTTAACGCAAGAACTATCAGAGATGTTATTCATATTTTTCAATATTACTCTATATACACAAAATTAGCCAATGTTTTCATAGAGTAATAGCATTCAACCCCTTTTTTTATATTCAATAGCACATTTTCAAAAATCATTCATCACTTAAAGGCCAATGAGGAAATAATAGGTGATTCGTCTTTTGTTTTCTAGGCATTAACGTTGGTTCCCCTTTGTATGTATGTCTTCATTGTGCTTGTTGCAAATGATAATAGAGAAGGTATACACATAAAACCTACCTTTCCGATACCAAAATGAAAGTCATATTTCAGTTTTAGAATCAACATTTGAAAAGTCTACTGGTGTGGTGCCAAAGTAAAAACTTGCTAGTGACATTAAAGGCGCCTAATTTGCAGCTAGGAGGTTAATAATGAAGTTCTCACAACAAATGAAAAATGAAAACTGGAAAACAACAAATGTATGAACAAAATTAATTCGGATAATGGTTCAAAACTATACATTACATGTGGGGCGTGAAATTTCATTATTTCAGCAAATGAATGAACAAAATTAAAACAAATTCTTCAAGAACACGAAGAAGTACAAGAAATCTTTGAAGAACAAAATGAATTAAAATTGTTTTATGCAATTTTATAAGAAAGATCATAGGTGTACAAAAGTAAGGTACGATAATACCAACTTCAACTCACATAAGAGCACAACTTTCACATATTAGCATAACTTACATAGCAAAAAAGAGCAAAAACCCGGAGAGGAAAAAACCACAAACAAGCAGATGATACACTGCATAATGCATAAACACTCCTTTCTTTACTTCGAGTCTCCGAGCTACTATTGACAAGCATTTAACTTCAAGTCTTCAACTACGAGGAATCGCGGAGGAAAAAGAAAAGGGCTTAAGAAGAATATTACCTACATTTTGTCATTGAACGCACATGCACCAACAAATCAACCACCAACGCTTCTTAAATTTCTTGGAAACATGAAGAAACAAAAGCAAAAAGAAATCAATGGTAATTATATAAAGCTATTTGAGGAGAAAAATCTTATATAACCCCAAACCTAAAAATGCAGAAGTTAAAATTAACACTAACCATCCAAATTAACTAAAATGGTAACTTTGAATTAAGTATTGCAAAAAAAAATTAGGAAACCAGTAAGAGTCCTAGGAAAATAACAAATAGCAGGAAACAGAAAATTTTATTGGGTATTCAAAGCAAAAATGTCGATAATGCAATGGGAAAATGCTACAATCAATCGATGGAGACGAACTTTGGTTTAATATTTTCCCAAAAATATTAAGAAAAAAGGCTCAAATCTATGATTATGCAAGCAAAGATAAACAAACACCATGGCTGCAAAAACCCAGTTGCTAATGAAGCTAGAGGCTCATAAACCATCTGGGTATTGCCTCGCCAAGACATGTGTTGTATATTTTCAATTGCTTGAATCAATCGGCTCTTGAAATCATCACAGCCTCTCAAGCTCTAAATGGGAAAATAGATGAAAAAACAAGAGAGAGTGAAATTATCAACATAATTAATGAACTTTTGATGTGAATATCTGGAAGCCACAAATTCTTGTACGAATTATTTCTTGGAAGCTTCAGCACGAAAGATTTTGCTTTTGATGATGGGTATGGGCCGATTCGCCGGAAGAGAGGTGATAGGATGTGGGCAGGTGAGGAAGTTTCTCCTCTTTTTCTTGTGATGATACAGATGGAGGAAAAAGATGGGGACCAAAAAAAAAAAAAAACTTAAAAATCTGGGCCAATAATAAAGACATTGACACGCGTGTCACCAATATCAAACCTCTCTTGCTCTTTGTATTATATAGTAGGATGTAATTATGAAAAGGACAAACAATGGATTGATCATGAAAATCAATTTTTTTGGTTTTATGTTTTTTTGTGTGTGCGCTTTATTACTCTCAACTACACACGAAAATGCTAAATGTTTTAATAATCTCTCGATTCTCTAAAAATGATATTTTAATCTTTATTTTCTACTCAAAAGCGATGTATTTAAATCATCTTTGCAGTTTTTGTGTTCAAGTACTTAAATATAAAAAACAAACACTTATTTTTTTTCCCGCCCCAGTTTGACAAATTTCAAAGAGAACACTGATTTATTGACCAACTCTCCTCTCCATTATTCTTCACTAGAAATTGTATTTAGGACTTACAATGAATTTGTTTTATGCTTTATAGTCAATATGAAGTTACAATGATAAAAAAAGAAAAACAAATAGAAACCTCTACTTTATAATATTGTTGAATTGATCAGGTTATTGTCTACGATGACACGCTAGAGATACCAAACAGTTTTTCGAATAAGTCATGACCGAAACTAAAAGGGTTTATTTTCTTTTGTTATTGATTTTTAGGAAAATCAAAACGGATAAATAACGTTACTATACATGTAAAAGTGTCTCATATTGAGAACTATTTATGATTGTTCCAATCATCATATTAAAAGATGAATTTCCCTTACCTCACAACTTATGTTTTAGGTGAGAGAAATACATCTCTTTATATAGTGATTGAAACAATCACAAGTGCTCAAGGTCGGACACTTTAGCAATATTTTCAAGTGTGACATGATCTTTATGTTTAGTGGAACTAAATCTGGGGTCGGCTGGGTGATGATCTGCTAATCAAGAGTATTCATGTTTGGGAATCCAGCTAAGATCTGTCTGTCAACATAGTGAGTCTATTGAATACTGCTGAGTTCTACGTCTGTGCTGCTTGGTCACATAGCTGGTGACTCGGCTAAGCTGAGTCATATCTGAGGGAATTTATGGGAATCCGACATTTGACATAATGGCGGTTAGGGTTAGGGTTCCAAGGCTATTAATACCCAATGTTTGTAATCAATGTAGTGGTGTATCTTCTTGAATTTCTGTGCATAGTAAATATCTCATTTTCTGTCTGTGGAGTTGTCGACACAACGCCGGAAACCACGTTGAATTGTTGTGTTCTCTTTGTTTCTGTGTTTTGTCAACTTCCGTCACACTTTTCACATTTGAATTGCTTCTATTTTGTTCTTAATTTCTTGGACGTATGTTATAATAAACTGGTATCAGAGCGTAGGTTCAAGGAATTTGCAATCGAACAGATTTGATCTTCACCAGGACCATGAATGGTGCTACGAATTGTGATCAAAAGGTCTGTTCTTTGGAAATAAAGATGTCGGCAATTAACGTGAAAATTGACAAATTTACTAGGGAAACAATTTCAGTTTATGGCAGATCAAGATGCTGGCATTGTTAAAGCAACAAGAATTGTGGACTCCTCTAACTAAAAAGAGAGGAGATGCCAGTTTCGATGAGATGGCCAGTCTGGAGGAGAAGACACATTCAATCATCATGTTGTGCCTGATAGATTATGTTATCATAGAGGTTGTAGAGGAAGACACCGTTGTTGGGTTATGGTCAAATCTTGAAAGCATGTATACGACTAAGTCATTGACCAACATGTTGCTGCTGAAGCAGAGACTGATTAGTCTGAGGATGCATGAAAGGACTTAGCTGAGAGAACATCTTGATTAGCTGAACATAATATTGCTGGATTTGAGGAATATTGATGTTAAGATTGAGGAAGAAGATGCATCTATAAGCATGTTGGTGTCATTGCCGACATCATATGAGAACTTTGTGTAGTTCTTCACAATTGGAAAGGATACTGTGGCTTTAGAGGATGTGAGGTTAGCCCTCAATGCCAAGGAGCTGAGACATAAGGCAGCAGGGACAAACAACTGGCTTGGTAGTCAGCAGCAGCAATGGGAAAAGGCAAGCACAGTCTGACCAATCCTCTATCTTTCATTATTTTTTACAGTTTTGGTCCATTTAGCATAATAAGTGGAAAAAAATGATAGATTTGCACTTTTGGTGGAAGGGTCTTGTCTGTTTTGTAGGTGAAGAGCTGAATTTTATGAAGAAATATGAGGCATTTGTTTGAACCTAATGAGTGGAAGCACAAGTTTGGAAGACTTGTTCAAGAAAGACGAATTTCACTTTCCCATGAAGTCGGGATCCTAAGGTAACTGAGAGGGGTTTATTAAAAAAAAAAAGGTAAGGGATCCCAACTTTGGGGGGCAATGGTAAAGGAACTCACGGCCATTTTTTTGTTCAAACAAAAACAAAAACAAAAAAAAAATTAAAAGAAATTATTTTTTACATTTTCTTCTTTTTTTATTTTTATTTTCTTTATTTCACGTCCCTACCTTCTCCCGTCCCCTTTATGGTGCAACCTCAGAAACTCTGCCGCCACACCAAACGCTTTGGGGTGTCCACACCACTCCCGGAATCATATAGGCCACAAGCAAATGAGGCCAAAGCTCGAGGGGTCGTTTCTCAGTAGGGACTCCTGTAGTGAAGCTGCCGACGTGGCGGGATCTCTGACCACGCAGCTTCGAGGTGGAATACACACGATGCCCGTGTGTGGAATTTGTGTGGTCCAAATCTTTGCCACGTGAGCGATTCACAGTAAGAGTCAGTCCTCAGGATAGAATTTTCCAAGCTCGAGAGTCCTCCACCATCCTTAGATTCCTTACACATGGGTCAATTGGAGATGTATTCTTATCCCCTTTTCTTTTTGCATGCATTTCATGTTAGTTTAGATAATTATTCCAAATCATCCATATGATTATGTAGTCATTTCATGCATTATTTTCATTTTCATTTTTTGTTTATTTTATTTCTCACACACTTTTAGCATACATCGGAGACAATGTATGATTTTAAAGTGTGGGGGAGCTTTTCATGCATTTTCATATTAGAATTGCATATTTAGGACATATTAGAATTTCATAACACCAAAGTTGACTTTTTATGACACTTAACCAACTTTTTCATGTATATTTTGTGTGAAGTAATAATAATCAAATGGTAATTAACACACAATTTTGTTGATACACACTCACATTAGGTCACTTGTATGTGAACTTTGGAGGTAAATACTGAGTTATAACGTAAAACCACTTAAAAGTGAGGTTTCAAATGGCCAAAGAGCGCACTCGCTCATATTTTCCATTGAGTGGTATCCACACTTCCAATGTCATTTTAGAATTTGCATTGACATGCATTTCGAGATCACATTTTTTCGTGTTCAATGCACTTAAAGTGATTGGGGCACCTAGGATTTAAAACATTCTGTACCCATTTTTGTTGGCTCACCCATATTCTATACCCCCTAGTGAGCCTTGTCTAGCTTTGACCTTTTTTTTTTATTATACTCCAGAAATTAAACCCATTGTCTTTTCTTACGTTATCCCCTCTTTTGTTGACCCTATTGTCAGGAGATTGTATGAATAGTTGCATGAAATTTTGAGGAAACGCCTAGAAGTGAATATCTAGAGAAGTATAGCTCACGATTATGTAATGAAGGTGTGTTTCAAGATCTTAAAAAAGAGTTGAATGTCAAAAATAACAAAAAACAAAAACCCAAAAAAAAAAAAAAGAAATGGAATTACATTGAAGAGGTGTTTTATATATTGAAGAAGTAGCTTGTTTTCGCGCATTTTTTGCAAGCTTATTCGGAAAGTATTGTTTGCACTTCTATTCTGTGTTATGAGATGTGTTGTTATGGAGCCATGTTGTGCGTTTCAGTTGGAATAATTTTTTGGTGACGGTGTGATTATTGATGTGATTATTCATGCATTCTCCTTGACAATTTAGCCTCTATATTTCCTTTTTTCCCTACCTTGTTTTCAGTCTCTAGCCCCGTTACAACCTCTATAAAGATCTCATGATTTGTGCATTGGATTTTGAATTTATAGTGGTGGACATTTGATTGATATGCAAATTTATGGTAATGTTTGGTTGTGTGTTGATTATGAGGGTGTGTGAATTGTCCCTATGCATTATATTGAGAGTTTTACCTGTGAGGACAAGTTGAGACTCTTTTATTTTGTCACTTTAAAGTTTATGATCGAGTGAGTTAAAGTGAGTCGTATGAACACTGGTGTGTGAATATATTGCTTGATTACCATTTGATTTGCATTATGAAATGTGAGGTTAATGAGATAGTTGGACGGGCGTCAATGATGGAATTCTTTTGGTGCTTTGCACTCATGTACTATTAGGTCATTCATATAGGATTTAGGTTCATGCATTTTTCTTTTCTTATTTTTGGGAATAAGAGTGCATTGCTTGCGGACAAAGCAATGATCTAAGTGTGGGGGAGTGATGAGTCCCTATTTGGTGGTGATTTCGTGGTTATTTTACATAAATTATCTCGGAAGATGCTCTGTTTCGGGAATGTTTTTGATGATTTTCAGGTTTTAAGAGCTCGTGAGAGGTGATGGAGGAATTCTGACTTATGGAGCTATTTTGGGAAGTTTTATGGAAGACTGGAGAAAAATAGAGATTTCAAAAATCGTGAATTTCAGTTTTCGTATATGTCAGGATATCGACTATTGAAGAGAAGACAAAGCTCGTTAAAGCCAACCGTGAATTTTGGTTTATTCACATTAGATTTTATTATTAGATGGATCATTTAGTAAATAAATATTATTATTATTATTACTAAATAAAACCGTTTAAAAAATTAGAATTAATATTGGGCTTGAGCCCACTTAAGTTTCTACCTTTATTTATCTAGCTAATACGTGAATTAGCACACAGGAGGTAGTGTATAGCTTATACGGTTAATAAAATAAAATTTTCTGTTTCATGGAGGATTGAACACAATGGGCAAGAAGCTGCGCATGAAGTGAGAACGTGCCGGCAATTTCTTCTTTCGCTTGTTTTTTTATTGGTAAAGTATAATTTTGCTTTATATTATTTCTGTTTCATATTTTAATGATTAGTTAGATTTTCTTTCCAGTTGATTGATTACCGAACCATCGTTTTCATATGGTTTTGAG
The DNA here is from genome assembly GCA_026214975.1 of Gentiana macrophylla. Lineage (NCBI taxonomy): Eukaryota > Viridiplantae > Streptophyta > Magnoliopsida > Gentianales > Gentianaceae > Gentiana > Gentiana macrophylla. Next base: position 124,155,924 of record CM047808.1, on the reverse strand, counting down.
ATCTAATTGTTCATAATACTCGATTAAATTGTTAGTATTTATTTATTTTCAGGTTTTTCTATTGATGATTAGATTGTTCGTTTGGTTATTTGTGCACAATAATTAGATGGATTTTCTAGTCTAGCACCAAATATCGAATCTAGGCGATTATCAAAAAGATTTGATTTTAAGTGGTAAGCAACATATTGCCTGCTTGTTCGTAGCCCGTAGGATTTCCTGTTGTGAAAATAAGTGATCTGGGTTAAAGTTAATCCGATGTGTGTTAATACCCAGAATTAGGTTTTTCTAAGCGTTAATGCAATTGTTCTCACCAAACCTCTGGCGATTGTTGAGAGGTGTGTTACACAATTAGAGAATAAGTAGTGGCGATTGTCCTGCTTATCGAATATAGGAAAAATTGGTTGCTTGATGATTTTCGGCAACTATTACTAATTTATTAATAATTTGACGAGTCGTCTTTGCATCAATGATCAACCGTAGGAATTGATGGGGAAATAATTAATTAGCCGGAGTTTTTCTTGATTTTCTTGAATAATTTTGTTTTTATTCTTAGGAAGTAGTTAAATACCCAAATATCTTTATTTTACAAATTTTAGGAGAACTAAATCTACCGTTCCCTGTGGGTTCAACCCCTACTTCTACTATACTAGCAGTGGTTGTTGTAGGTGAATTATCTTTGGTGGCTTGACGACCCACCATAGTACTGATAGCCTTGATTGGAGGCTATGGGTACTGGCCCCCCACAAGTCACAATGTATTTTTTCAAATCCAACTACTAATATCAATTAGGGACTTTTTATTCAAAACATATAAAGGTCTTGACATTAGGGTGCCCCAACCTTGATGCCAGACTGATGCTGCTTTTCCTACTCTTATTGCACTGAGGGCCACATTTATGCCTTCATCCAGTGCATACAGCCTTCCCTTTCTATGTCCTTGTGCCACTATCCTCCATCCTTGATCCTTGATCACAAAGCCATCATTAGTAAACTCAAAAGTGCACTGTTTATCTGAAGTGTATTTCCCAACTGATATTAATTTTTTTTGTAAGAGAGGGCACTACCAATACATCTTTTAGTTTTAGGTTACCAACATAAGAATCTCCTATGTGGCTTATATCAAGTTTTTCACCATTGCCTACATAAATTTTATCAATTCCATTATACTGTGTTTTATTTAAAATAACTTACCTTCATCATTTGTCATATGTGTTGTTGCACCTGTAACTGCGTAGAAGTTAGGATCTTGAACCTATGAGAGATTGATAGCAACCAAGGCCTTGGGGACTTCCTTGTATTGATAGGCATAGTCAAATATATACCAACAATCTAGAGCTGTGTGATTAACTCTTCCACAGATATGACAAGTTGTTTTGGAGTCGGAATTTGTGGGAGGTCTTGGTTGATTCTCAGTTCTTGCCTCTGTTGCTTTTGTTTGTACGTGTTGTTGTTGCTGGTTATTGCCTCCACCACGTCCAGTAGGAGCAAATCCACGTCCTTGTGAGTTAAATGGTGTTCTGCCACCTCCCCTGCTACCTCTTCCTCTCCCTCTTGAGAGAATAAGGCTTGATTCTGATTCATTAACTCCTTATGTTCATATTGTTGTGCCTTAATAGTTTGTTCATATCCTTGTAGAGACATTATTAACTGAATTAACAAAGGATAGGGAGGTTTTACAAGACAATGAAGACAATGGGAGAACTGGAAAACCTTGTCTAGATTTGACATATGCTTCTTTATTGCAACAAGGTTATCACATATGGATTTGAACTCCTTCACGTATTCTTTAGTTGATTTTGTTCCTTTCTTCAACCCATAAGCATGTTTTTCAAATTTCCTTCCTTTTTAATTGTATGGTGCAGGAGCTGTTGATCCAATGCACGCCAAATTTGATAAGCAGATGCATCCTCTTCATACACCATGCTAACAATTTCTTCTTTCATGGTCCCTAGCAGCCATGACACAAGTAGCCCATCATTGACTGTCTAAGTTTGGAATTCTGGGTTGTCGTCTTCTTCTTTTTCACCATCCTTCTTGACTTTCTGTGCAGGTTTCTCAGATGATGTAATGTGTTGGTAAACGCCAAGACTTTTGATCAAGGGGACAATCTAGGATCTCCATAGAAGGTAGTTTGTTAGATTTAGTCCATAGAGATAAGACTTGAACACTGATGTTATTGGATCGTGAGGGCTGATTCTTTGGCCATTTGGTTGAGAAAAAGCTAGATACGATCAGAAAGATCTGATACCATAGAAAAGTTAAGAATACCGAGGAAATAATAATTTATTGCATTGAAGTTTTCTGAATTACAACATTCACTTATATACTGCAAATAGGTAAAAATAGATAAACCCTAGTCGCCCCAAATTTGGGGATAAACTTCAGTAAATCGAAAATTACAAAATAATTCAAAACTATTCTATCTTCTTTCTGATGCTTAGAGTGACCCCAACGGTTCCCTTTCAACTTCCCTATCCCTTACCAAAATCTGACATAAGGAGAGGAACAAAAAATCAACCCCACAATGGCTCCCCTTTCATTTCCCTATCCCTTACCAAAATTAAGGGTCTCCCTTAAATTAGGGAGCCTCTTAAAGGGAATAGTACCACATTTTTAACCACACAATTCACTTTTCTCTCTCCATCTATTTATTATAATCTTCTTCAACTATACTAAACTCAATTTTAACCACTTCGGTAATAATCTCCTCTAATAAAAACGATACGACATTTATTAGAGGACATTTAATAATCCCCTAATTGGTTGTTTAAACGCATACGATATTTTTTTGACAATGATACGACATTAAAATCTCATTTTGGAAGTATAAAATATTTTATTCCGATTTTTGTATTAAAAAAAAATGGAAAATGTGTTGGTAGTTAAATTAATTGGTTGAGATGTGAAAAAAAAGGTAGTATTGGGGAATTGTATAGGGAGTGCTTATTGAAGTTGGTTGTTTTATAGGGTGTTGAAAAAGTAAATCTGGAACGGAAAAAAAGATAAATAGGGAGTGTGATAGGGAGTATTATTGTGGACAGCCTTATCTTCTGCAGTTCGAATAGTACTCCATGGATGCCTTCATTCAGACCACAGTGAATGACTCAAGAGTCTTGCCGCTCAACGGGTCTTGCTGACTTCTGATCTTCAGGTAAAAGGCTAAACTTTATCTTATATTTTACCGGTTCAAATGGGGAGCCTGTAGTAGATAAATGTGTAGATATCTTATCACTATTAGTGTTCACATGATCACCTCACCCTTATTAGTACATTTTGGCTCGATTTTTCAAGTTGAAAAAGCCATCAACGGCTCTATGCAAAGTGTTCGATGAAATGCCCGGTGTCCTAATTTTCTCTCATTTACACTTGGATAGACCTACTTAACTAAAAGGGAGATTCAAGTTTTGAAATATACATACCAATAAGACATTATTACTGCAATCATGCTGAATGTTTTATTCATTAATCATCTCAAACAACATATATTACATTTTAAAAGGAAAAAAGGCGGCTATAGATTCTAATCAGAGCAAAGAAAATTTGGAACTCAAATTCCAATACATATTATTATAGGGTGTAGAGATTGAACAATGAACAGTACTATTAGTTTTCACATGACCACCTCACCCTTCATGGCTAAGGATAGAGCAGCAAGATTTCCTCTTGCCTCCACAATCACACCAGGCATGGTCACTGCTCTGCTACCCACAAACCCTCCATTCCTTATTGTAATCTTTCCATATTTTACTTTTCCTTCTTCACCTTCATATATGTGTCCAAAGAACAAAGCATCCCTTTCTATGCTTCCATTTTCTTCAACTTTCACCATTTCTGGATTCAACAAAGCTCCCATGCTATCCACATATGCTCCTTCGCTCCAAGCGGTTTCTGATCCCAAAGTTGTCATCCACAGCGAAAAAAGATGATCCGGTTGTCATTTCCATGAAGTATTCTCCAACTAGTGTCCTTATAGCTTGCCATGCTGTGTCCATAAAGATTGGTGTACTCCAAATCTGTTCTGTTTGACCTTCTTCTTTCTTCCCTACAAGAATCCATTTGGCTAGTGTGCAGGTAACTCCTCCTAGAAGCCCTGTACATATCCAAAACAATGGGAAAAACCAGAACCGTCTCGGCCTTTCAATGAGGAGTAGAGATTGAAATGGAGCAAATATTACTAATCCCATGAGAAAATAAGGTAGGAAGGTTTGGAGTATAGGTTGTCCAGTCATTAACCATAATGTTATGTACCATGCTCTAGCTAAAGTCACTTTGCTCATCTCGTTTTTCTCCGTTTTAGCTGCGAATGGACAGCAAGACAAGTCCAATTTGACGTCAGATTGATCTAGTAAGACTCTCCATGCCTCTGGAAGTGGCTTTCGGTTTCTCAAATGTTGGCAAATCTCGTAAATTATTGAACGTCCATGATCGATAGAAGCACTTTGATTACATGATGTTGCCCGTATAACATCCACTTCATGACATCTATAAAAAGGATTGAACTCTAGCTTCTCTGATTCCTCTTTTGTCAGCATTTCATCAATGAGAATCTCTCCTACCTCCGTGTAAGGGAATTCCATGTCGTCCCAAGGCTTTGTGACATCAAGAGCAATCTCTTTTGTGTTTTCATCTTCAGGGATAGGTCGGATTTGCAACTGAAGGATGTAGCGTATCTTATCAGGAGAATTTACTCGGTTTTGGAAATCATCAGCTAGGAAGAACAGTGGACGTGTGTCGTTTTCGTCTCTTGGAAGTGCCCCGGTTTCTGGTGGAAGTATTCCTCTTGGCTCAACCTTGCCAGAGTCTTCACTTATATTCTTATCAAAAGGCCTTAACTTAAACCGGACATACATTTCTTGTTCATTGTTGAATCTGAATAGCCTGGTAATATTCGAATAATAGTGAAGATCGGCATAAGAATCCGTGTTTCGAATGGAACCCCACATTGCATCCCTTATATGTGGAGCATATTTCACATGCTCTTCTCTTGCAGCAGCTCCACATACAAGCCATGTTGCAAAGTCTCCTATCGATCTTGCATGGAAAGCATTGCCTGTCTTTAGAGTCAAATCAAGTAATGGAGACATTTCATTACGTTCATTTGATAAGATCCTTATCGCAGCTCCACGTGGATCCATTCTTGCATCATCATCAGAGCTCAAACAATTACTATGTCGAATAACAATGGGGTAACTTTTGCCTGAAGAAAAAATCTTGTGCTCTGGAAAGTTTGGTATATCAGCATATAGCCTAAAAGTCCCTTTTCCAGCTGCACCAACTCTATGAAAGTATCTTGAGTTCACTTTTATAGTTGTTGCAGCCAAATTAGCAGCTAGATTACCAAGAACTTTTTTGTATTTCATGTCCATCTCTTCTATCCTGTCATCCAATAAGTATGTGTTGTTTTTCACCATGATCGGGCTATGTGAACCGACATATATACCCCCTCTTTGAAGAACAGAATCTTCAGGGGAAATGGAGATAGCACCAAGTATAACATCCCTTTCTATGACTGAGCCGGAAAGGACCAAGCTTTGACTTCCAAGAACTGAATTGTCTTGAATTTCAATCTTCTTACAAGTATAACCATCTTTGTTATAATATCCAGGGGTAATCCTGCTGAAGTCCCCTAGATGTACACCATCACCGATTGATACATACCGTGGATCCAAAACAGGGTTGATGGACCTGATTGAACAATTCTGGCCAATTTTTGCTCCCATGAGACGCAAGTATATTGCGAAAGTCTCGGTTCCAGACAACAACTTTGCAAATCTTAAATGGCAAGAAGCGTTTACTCGATGGAGAAACCATGTCTTGGGGTGAGTTTTGGCCATTTCTTCTTTCTCGTGCAATATAAAATTCAAGATGCAAGTGAAGTAACTGAGGATGATTCCATGGACTAAGTAGCTCATGGCCATTAAGAAAGCAAAGTTTACCAGGCTCGTGGAGGCTGTGTCGATCATAGCAGCATATGCCACTAATGTGTATGGTAACCAATGTAAGGCTCCAGATACACAAAAGAAGCCAAAATACTGTAAAGAATGATCTTTTCCTGTTATCCAGATGTAGATTAGATAAGTTATAGCTGCTGATAAACTGCTAAGAAATCCCACCATGTAGATTCCAATGAATTGATCCAGTGTATTCATTTCAAAAGGCTTTCTGATCGCGTTTTTTGTTAGTTTCCCCTGCAACATATACAATTGAAATGGTTAGTATTGAATTTTCTACTTCAATACTTTGGCCAAAAAAAAAAAAAAGACATTTTCAAAGCTAAATAATTTGATTACTGACCTTTTGTGTGTCTCCAACACTTGTATTCAGTCCAAGAACTTCAGCACCATCTTTTATGATGCTCCCTCTCTGAATCACGGCATAAGGACCAACAAATGATCGATGCCCGATTTTGATGGGAGAAAATTTCAAGAATCCATTTTTCACCTCATGACTTTGAAGTAAGGCACCTTCTGATATAACTGCATCCTCCCCAATTGAAACAAGAGATGGATCAGTAATGTCAGTTGCATCAAGTAACGTAGACATTGTTATCTTTGCTCCAAGCATTCTAAACCAACAGTTTAAGAACACGGTTCCCCTCAAATGTGCTGCTAGAACTTTTGTAGACACGTCGTGGACTTTGTAAAGTGCCCACCATTTGACAAAGTCAAGTGACCAGATGGAGATTACTGGATTCATTAGGTAGTTTGGCTGTAGAAATGAATTCCCTAAAAAGGCTAGGCACAAACAGGTGGAGAAAATGCATGAAATCCAACAAAGAGGAGCACATGCTAATGATAAGAATGATCCAACCCATGAAGAGTGATCTATCCATGCATGGATTACAACGGTGATGTTTGCGTAAACAGACACGAAACATATGCGGAAATATCAGCAAGAAGGAAATATAAGCAAGAGACAGAATTCGAGTTGTCCAAATGAAGGATTTTTTATATGATGTAATAATATCTGGCACTTCCACCACTTGTGTATCATTTGAACTGGGAAATTCGGTCAGTGACTGAGGCCGAGACTTTTGTAAGAGATTCTCAGCAAAATTTGCTAAATCATCAATGCATGTTGCTGTAAATATATCAATGGCACCAACTGGAACTCCAAGAAAATCTGACAACTTTTGAGCTGCTCGGACGACCCCAATGGAATCAATCCCGTAAGCCATCAAACTCTCTGTGACTGAGATGCTATCAATAGAGATATTAGTCTGCTCACAAAGAAGTGATTTCAAAAAGCTCACTACATCTGCTTTACTAATATTTGCATTTGGTGAAGATCCGTTTCTCATCTCTCGAGATTTTGAAGAGTTTTCTTGTGAAGAAATTGATTTTCTTTGGCTTCTTACAGTATTCTGTATAAAACTTAGCTTGCCATTGATAAAGTTCTTGGCACACTCATATCTCTTGATCTTTCCTGAAGTGGTCTTGCTAATGGTCCTTGGTTTAACCAGCAAAACCGAAGCAACCATTACACCGTGTTCTTCTGCCACACGGGTTTCAATCTTTTGATGATTTCTTCTTGGATGAATTTAGCCTCTCGGGCCTCCATAATCACAACTAGACCAACTTGATCATAGGTGTCAGGAAATGATATGCCTTTTGATAATAAGTCCTCTCTCTGAATGGCAACCACAGCACAACAACCAGGGCGCAGAATCTCAGATGAACTTTCAACCGTTTTCTCAACATCTGAGCAATATATATTATGTCCACCAATAATGATGAGATCTTTTATTCTTCCTGTGATGAATAACTTACCACGTATAATACGTCCCAAATCCCCGGTCCTTAGGAATTTCTTACCGGGGTGGTTTGAAAGCTCTTTTCTGAAAGTTGTTTCACTTAGCTCCTCTTGCCCCCAGTATCCTATTCCAGCACTGGGGCTACTAATCCAAATTTCCCCTTCTACTTCTGAGTTTTCTTGTTCTTTTCCAGTCTCTGAATCCACAATTTTGATGTCAACATCAACATCGTTTTGATGAACATAACCACAACAAACCCTCTCTTGCCAATCAACCAAAATTGGCTCACTTTCCCCGAGCACTACTTACATATACACAGTTTTCTGCCAAGCCATATCCTGGAGCCATAACTTCTTGGGAGAGCCCAAATGGTTTTGTTAGCTCAACAAATCTTTTCAATGCCTTTGATCGTACAGGTTCAGCTGCAACCATGAGGAAAGCCATAGAGGATAGGTTCATATCCCGAACCTTGCAGGATTCTAGACGCCGAACAATCAACTCAAAAGCAAAGTTTGGTCCTGCACTGTGAGTGGCACGGTATGAACTCATGACCCGAAGCCATAAAAGGGGATCTTTTATGAATGTAATTGGAGAAAATAGTACCGCCGAGCCACCACTAACCATACTAGTGAAAATTCCACCAATCAATCCCATGTCATGATATTGAGGCAGCCAACTTACTAAAACCGTCTTTGATGTGCTGTTGTATCTTCTTCTCATCAATTTCACATTGTGAGCAAGTCCGCCATGACTGATCATTACTCCTTTAGCCTCACCAGTTGAACCGGAAGTGAATTGCAAAAAGCATAAGTCATTTGGTTTAGGATCATCATCATGCTTAGCAATATCATAACCGTGCGGTGTAACCTTGGTTTTCTTCAACCAAGAATCAGTGTGTAGCCATGGAAGATCAGGCCACTGGCTTTTTCCTTTCATTGATATCAAGTTCTTTGCAGAAGACGCACGAACATAAAGGTGGAAACTGTAGGTGGATAAAATCGCTACCGGATTGCATGTTTTAGCAATATTGGCAATATGAATAAGTGCTTGACCTCCTCTTTGTGATGGATCAGGTGGAATGACAGGTACCGGTATGACTCTGGCTCTCAAGCACCCAATAAACGCATCAATGAAATCAAGGCCCGGAAGATAGACCAAAAGAACCCGATCACCAGGTTTGATAGTCGGTTTTGAGTTTGTTAAAAGCTTGTTAGCAACAAGTGAAGCATTCATATGAAGTTCCTTATAAGTCCTCTGACCGGTCTCTTCTCCTTTCTCGTTGATCCAAGTGTAGAGAATCTTGGATTGTGTCAGTGCATTAGTTCCCCAATGATTCAAATAGTTATCAATGGAAGAAAGATCTGGGAAAGTTATCCCTTCAGATTCTTCTAGTTTCTTCGTGGTTATGACATCACCATTCGATTGCTTTGGCATTAATCTCTGTGAAAAAGCATTTACAACACATTATATATCATGACTAGTTGAAGCACAAATGTAACAGAATTATGACCTTTAAAACTTCAAAGAATTGATATTCACCTTAACATAAGGAAATTTCGGCACTTGACTGTCATCTGCAAAGTGCTTTCGAACTAGAGCCATGGAATAGGATGCATTTCTCTCTGTTAGTTCAAATGCCATAAGCCCGCCTACGAAATACGTGTTTCTTTGACCTTGCAAATCACATTCCAGCTTATCATAAAACCCATTCTTCATATCTGCATTAACAAGTACACTTATCAATAAGCTTTCAAAAGAAGTTCTTGAAACGAAGGGCTATCGGACGTGCTTGGGAGATATGAATGACTAACGTACCTTGACTGCTAACATGAGGAAAATACTTAAACCGTCGTTGCAGAATCACTTCCTCAATTTGGCCTCCCATAGATTTAGCTGCTTTTATAGCAAGTTCGGTTACTTGTGCACCTTTAATATCAAAGGAGTTCCCATAAGACCAAAATAGGAAAATGTTGGTCTCTCCATAAAATCTCTGCATTGCAACAGGATTCCCTAATGCTGCAGGATTATCTGTGAACTCTTCAAAGTAATAAAATCCCTTTGGGATATAGTCTAAGCCCTTTATTTTGAACACTGTGGTGTAATAGTCAATAGTCTTCACTTTACTGAACAACTCCTTTTCAAGAAGGCTCATGTCCATCAACTCACAAGACGTTTCTGTACATGAAAAGAGTGTGATTATTGAGATAATAGATCTGAGTGAAGCGACTAAAGCGAATAGGGTAATTAAGGAGAAAAGAAACAAACCTGTAATATCCATGGATGGTGATCTATATGTCCTTGAATTTTTAAAGGGGAAAGATCCGAGATGATGATCTTATCAAACTCCATTTCTTGAAAAGTGCCATTTTCATCTTTAACATCAACAGTCACAACAGATGAGCCACGTTTGATTGACATTACTTCGGTGTTGCAACGTAGGGCTATAGGAAGTGCTCGACTTAACTTCTGCCAGAAACTCATGTAACCTCCTTTAAACCGTCGGATTTTTCCAGCAATCGAGGTCCTTGTGAACTCATGCACATAAGCATAAGGCATGTCTTGAACAAATCCATAACCACAAGCTGCATATCCATAAGCCACTGATTTTGGAATTGATTGCAACCCGTTATCCTTTAGAAATGAAGGAGTTAAATCAGCAGCAATGTTGCTAACTCCATGAACTCCTTCACGGCCCGATACTTTTGCTTCATCCTTAAAAAAGTGAAAAGATAATTGTTTAGTACTCATAGCAATTAAATGGTTTCTGTTGATTGATTGAAAGTTTGAATCTTTACCTGAAGTTTTAGAGTAACGGGGATCATCGAAACATAATCTTGAACGACTTTTAAGTCATTGTATTCTCGACTACTAGAACCGCTGATCAAAGCAAATTTATGAGTGTCCATTTCCTCTGGTTCAGCATCAACCTCTTTTGCCAACTGAAAAATGGTTGGAGCACTATTGGCAGCAAGAACTTGGCCTCCCAAATCATAAATTCGACCTTCAATGTCGATAGATTCGCACATTCCACTCACAAATGGTTGCTTCTCTATTACAGTAACATTGGAATAACCAAGTTTACAAAGAGCATAGGCTGCTGATATTCCACTAGGCCCTGCTCCCACAATACATATTTTCGTTTCCGTAGGAAAACAAGGATGCATTTTTGAAAACAATCCCTCCAATGAGTCCACTTGATGATCCATCTTTTCACCTCTGAATTCCACAAGAAAATAAATAAATAACACTTCAATCAAGTTAAAACCTTTGAACATTCTGATTCTTATCTTTCATCATATATGTATATAATACTGCAAAATCTTAGTTACGTACGTTGGTATATTTATTAGAAATATTCTTCATCATATTAATATATGAAAATTGTTTATTTCTTGCAGGAAATGTTGGCAAATGGAAGACAAATACAAATACATAAACATGAGGAGGGAATTTATTACAAGGTGGCAAATTGACAAACATGACTAGGCATATGTTATTTTGTATTTGCAAGTTTCAAGAACTTGAGCATCTTAAGCACCCTCAAATGCAAACAACTCAATTGAAATGAAAAAAATATAAATAAAATTACATAGGTAGGCAGGTGAGTGTTTGATTAGACGCCTACTTTGAAGACGTAGAAGCAGGAGAGAATATTTTATTATTAAATATATAAAATTAACTCACACGCATTGTGATGAGGCTCGAACTCAAAACGCAAAGTAATGTTCAATTTATGTGATTTTTTTTTTTTTTGGACAAACAGGAAAGATGTTTTATTTTTAATATTGTGAGAGAAGATGTGAACCGAATCATGGTTCAGTAAGTATAATGACTTCGTCTAATTAATATGGTATAGGAGGGTCGAATACGACTTTTATTTGACTTTTTTTTCTTTTCTTCCTAATAAAAGGCTACATTCAAAATAAGGAAAAAAAAAACTTCTAACAATATGTCAAATTCAATTCCCTCTTTTGAAATTAAATTATCGTTCGGTGAGGCTGAGCCACAAGCAGGCAAAGTTCACGAGGCTCAAACTTAACAATTGAGGTAAGCTTTATTAGCTCAAATTCAATTCCCGCTTATGTGCAATATTCTATGACTAATTTCTACAAGAAAACACTCGTGTTTTATGTATTTATGTATAAAAATAAATTCCTACCGTTTATATCGATTTATATTTTTAGGGGTCTTCCGTCCTTCCAAACCACGTGGCCCCGCTCCTGTCCCAAGCACATTATGAGTTCTTTTATGAAATGTTAAACCCTGTCTTGAGAATTCTTGACATCCGAAATCTGTGAATGAGTGAAGATGTTTAATCGAGGGCTCAATAATTTCGATGGGCTGTTTTTTTTTAAATGCCTTCAATTTTTAAAAAGCCAGGAATACTTTATGACTATTATTTATACAATATTTATAGAGTAATAAAAGCTGTTGGATGAAAAGACGAAAACATAATAACAATTGTTTCTTTAATATATAATTAAAAATAACTAATATTATGGTAAATAAAAGTTATGACTTATATTTTGAAAAGTATGTACTACCATTTGTGAAAAGTTATTAGATGAAGGTAATAATTATTTATAAACGAGTGATAATGACATAATAAATTACCATAACACACTTTTGTATGATTAGTTATGATTTGGGCATGTATATTGAGTCTTATGATTGCAATTCGAGTAGTGATAGTGTCACAACAAAATAGACACAACAAAGTACTACCACACACTTTATACCATTGATTATGATATGAGACATATTGATCCATATAAGTGTCATAAAGATCAATGATATAAAAGTATATTATGATCTTTGTTATGAGTCTTATAATGAATTTCGTTGTGTATGAAAACATTTCTCGTCCCATAAAATCAAAGTTAAATAGTCCCATAAAGATTAAAATTTGTTGTGATATTTTGTTATGGCTATTGTGTTGTGGCACAAACGTTTTTCTTAATTATAAACTTTTTTTTTGGTTGAGATTTTTAATAAATTATAACTTGAAAGAGATGATGAAAGTAATCTTTTTACGTTACTAAAAGTTAAATAATAGTATAAATTGCGTGACAATAACATAGTAGCATCTGAATCTAAATGAGTAACTGCCTAGGACACAAACCTCTTCACGATGTTAGATGCTAACGAGTTGACTTTTTATCATCTTCTTTATATATATATATATATATATGTGTGTCTTTTGTTCTTGTTAGGAGCTTAGGCTGTCGCGATAATACTCACTATCACACTCCGTTTATCTTATTTTTTTAGTTCCAGATTTATTTTTTCAACACCCTATAAAACAATGCATTTCCGATAAAGCGCTCATATCTGATTAAATCTATTTTTTTTTCATCATCTCAACCAATTAATTTAACTACTAACACATTTTCCATTTTTTTAATACAAAATTGAATAAAATATTTTATCTTTGCAAAATGAGATTTTAATGTCGTATCATTGTCAAAAAAATGTCGTATGCGTTTAAACAATCAATTAGGGGATTATTAAATGTCCTCTGATAAATGTCGTATCGTTTTTATTAGAGGAGATTATTACCGAAGTGGTTAAAATTGAGTTTAGTATAGTTGAAGAAGATTATGATAAATAGATGGAGAGAGAAAAGTGAATTGTGTGGTTAAAAATGTGGCACTATTCACTTTAACAGACTCCCTTATTTAAAGGAGACACTTAATTTGAATAAGGGATTGGGAATTAACAAGGGTGTCACTGTGAAAGCAAATTTCATGTGTGCATAAAGCCTAAGCACTTAGGGAGCCTGAAAAGCAGCTCATTGTGGACAGCCTCATACTCATAGCAACCTGAAAATTGGGTTTGGTGCATGGATTGTGTGTGTGTGTATATATATATATATATCAAAAGCTTAAAACATGTCCAATTATAATCTCATAAAAAATTGTATGCCGAAACAACAACGAAATTTTAAAAATAAAAAAAAAAACTCTTCTATAGTTATAGTACTACTCCCTCCGTTTGTTTTATATGTCGCAGAGAGAAGAAACACACAAATTAAGAAAGTAATTAACATATATATTGAAAATGTATTTTTTTATTGGAGATGTAAATATTTTGTTGGTAAATGTGTTTTTAGTATTGAAATTGTGTTTTTTTTATTGAAGATGTAAATATTTTGTTGGTAAAGGAGGAAAAATAATAAATGATGCATTGAAAATGTAAAATGACAGATAAAAAAAATGACAAATTCTGAAATGTGACAGATAAAAAGAAAAAGGAGGTAGTATTTACTAAAGTGAAACATTAAATGGTATTAAACGACATTAAACATAATCAAGCTATCCTTTGTAAAACTGCAATCGAGTATATGAAACTATGCTAATAAATATATAATCGGACTCGAGTTAAGTAATCAAAAAAAGTTTTAAATGAAAGCGTACCTCCTCTTTTTTTTTTTCTTTAACACAATGAGGAATATATAGTCAGTACAACAAAATGCAGCTAGCAGCTTCACGTACTCCAATTGTTGAGATGGAAGTTCTTGAAATTCAACTTTACTTTTCAGATGGATTTTTTTTTTTTTTTAATTCTAAAAATTAAAACAAAATCGAAATATTTGAAGAAAGAGAAGTGAGTGTGTGTATGTATGTATGCAGTTACATGTTATTGCAAAATGAATAGAGTCGCAGAAGTATTTATATATATTGAGCACCCACGGGGCAATGAGCTCATGGGGTGGAGAGGTTGATGTTAGGTACCGGGAGAGGGGGATATTCATCAGATGCTACTATTTGCATATGTTTAATCGAATTAAATTAATGCATAGTTCTTGATTCAACTCAAGTGGGCGGAGGAGTCGATTTTTTTTTTTTTTTTTGGGGAGGAGGGGGGGAGGGGAGGGGAGGGGAGGTGGTGCATTAATTTTAAATAATGCACTCGGCTACATCCGCAATTACTGGTTTTAATAATCTGTCCCTTCATTTTTATTTGACATTTGGAAGAACAATATGTTTCTTAAAATTCGAAGAACCGCATTCAGTGTAGAATAATAGAATGATTTTCATTGATTTCAAGAGTTACACAATGAGGTGTTTTTATAGTACTATGATCATGAATCTTTTTACGGTACGTGGTAACAGAGTTTTCAACACGCTTTCCTCAATCTAACAAGAATGGAATAAATATGGAGATTGGTATTGATCAAGCATGTGAAGCGGGGATTGCCAAGCAGTTTTGTCAAGAGGTTGGCTGATTGATCCTACGAAAGAGATGAATGCAATAGTTAGTTGTTTGGAGGAGACGAGTTCCCGTACATGATGAAAGTCAATTTCGATGTACTTGGTCCGAAAATGGAACTCATTATTGGTTGCGAGATAAGTAAGACAAATATTGTCACACTATAGAATTGGAGGGGATGGAAGAGGTATAGTCATTTCACGAGGAAGCGCACAAATCCTCTGAACCTCAGTTTCAGTATTGGAAATGGCTTTGTATTTAGCATTGGTATTGCTTTTGGAGACAATTTATTGTTGCTTGTAACGCAGGTTAATTTTAAGTTGTTATCAAAAAAAATACATTAGGCACCAATTGAATGACAGGTCATCAGAGTCACAGGCCTAATATGCATCAAAGAAGGCGTGAATAGATTGTGTGTTTAAGATCTCCTTCACAAACATGATGCATGATAGTACTTGTTTGTGTATTGAAATCAATAACAACCGAGTCTCCAATTCTTTTAACATTGACGTTAAAGCATGACTAGTGGCAAATAGGTATTCTCAAACAGAATGCATAGATTTTGATGAAACATATATACATGTTGTAATACTAAAAGCAGTTTAGCTCATGTTGCATATAAGAATTTCAAAGTATATCATATGCATGTGAAAAGTGCTTTATTCCCCTTATCATGTTGAACTGACATTTCTTACAAAAAATTAAGCTAATGGAAAAGTAGATAAATTAACCTTTTATATAGTTTGACATGTTCCCTCAAGTGTGAGACTATTATATTTTTTTAGAGAGTCCCAACAAGACACAATTCAAGTGTGGACTGTTATATTTTTTTTTTAAGAGCCCCAACAGGACACAATTTTTTTAGGATGACAGAGCTTGGAGCGAGATTTGAACACATAATCTCATGCTATGATACCATAAAAAATCGGAACACAACGAAAGACTAACGACTCAAACCTGTTGTTTCTTGATGGATGAATATAATGATTACATAACTTATCTTTATAGGGAAATGATAGACAACTCATCAAATCTACATGATTTTACACCCAACATAATCTTGTGTTTGGGATGGTTTCAAGTTTTTTTTAAAGTTTTTTTACAAGTAAAAAATATGTGTTGAAATGATGATGGTGTAGACTTGAGGGATAACTCTATCAATCTCCATCTTTATATAGGAGAAACGCCTTATCCTAATATAATTTCAAAATCCATCAATAATATTTTATTTAAAGGACTCCTATCTAAATTTAGTATATCTATCTCTTCAATATAAGATCTCTATCTTTAAATATAATTATTATTATCTTCTATGGCTTTCTCGTTTATTAGAGCATTTACAATAAATATTTTAGATCTTTTAAAAATTTCTTTACATCTACCGCATATAAACTGTGTAGCTTTAATCAACACACCAGTCACTTCATCCTAAAAACCTTCATCACACAAAAAGTTTCCAAGAAGAAGTTTCCAAGAAGGACACACTATAGTGTATTCACAGAAAAAGGACACACTGTAGAGCCTGAGCCTGTACTACAGTACAAACCAAGTAATTTTTCGTTGGAGTAGTCAGGAAGACTTTTGACTATTTGGGAAAAAAAAAAATAAATGATGTATTGGAAATGTAAAATGATAGATAAATAAAAACAAAGTGTTTTAAAAAAACGGAATAAATTCTGAAATGTGACAGATAAAAAAGAAACGGATGGTGTTTTACTTAGTAGAAAATTTATTATTTATAACATGCAATGCTTTTAATTTTTAATTTTTTCCCTCCAATTTATAACGTTACAGTGATATTATAAATATAAAAAAAAAAAAGGTCTCATAATGTTTAGATTTAGTGACGGGATATAGTCAAGAAGGAACGGAGGTTTTTTTTCTAGTATCTTCATATGCATCGAAATGATTAGTGGGTTGATCAGAATCACACAGTTTATATCTAATATTTAAACTATGTAGCTCTAATCAACCCATCGATCATTTCACCTTAAAATCACTCATGTGTGAAGTTTTAAAAACGACACACCATAGTGTATTCAAAAAAAAAAGACACACTATAGAGCCTGTACCACAAACCAATTAATTTTTCGATGAAGGAGTCAGGAAGACTTTCACTGGAAAGTGGAAACTAAAAGAGGGTTTATTTTTACTAACTTCGTATCATAAGAAGTGTCTATTTTTACGGTGATACAAATTAAAAAAATAATTAATGCGTTGTATTTTAAGTAGTGGATGAACATATATACCCCTGTCAAATAATAAATACTCTTTTAGAATATGAAATAAATATATAAACATTAATGTTATGATAGATGTATGTTTAAAAAATGCATCAAATGATGTATTGATTTTCTAAATAGACATTTTGTATGGGACAATTATTTTTAAAACATAGACACCTTTTATGGGACAGATGCAGTATTTTTTAGGGGAAAGGGGCCACAAGGACAAAAAAAAATTAATAAATGGGTCTGGAAGGACAAAAGTAACAACATTTTCATGATTATAAAGGACAAAAATCATAATTGTTACTTTAAAATTGTTACTTCACGTGTTAATGTTCTTTATGTTTACATTATTCTTACATATTTACTCTATTCACATTTATTCTTCATATTTGTTAACTTATAATTATTCTTTTATCACGATTAAATTACGATTTCCTTCTATCCCGATTTTTTGATAATTTTGTCATTCCGGACAAAAATCTATATTTTTTAATGATCTTTTTGGAAAATCGAAATGGTTAAATAACATTAGAAATGCTACAACTACAATAAATTTGTTACAACTAGGGGGTAAATGATCCGAGCCGCTCGCGAGTCGCTCGACATTTGGCTCGTTATATGCTCGCTCGAATATGGTTTTAATCGAACTCAAGGTGAACTCGAGCAGCTCATCATAATTAACGAGCCGAAATCGAGCAATTTAATGCTTTACTCGACATGCTCCCGAGCCTTATCAAGCATTTTTATATAATATTAAAATATATAATATTTCTTAATATATTGCTGGTGGAATTAATATTTTATGTGCATATCTTAGCATTTGTACCATTTTTCTGAGCTGCTCGAGCTCGATCTCGAGTCTGAAAGTGCTCGATTTTTTCGAGCATAATCGAGCCGAACTCGAGCATGATTAATATGTTATCGAACCGGTCTCGAGCAATGTTTCCTTTCTCGAGAGATCTCGAGCCGAGTTCGAGCATCGCTATTTTAAGGAGGTTGCTCGACTCGATAAGTAAATACTTGATTCGGATCGGAACATTTACATCCCTAGTTACAACTAATGACATAACATATTTTCATACTACTGATCATGATTTTTTTAGAATACAATCATTGTATTAATATTATATCAAGTGACATATGTTATGTTATGTTATTTCACTTTTAAGTTTTAACCTCTCACAGACACTATTATTTGAAAAGAGGGAAATATATAGCTACAATTAATGTTATCTGGTACAACAATCATTCAACCGTTGTATTATAAAATCTCTCACTGATAATAGTAGGACCTATATTGATTGATGTGGACTCACCATGATCAATAGTATAAAAGTATGTTGTATCCTTGGTTTGTCAATTTTATTATAGTTTTAACCTTATCCAAATACTCCCTCCGTTCCTAATTAACTTATGAAGTTGCCAAAATTCTCTATTTTTATTTAACTAATTAATGGAGAACATTTTTCAAAACAACATTATTTTTTCCTGAAAAAATAAAAATCATACTCTCTCCTTTCCAGGTTAACCGAAACAATTTTCAAATGTTTTTATTTGATATTGTTTAATTGTCGAAGCATGCAACATTTCTTGCATTTTACTTACACTACCCTTATTTATTACTATGAGAGTTTAAAAAGAACTGGTATAATTATAACCAAACATGTTTTAGTGATTTTTTTCTGTTAAAATCAAAGTATTAAATTACGTCATTAATATGTGTGATTCTGGTAAGTGTCTTAGTTAGGTAAGAACTGAAGAAGTACGGATTACTACTCCCGTCCCATAAAAAATGAATTGTCCCATAAAAAAAGTCCATTTAGAAAATCAATATATCATTTTATGCATTTTTCCGAACATACCCCTATCATAACATTAATGTTTATATATTTATTTCATATTCTAAAAGAGCATTTATTATTTGATATGGGTATATGTCCATCACTACATAAAATACAACACATTAATTATTTTCTTAATTTATGTGTACCACAAAAAATAGACACTTTTTATGAGACGTAGATAGTACATTACATGGTTGTTGAAATTTAATAGCCTTAATTCTGTTTAGGACCTTGGTTCTTGTTCTACCCATTTTGTAATTTGTAGGGGCGGTGGCCCCATTGTTGAGACTTGTGTTGTTCTTAGTAATGATGTTGGATATTCTGTATCAATGAATTTTGTATTGTCTTGTGTTTGAGATCCCGTTGTTGTTATTTATTGTAGTTATGGATATTGAGATTGTGTTGTGTATCAGAAACATGAATGTTGTCCCTGTCGGCCTGGTTGCCGTTTTGCCAGCCCGGTACGACTGGTTCAGCAGTGGTCATGGTAGCCGTGGACAAACACCACTTGTTCATATTCTTAAATGAGGTTATGTTATCTTATCTTCACTCGCTTCTTTTAAATTATTGTCTTCTTATTCAATGATTCCGCGTAATCTTGTACACTGTCACTGTAATTTAAGACCGACGTGTGCCACTATCATGGATTGTACACGTACCGAACGACATTTTTCTATTCTGTCCCTATAGTAGGTTTGGGTCGTTACTGCATGTGCTTTGGGTTCTCTACAAGCGGTTAAGTAAATTGATTGTATGAAAGATTCTCAAGTTAACCTAAAGATTTAACATTATTTTGAGCATATCTTTCTAAAAAGGTTTATCTGCCATATCTCTGCAATCCATCGCCGGTTCTCTTCTTCTTCCGGCCCGGGCCACCGAAAGGCGCCAGTGCCGGTTGCCGGTTGATCTTTCCATAGTTCTTTTAGGTGTTTATGGTGTTATTTCGTCTTTTCCTTCAGATCTGCTTTTTCGTTCATCTTTCCTTCGCCTTTTGGTGCTCAGATCTGATGCAGGAGCCTACATGTTCTTCCGATGGGATGGCGGCGGTTTTGGCCGGAAATGGTCCCCACTCTTCTATATCATTCGTCAAAAGGTGTTCTTGGGCGGTGGTTGGAAGAGTGGGGATTTTCCGGTAAAGATCTAACGATGTTGGCCTTCGGTGCTACAATTTTGGGTTTCCTTGTTTTTCACTTGAATAACATGAAGCTGGCCGGAGGTGATGTTTCTATCGCGTCGTGGTGGCTCGTGATGATGGAGTTCGGTTTTTGGCCTCGGTTGTCAACGCATGTCCACGGTGATAGGATATGTTTGTCTTTTCCGGCTGATTACTGTAGCGGCGTTGGTGGCAACGGTGGTGTTTGTGGTCTGCGTGCCTCCGCAATGGAGTCTTTTGGTGTTTTTGGGTTTTTGCAGGTGTTTTCGGATGGTCTCAATGCTTGCTGGGTTTGTCGGTCATTGCGGATGCTGCAGGTTGGTGGTTGTTTTATGTTTCGGTTATGGACATCCGTGAGATGGCGGATTGTTTCCATTTTATTATCCTACCAAATCAAGTTCTCTATAATAAGACAATATTTGGTGTAATTGAGGTTATTCAAAGCTTTTTCTTTGTTTTGTTAGTAGGGTTATGTCCGATGTGATTTATCGTAGTGTTCTGATGTTTGTCCGGCGTTGTTCCGACGATTGTCCGATTGTAATTATTGTATATTTGTTTTTAGTTTATATAAATATTTCGTTTCGGAAAAAAAATTTGATTGTATTCTAAGTGTATTACTCTTCGGTATTAGGTTAGTGCAATATCGTAGCTACAGAGGCTAAGGGGTGCTAAGCCCATTCGGCGATAAAAAAATCTGCGCAAAAATCTTATATAATCCAACTTAACTCATCGAAATATCTTATTTATGCTTACCCGGTTGTCCTAATATACCCTACTAGTTCACCTGAACTTGAATTCTTGGCTCCGACGTTGGGTTAATGGAAGTGTTAAACGTATTCAGTAGGAAGGTATAATAACATATTTTATGAGAATAGTTTTTTGTTAAGATCAAGTGCTTACTGTTTTACTAAAACCAATTGGTGGTAGTAAAGACGCAACTATATTTCTTTAGGTATTCAAGAGTGTGGGAATCTCTCCCAACACCCCCCTCAAGTGTGGGCAATCTGTCCCAACACTTGCACAATTTTTTTCATTCAAGAGTGTGGGCAATCTCTCTCAACACCCCCCTCAAATGTGGGCAATCTGTCCCAACGACTTGCACAATTTTTTTTTAAATATTGTTCCAACCAGGGTTCGATCTCGTGACCTCTGGCTCCGATACCATGTTAAGATCAAGCGCTTACTGTTTTACTAAAACCAATTGGTGGTAGTAAAGGCGTAACTATATTTATTTAGGTATTCAAGAGTGTAAGAATCTCGCCCAATATTTTTACTCTTTCCGTTCAAAAATAACTGAGACAGTTGTCAAAAAATTTTGTTTCAAAATAACTTTTTTTTGAAGGATTGTTTCAAAATAATTGAGGCATAACATTTTCCAAAGCAGTATTTATTGCTAATTTTTCTAATTTACCGTTATTTAATACTAAATAAGAAGTTAAAAAGAATACTGTATTAATTGTATTATAGAGATCTTTTAGTTATTGCAACATTAAAGTCATAGAATTAAATCACATTCTTAATAAGCATGTATTTGTAACTGTCTCATTTATTTTGAAACGGAGGGAGTATATGATTTCTCCAACATTATTAGACCGACCAATCATCGTGGCAGTAGAATATTTATAGTTTATATAAATATTTCGTTTCGAAAAAAAAAAAATTGATTGCATTCTAAGTGTACTACTCTTCGGTATTAGGTTAGTGCAATATCGAAGCTACAGAGGGCTAAGGGGTGCTAAGCCCATTCGGCGATGAAAAAATCTGCGCAAAAATCTTATATAATTCAACTTAACTCATCAAAATATCTTATTTAAGCTCACCCGGTTGTCCTAATATACTCTACTAGTTCACCTGAACTTGAATTCTTGGCTCCGACGTTGGGTTAATGGAAGTGTTAAACTTATTCAGTAGAAAGGTAGAATAACATATTTTATGAGAATAGTTTGTACTCCTTTCGTTCCAAAATAACTGAGTCAGTTGTCAAAAGTTTTTGTTTCAAAATAACTGAGGCAAAATATTTTTCAAAAGAGTATTTATTGCTAATTTTACTAATTTACCGTTACTTAATACTAGATAAGAAGTTAAAAATAATACTGCATTAATTGTATTACAAAATTTTTTTAGTCATTGCAACTTTAAAGTCATAGCATTAAATCACATAAGTATTCCTCACTTATGTTTTCAAAGAGTATATGTTTTTAACAACTACCTCACTTATTTTGGTTAATGCAATAATCGTGGTAGTAGAATATTTATATGGGATTATAAATGTGGTAGTTGGATAGCTGATTTTTACACGTTTGTCACGCTTTCCATTTTGGGTTCAGTATTGTTTATACTGCATCCGACAAATCCCATGTTTGTATTGTCGTGTAGTTCCAATAGCTTGACTAATCAAATTCTAAGTGCTAACCAAAACAAAAAGGAAATATATGTAATTTTAAATTATATTCAACATGCTCTCTAAAATAATTGATAATTGTGAAATGAATTGATTGATTATGGTAAACTTTTGCGGCAGCACCGCCTCTTGGCAAGCTATCATTTCGACTGACGATTCAAAAACTCGTCTGTATAAGCTTTAAGGCTCTTTCTCTTGAAGATAACCCAATGGTGCTTCTTGAACACAGAAAACAGAAAAAGGAGGGGTGTTTTGGAATGATTTAGACGGCACTTGATGATACTCAAGCTGCCTACGTATCCAATGTTTAGATTGGAATCAAGTCTCCGTAGTACCTTAAGTATCGTTTATATAGAGGGGCTTGTGCCCTAGAATTAACGTGTGACGTGTCTGTAATGGACACTGATGACGTGTTCCCTAAGAAAATGGATTATGATTAATTAATCTCCTTGATTTCAGGAGATAATTACAATATTCAAATATTCATATTAAGTGATGAAGATTGGAGCTTTTAAGACTCAGGATTCCTTCCATAGCTATCTGTTTATTACACACATGGGGGAATAAGACTAGGGGCCGATTTTGCCCGACCTAGCTGGCCCGAGATGAGCCCTTCTGTACCTTGCCCGACCTACGGAGGTCGGGGAGGATGACTAAGCAGATATCAGCTCAGACTCTCGCCCATGCGGGAAGCTTGGCCTGAAAGGGACTTAGCCCTACTTGTAAGGCCGGACGCGAGTAAGTTTGAGCACAAGCGTTAGCCAACATGCAGATGTCGGGGTAATGTTTGTACCTATCTTGCCCGGGGTCGATCTCCGAGCAGATGCCGATCTTGAGGGGTCGGGGATAGTAGCCGAGCTACTCTGGCTTAGCTGCTGGGACACCCGACCCTTTGGATGGCCCTCATGTTGAGTTGTGACAGAGGTGCCACGTGGGCGAGTTCACTTCTTGGCATCGTCATCGATCATTTGCTATATTCATTCGTCAGGCGTACCAAGAATGTCGTGGCACATCCTTTAACTAGACATGGTCTTTATATTCAGGATATTACTAGCTAGTTGGGAGCCTTTCCGTCCACAAGATATACGCTCTGCTTATTTGACAGATTTGACTTTTGATTAAATAAAAGCATTTTTCTCCTTAAAAAAAAAGATTATGGTAAACTTTTATATCTAAAAATATTTGTCCTTGTGTGCGCTCAAAAAAAAAAACAAATTATATATATATATATATATATATAGATATATATATATATATATATATATTTTTTTTCCAAGTGAAAATGACACCTGGTTCAACACAAGTCATGAAATCGAATTATATGTATTTGTCCAAGTGAAAATGATACCTGGTTCAACACAAGTCATGAAATCGAATTGAATATATGTCTTTTATGGTTTATCATTATAGATATTTTTCATATTGGTAATATTTGGTCGGTGTAATGACCATACTATTGGCGAGAGTAAAATAACATCATACTGCTTGACATATGTGCAACTCGTGATCAATTGCAATCATCATATAGCAGTCGTATCATATACACAAGAACAGAAGAATTAAAACAAAGTAAATCAGAATGCGCAAAAAAACGAAACAAGCATTGCTTACAGAACCGAACATATTAAATATAAAACATGGATCTAGAAATCAACCCTACTGCACCTACCGCATGTTTGGTAGTGAGGAACTCCCATATACCCATTTTCTGTTACAAATAAAGTCTACGACTCCAAAAAGCAAAAGAACAATCCATAACTACAATATCAATCCTAAAATAGCCGCATAACTTCAATTCCACTCGAAAGAAAAGAATTCCCAAAAATCTACCTATTGTTAACACTTGGGTGCTAACTGTATCGAAAAATGAAATAGAAAGACATCCTTAACATGAATCTCGAATGATACATCTGTTACGCAAGAATGGAATGATATCATTGGGAATGAGATGGAATAAAATTATTTTATTTCTGTATTTGGAATGTGAAAACATGAAACGAAACAAATTTCATAATGAGCGACACATTGAGTGATGAGTAAGTCAGGGTAGTGGTGTAAGGTTAGATGAGTGTGGATGGGGTTTGGTATGGTATGGTAGGGTAGGGTGCGTAAGGTAGGCTATGGTGTAAGGGGTAGGGTTAGGTGGGTGGGGTGGTGTAGCCCTACTCCACTACCCACATTACCCCACTACACCCCACCACCCCACGTTTCTGCTTTACCCTACTCTACACCCACCCTACCCATCACCCATTTTGTCACGACCCAAAATCCCACATTGCTAGCTTGTGGGAATTGGGATTAGTATTTAAGAGTGAGGGAATAATGGATTTGATAACTTGGGTTAACCATTTTAGACCAAGCGAGGACAACGGTCTAAGTAGTTACAGGTCCATTATGCCCAAGAGTAAGCGCACCAGGCCCGCGATTTACGGGCGTTACGATTAATATCGATTCCATTATACCCCAAGTAGCGCACCCAGGCCCGCAGTTTCTGGGGCGTTACACATTCACCCTACTGCATCTTACTAGTTTACCCGCCCTGCCCCACCTCACCCCCTCGACCTACCTTATCACTCACCTACCCAACCATACGTCACCTTACCCTACCTTACTTACCTATCTTACCCTACCTCACCAACGCCAACCTATCCAACCATATTCACCACCCCTTCCTACCCCGCCTTACCTCACCACCCTACCATCCTGCATCTCATCTCACCCTACCATACCACACCCCACCGTCGTACCCTACCTACCACCCTAACAAACCCTACCCATGCCGGCATCTCACTTGACTCTACCCGACCTCCCCGTACCTTACCCTACTTTACCCCATTGGGCATCCATACTACAATACCCAACATTACCCAACCACCAACCCAACCCTTTTTCTCACCACCGACCCTACCCTACCTTAACACCATCTCACACAACCTAACATGCCCCGCCCCACCCGACTCTACCAATACCACAGGCAACATCCTCCGCCCAAAATAAATATATAGGCAACTTGTATTAACTTAGCATAGTTCTAGCATCTTCTTGAAGTGTTTTAATTTGTTTTTCCTTTCAACTACATCATTCTGTTGAGGAGTTTTAGGATCTGAGAATTGATGCTTGATTCTAATTAATTCACAAAGTGAATGAAACTAGAGTCAATAAATTTTCCTCTCATATCTGTTCTCATAGAGATTACAGTTAGATTGAACTCATTTTGAAGTTGTTTGACTAAAACTTCAAAAGTAGATGCATGTTCACTTTTATGTGCAAGAAATAAGCACCATGTATATGTAGAAAAATAATGACAAAAGCATATACCTTTTCAGGAAGACATTTAATTATACTAAGACCAAACAGATCCACATGCAAAATATCAATAATCCTTGAAGAATATATTGTGTTCTTAGCCTCAAATGATTATTTGGTATGATTGCCTTATATACAAGGTTCACAAACCTTTGTATCATTAAAATTTCAAGTCTGTTATGCAGGAGCGTCACTTGTCAAAATTTAGAACAGCCAAAAAAAAAAAAAAATAGGCCGCGCCTTCAAAAAAAAAAACGATAAAAAATATATATAAAAAAATAAAACAAGAAAGCTGCGTGTGATAGTTATGGGTTTGGAGGTAAAAAAGCACTCTTATTTGGGCCACAGTCACAGTTTTAAAAAAACAAAAACCAAAATATATATAAAAAAATAAAACAAGAAAACTGCGTGTGATAGTTATGGGTTTGGAGGTAAAAAAGCCTCTTATTTGACTCACTAGTCTGGTTTTAAAAAAAAAAAATTATTGTAGAACACAAGATTCGAAACAAAGCATCATCTACAGTATCTTGAGTCTTAGAATTATTAAGGTAATACATTCATTGTTTATATAAATACAGATATATATAATATTAGGTCAAAATTTCGTGGGACCAGCCCAAATTCATTGTTTTTTTCAGAACAGTGTGGCCACATAGCTTGGCCCCAGGGCGCGCCTGCTTGTTATGCCTCTCACGAGGTTATTTCTAACCAGCTTCTGGATTGTATTAACCACTTTGTCCAAGGACGGAGTCAGGAATTTTTTTCTGGGTGGGCTGGAGTAAATTTTTTTGTAATGCTATTTTATGAAGCGAAAAAGCGAAGTATGAAATTCAGCACAAAAAAAACTCAGCTCAGGCGCCTTAAACAGAATCACCGAAGGACATTCATTTTATCTGAATAAGAAACCAAACACAACAAAACATAACTTGAATGACTTCATTGAGCCAGTCTTTACGATACCCAATTCATCTTTAACAATTTTTTTTAAAAAAGCGCCAATGCTAAATAGACCGTGAATGATTTTTTTTAAAGATTATATGGAAATTGTTATTATGAATACAGGGAATTGTGTTTTTTTTTTTTTTCTGGGACTTGCAGATGATTAGAAAAAGAATTAGGAAAAAAAGGGGGTCTAAATCAGGGTGGGCTTTTTTCATTTTTATCTGGTGGGCTGAAGGTTTTGGGCTTGGTTCATAGGGTACTAATAAAAATAAATAAGAAAATTGGGGTGGGCTTAGCCCCCCAAGCCCCGTGACTACCTCCGCCCTTGACTGTCTTTGAAACTGATTGTACCAATACCAAGAATCTTCCCTCTAGGCTCTAGCATTGTCACCAGATATGACTTGGCTTTAAATGAGGTTAGTCTTATATGAGGAGGATGTTTGAAGAGTGAGCCTACGTGGCTCATTCTGGACCACACAGTTTGAATTTAGATTCAAATGTGGTGGTCAGAAAACATGTACTTGACTCACGATGCAAATAGATAACCATAGAAGACTAACCCCTTTAAATGTATTGAATAAATCAGCATTGCCCGACATGTGTCTAAAACAGCCACTATCAAGATACCGCTTGGTTGTACTCTTCATTTTAGACTTTGAACAAATCTGCAAAGCAGATAACAACAAAAATTGTGACTGTAAATTATCCACAATAATTTATAAACACAAACATTTTACATCATAAAATGAATCCAGTAAATCAATCAAATTGTGATAGTAAATTAATCATGTCAAATTATAAACCAATATTTGGACCGGGACAAATTTTTTTTAGTAAAAGGATTGCGTCTATTCCTCACATGAAAATAAAATAATTGTCACCTATTTACAAGTGTATTTGTGTGAAATGATGCTCTCATTATAAATCATATAAGGATGAAAAATAAGTGCAAATACCACTATGTACCGTCAAAATCCAGCATCGTCATACCGATATTTGAATATACCGGAATGACCATTAAAAATATGGTATACTAAAATATGACATCAATCCTATATGTAAAATACACATATATATCTTTAATTTTTAAATATTCTTGAGACATTACCACAATATAATACCTTATATGGACCGGTTAAAGTCAATTTAAAGGGTGGAAGCAAACCGATAAAAACAGTCCAGAAATTAGAAGAAACACAATTGTTGGGCCAAAACTATATACTGACAAAACTATTACATTTACTTAATGGGCCAAAAAGGAAACATAAACCTAATTGTTGGTGCCGTACAATTGTTTTTAGGAAGGTACCGTACAATTTAGTGACGAAGGGAAAAGACGTATATCTCCAAACATTGATCATATGCATAAATCACCTATGGTTAGAACTTTACGTAATATAATCATCATAACTAGGTTTCGTTCATGTTTAATCAATAAAAATAATGCGAAAATTGAACCGAAAACTTATTTGGATTCGTCAGCAGAGCCGCCCTAGCTAATGCTAAAAGGGACCAAAGCGGATTGATTGGATATACCATTTGTCGGTTGGGCGATCAGGCGATCGGTTAGTTGATCAGGTGATAGCGGTTGGTCGGTCATGCAATACCGGTTTCGATATACAGATATATGATAAAAAAAATAAAAAATAAAACAATCATAAATCTAATTTTTTTTTTTCACTTGTAACGTGCCGTATCTTTTACACTTGTTATATATGTTTCTAATTTTTTCACTTGAATTACGTGTGTTCTGTTGTGATATTGGGCCTTTAAATTATTTTTTTTTCAAATATCACACGCTATACAAATCATTTATGTAATAAATTTTTTAAAACATATTATATTGTACTGGTTTGGATTGCCTACACAATTTCCTTTTTAAAGTAAAAATGTGATTGGGGCAGGGGGGGTCCCCGGGCACGGGCCAACAAGGCCATGACCCAGGGCCATCTTTAGAAGTGATATTCTTAGGGCCCCTTTTTATGTTTTATAGTATATTTTAGATATATTTTTATTCTACTTAAATTAAAATAACTTAGTACTACTCAAATCAATACACATATTTAATCAAAAAAAAAGTTTAACCAACTTATATACTCTTTCATACACCTGTGAACATTAGTTTAGCCTAGAAATAACTGTTCTATTATAATTTTTTACACTGTTCAGGACCTTAAACAAAATTTTAGCTTAGAGTCCCCAATTACACAGGGACGCCTCTGCATTGGGGGTCTGCCTAATGGGTGGGCCGGCCTTGTCTGTCAGGAAGATTGCGTTGTCATGTAGCCGTCATGGAATATTGATCTTCCAAAACAACATATCAAAATCTTGTTCTTTCTGCCGATGGAACAATGAGGGGAAAAGTGTGTTGAAAACCATAACCCTCTTATTTATAACTTGTAATTTCTTATATCGTCCATCGAAATAATAAAAAATTACATTTGTATCTACACACATACTAAACAAAATAATTAATTTAGCCTGAACCGTTAATCACTTTTATTAGGATTCTATAATAACGGATACCTTAAAAAAAAATTATGTATACCCACAATTCGATTATTAATAATTATAAATAATAACCAACAATTAGAAATCCGGTTTATACTAAAGATAACTGATAGAGCAAGTGATTGCAAATTCAAATTAGTCATGAATAAGATGAAACGACAGAAGAGGAGGAGGAGCAAAAAGCTGTCCTCAGTTTTTCATTATTTTCTTAATAAACGATTACAAGATATTTTTCCCTTATATACTCTGGGAAATAATGCTAAGGGATAAAAAATAAAGGGACTACTTAATAATAATAAAAAAGTTTGTTGTTTTTAATATAAAATGCAATACCCTCCCTCAAGCTGGGATGGTATATATATCTTTGGCGTGAAAAGCATCAAGAAATTTGTTTTGAGAAATTTGACCACCATCGAGCCTTTGTAAAACAATCGGCCAATTCTTTGAAAAGTGGAAATAGGAAGTAATTTCACCAACCCAGACTGAACTTTCTCACGAACCACGTGGCAATCCACCTCTATATGCTTTGTCCGTTCGTGAAATGCTGGATTTGCTGCTATGTGCATGGCACTTTGATTGTCACAATACATGGAAATGGAGTGAGGAACTTGGACCTGCAAATCTGTTAATAAAAATTTATACCACTGTATTTCTGCCATAGTTATAGCCATAGCCCGATATTCACTCTCAGCAGAACTACGAGACACTGTGCTTTGTTTCTTTGCCTTCCAGGATACCAGAGACCCCCCCAAGGATAGACAATAACCAGTGACTGATTTACGAGTTTCTGGATAGCCTGCCCAATCTGAATCAGTGAAAGCACAAGGAACCAAAGAATTTCTGGCACTATAGAAAAGACCCTGTCCAGGATGACGTTTAATGTATTAGAGAACTCTGTAGGCAGCTTGAAGA
The DNA here is from genome assembly GCA_026214975.1 of Gentiana macrophylla. Lineage (NCBI taxonomy): Eukaryota > Viridiplantae > Streptophyta > Magnoliopsida > Gentianales > Gentianaceae > Gentiana > Gentiana macrophylla. The sequence goes on along the minus strand of CM047808.1, from coordinate 124,125,660 downwards.
TGATTAACAGTAGGGGCATCAATAAACTGGCTTCGCTGTTGCACAACATAAGCAATATCAGGCCTAGAAAAGGTGAGGTATAGCAGTTTCCCTACAAGCAGCCTGTAGAGGGAATGATCAGGTAACAAAGGAGAATCCCATGCTGTAAACTATGCCTTGTATCCATGGGAGATGCTACAGGTTTTGCCCCCAAACAGCCAAATTCCTCTAACAAATTAAGTGCATATTTTCTCTGAGAAATAACCAAACCTGTCTGATTTCTGGCAATTTCAAGTCCTAGAAAATAATGTAACTCACCAATATCCTTGATCTGAAACTGATTGTGTAGAAAGGTTTTAACCTTTGTGATCTCAGATATGCTGCTGCTAGCTAGTATCACATCATCAACATATACAAGCAATGCAATGAAATCTGAACGACAGCCTTTTGTGAAACGACTGTAATCACTTTTGGATTGCTTGAAGCCCTCTTCATGTAGAGCGGATGTAAGTTTGGCATTCCACTGCCTACTTGCCTGCTTTAGTCTATAAAGGGACTTTGTTAACTTGCAGACATGATTCTTGACAGTGGTTTGAAACCCTTGTGGTAGCTTTATATACACTTCCTCATGGAGATCTCCATGGAGGAAAGCATTATTTACATCCAGCTGGTGTAAATCCCAGTTCTTTGTTGCAGAAACTGCTAATAAAGTCCTAATTGTGGCCATTCTTGCCACTGGAGAAAAAGTCTCTTGATAATCTACCCCATAAAGTTGATTGTACCCTTTTGCTACAAGCCTAGCCTTGTACCTCTCCACTGTTCCATCTGGTTTATACTTGATTTTATACACCCACTTACACCCTATAGGCTTCTTATTAGGTGGCAGAGTTACTATGTCCCATGTGTGGTTGGTCTCCAAGGCATCTATTTCCTTCTTCATGGCTTCATGCCACTTAGGATTCTTAATGGCTTGGTTGTAAGTATGAGGTTCACTCTCCTTATCTATGTTACAAACAAAAGCTTGATAGGCATGTGATAAATTGTTGAGGGACAGTGAATGTTGTAGAGTATGGGGTGAGTTGGATCTGACTTGAGAACAAATATAGTCTTGCAAATGTGTGGGAACTTGTCTGGTTCTGCCTGATCTCCTAAGTGGAGGAGAAGGAGTGTTGGTAGTGTTGTTTATGGCTGGTTGATCCTCATGAATGGATTGTTGACCAGTACTTAATTGGCTAGAAGTTGAAGGTATATCATCACCTAAGTAATTGAATGGCATGGAAGGTTCTGAAATAACAGGAATGTTTGAAGAAGAACAAGATACATCAGAAGATGCAAAAGGAAAACATCTTTCATGGAAGACTACATTTAAATAATGATATCATGAGTTTCTATATCATACAGATCGTCCACTTTGTAGTAGATGAATGACCAAGATGAACACAAGCCACACTTCTAGGATCAAATTTAGTCCTATACTGCTTAATATTGGAGGCATAAACTAGACATCCAAACACTCTAAACTTCAAATAATCTGGTTCTGTATGATAAAGCTTCTCATAAGGGGTAAGATTTTCAAGGACAGAAGTTGGTGTACTATTTATCAGAGTAGCTGCATGGACAACACAATATCCCCAAAATTGAATAGGTAAGGAGGCCTGAAATTTTAAAGCTCTAGCTACATTTAATAAGTGCTGATGCTTTCTCTCTACTATCCCATTCTGTTCAGGTGTGTGTGTGTGCATGAAGTCTGATGAACAATTCCCTTCTCAGCATAAAAAGTTGGCATGTCAAACTCCTTACCATTATCTGTCCTAATAGTCTTAATGCAAGAATAAAACTGTGTAACAACAAATTGACAGAAACTTTGAACAATCAACCTAACTTCTGATTTATTATGAAAAAGATGTATCCAAGTAAATCTACTGTGGTCATCCACAATAGTAAGAAAGTACCTGTGCCCTTGAAAAGTTTCATACCCATATGGCCCCCAAATATCAAAGTGAACCAGTTCAAAACAAGTACTGGTTGAAGACTGACTTAAAGTAAAAGGCAATTGTCTCTGTTTAGCTAAAGGACAGACATGACAAATGGTGTCCTGGGGCACTTGAACCTCTGCCAAACCTTTGTTTATTGTCTTCAGCCTGTGATTGGATGGATGCCCCAATCTGTAATGCCAAATCATATCCTCTGGAATGTCTTTAGAGTTTTGGAAACTTGCTATACTGCAAACCCTTGTGATTGTTGTATCCATAATGTATAAACCATTGTGCTCTTCAGCTGATCCAATCATCCCATCCTCTTGATCCTGAATAACACATCTATTAGACTCAAAGAGAACCTTGATTTTAGGATTCTTACTGAGCTTACTGAGTGAAATCAAGTTTATGTAAAAACTAGGAACACACAACACCCCCGTCAGTTTTAGATTAGGACTTAACCACACCTCCCCTACATGTGTAACAGACACAGTAGTGCCATCTGGTAGACTGACATTTACATCTTGTACTTCATGACTGTGTGAGAACAAATGCACATTACAGACTATATGGTCTGTTGCCCCTGAATCTAATATCCATTTTGTAGGGGATTTACTTGTGCTCATCTTCTTTTCTGGTGCATATGAAGCTGAGAGCACAGATGCCTGATTGATGAGGTGCTGTGGCTTTGACTCTGTCTCCTTACTGTCTTGTTTCCTGGATAGAAGTTCCTTGAGCTTTTCATACTCATGTTGAGTGAGAGAAACCTGCACATTGCTATTTCCTTCTCCTTGTGAATTGCATTGCTCAACACACCCTTCTACCATGTTTACCCTGCTCCTGGTCTTGAACCCTGGTGGAAACCCGTGCTTCTTGTAACATTTATCCTTTACATGTCCTATCATTCCACAAAAAGTACATTGGGGTTTCTTCCCTGAATTGCTATTATTAAAACCAGTGTTCTTCCTCTGTCCTATTCCAGAAAAATTATCTGCTGCAGACCTCATCCTTTGATCACCATCAACAGATCTCATCCTCTGATCATTCTGACCCACACTTGACTTACTAAACATAACAGTAGGATCCTCAAAATTGATATTCTGACGGTTATGTCCTCTTTGCCTTTCAAACTTTAGGGCTAAACCAAACACAACCTTAATGTTTGGAATTGGTGACATTAACAGAACATGTGATGTCACAGGCTCAAACACCTCGTCCAATCCTCTCGAAAATCTAATAACATACTCTATCTCATTGTATCCTATAAAAGTTGGTATCACCTGACAACTGCAAGCCGGAACACAAGTACAACTGGGCGTAGGGCATAAGACAGCAATCTCATAAATTAACAACTTCATCTTAGTGAAATATTCAGTAACGCTAGAACCTCTTTGCTTAGTATTATTCAATTCTTCAAGTAAATCAGATAACCGAAAGGAATCGAGATTAGCAAACATGTCCTTCAATTCTTCCCATACGGCCTGTGCGGTGTCCATCCAAAGAAGACTCTGTGCAATTCACGGTGCTACTGAGTTCCTCAACCAATTAGTTACCATAATATCGCACTGTTCCCAGACGTGAAACCTTGCATCATTTCTGGCCGGTCGTGGTAGCGAACCGTCAATAAAACCTGCTTTATTCTTCATTAACAATGACATGCGTGCCGATCTACTCCATGAGTGGTAGTTTCCACCATTTTCGCTGAGGATTGGCTGCACTAGGGTTAGAGTAGGGTTTTCATTTGGGGTGAATATAATACGGACTCGATACTGGAATTACTTCAAGATCTGGAGCCGGATTTGCCATAGCTAGATCAATAAAGCATCAAACGAAGGAAATTTAACACAAAAAGTGAACGAAAAGCGGAAGATTACTCAAAATTTTGCTCTGATACCATCATGAAAAAGATGAAACGACAGAAGAGGAGGAGGAGCAAAAAGCTGTCCTCAGTTTTTTATTATTTTCTTAATAATCGATTACAAGATATTTTTCCCTTATATACTCTGGGAAATAATGCTAAGGGATAAAAAATAAAGGGACTACTTAATAATAAAAGAAAGTTTGTTGTTTTTAATATAAAATGCAATAATTAGATAGAGTGCTAGTCTAGACAATGCGAGTTGATTATCTAGTTTCTATGGGCTCATGGAAGTGAAAACAACCTACCAACCATGATCCTTTGATGACCTTGTGATAATTTAATGATGACCCTCCCCCCCCACCCAACCCATTTTAGTGATTGCTCCCAAAAAAGTTTGACAACCAACTCTATGCCTCCTCCTCGGCCGACCTAACTATTATGTTGGGTGTAGATGAGTTAGCATGCATTTATCATCTTTCAGTTTCATAAGATGAACATTAAACCACACTTACAAAACCGAATCAATCTCTAGTCAGTTTAACCTTGTGGTCTCTTTACTCATTTTCTCACTCTTAAGTATCTTTTTCAATCTCAACAAAGTGTGTGAACAGTGAATTATCGATTAAGTAGCAAATTTAACACAAGCATTAGCACAAAGATTAAGTAAAAAGAAACAAACAACCTAAGATACTAGAAACGTGAACTAACATTCACAGTCCACCTTGAACGATAGATAAAATCTAGTCGAACACTATCCTGACTGGACTAGAAATAGCATATCCGATACACATTCGATACGGCTCTGACATTGTGTCGAAACTCCCCGACACTTCTAGACACACATTTTTCATTTTTTTATATTAAAAATTCATCCATTTCCATATAAATGTTGAAGGACAATATAAGTTGCATATGATTTAACAAGTAAACATGTTTTTCAACTTTAATTATGATTTAGCAAAGATGTGAGAGCAATTTCATGCAAGCTGGTGTTCACTCTAGTGGGAATGCGGTTAAGATACACTTTTCAAATAAAAAATATTATTGATCTTCCAAGGCAATGTTGTACTACCTCCGTCCCATAAAAAATGTCTATTTTTTGAAAATAAATTGTCCAATAAAAAGTGTCCATTTAGAATATTAATGCATCATTTAATGCATCTTTTACAAACATACCCCTATCACAATTTTATGTTTGTATACACTTTTCATATTCCAAACAAGCATTTATTATAAATTAGGGGTATATGTGTCCATTAGTATTTAAAATATAACACATAAATTGTTTTATTAATCTGTGTGCATGATGTATAACATTTATATGATAAAAATTACGATGTTTTATATACATTATCGACTCTTTTTATATAAAATATAAGTAATTATAACGATAATCTTATAAAATATTAATAGTTATGAATAAATCTAAATACTATAAAAATCAAGTAAAAATGATAAAAAGTTATGAATTTTGTACCGGGTTAATAACCGGAGTGTCGTGTCAGATTCACGTGGGTATTTTTGGTATTTTATTTACGATCTTAGGTAAACCAAGACCCCGAGTGACGACACTTTTGGAGTAAAATCATATCTTTTGAAGGAATTAAGGAAGTGCCACGAGTTTTAAAGTTCAAGTGGATCAATGGTTCGTGACACGTATCAAGTTATATTTTCGACGAACAAATGGCCCATCAAAAGGCATTTTCTGAAGAAAAGTCCTTCAGGAAGTTGTAGATCTTCTCAAGAGCTTTCCAACGCATCTTGAATTATGTCATTTGGAGATCCAGAGCTCAAGTTATGATTTTATCAAGTTTGAGATCAAGTTTGGAAAAAATCTATCCGGATCGATCCGAATTACCTCGGATCGATCCGAAGAGACATGATGATTACCCGAGATGTGGCCTGCAGAGAAAAATCCAGGGGATAAGATTTTTATTCCCGGATCGATCCGGCCCTTTCTCGGATCGATCCGGCTTGGAAAAATCTGCCTATAAATAGAGCGCCATTGCAGGCACATAGAGGTACCAAATATATTTTCTTTACCTCTTTTTATTAGTAGTAGGTATGTATGTATATAGGCCTTATGCCATAAATAAAGTAGTATCGTTATAATGCTCGAGAAATTATCGGAAGATCAATGTTGTTGAAGTCGTTGTAGCATCCGGAAGAATACAACTTTTCCGATTCAATTGTTGTAATCGGGTAAAATTTCTAAAGTATTTATGTTTGTTATGTTTGTTTTTATTTTCGTATAATGTTAGTAGGCTAAATCTAATAACTAGCCAAAGTTATGTAATCGTTTTATTTCGATCTTTTCGGTAAAGGAATGTTGTCTAAGTAAAATTGACTAAAATTGAGTTAATTGAATCTTTTTCTATCGATAAAGTTTGATTCGAAAGAATTCATAATCTAATTATGAATTGACGCTCAGTAGTTAGGTTATGAACTCGTTAATAGAAAAACCGGAGGGTAAAATTGGCCGAGTGAATAACGTGACAACGGAACCCGATTTCTACCGAGGCGATTTGTCCTAAAAAGATGAATCTTATTGAAATTTGTACTCGAGATCGTAATAATGTTAAATCATCAGTTTAATTGAAACTTAAACCGGAAAGTTGAATCGCCCGGCCTTGACAACCGGAGCCTTTAAATAAAATTGACCGTTTGACGAACGGAATGACTCCTTTTATTCAAAGGTAGAATCGTACTTTCGGGACACATTCGAAAAAACCGTAATGATTGTGGATCTTGGGTGATGACAATGGACATATGACAATTTAAATGCGCTTATGTGAGGAGGAATTGTTAACCTCGAGTGCACCGTTTCATTTACTCATTTGAACCTAATATAAAAGGAAAGATCGAGCACATTCCATTCATTTGAAAAGATCGTATAAATCAATTATATAAACTTTGGCTAGTTCTCTAATAATATATTTGGCATCAGTATATTTATATCTATATATATATACGCAACTTATGCATATCTATATATATTTATATATCTATATCTATTATATTAGAATAAATTTTAAATTATGCATTTATTTTATGTTAAGTAAAATAGTAGTGATCTATGTTATAAAAGCGAGATTTAGATCGAGTTAATAACACTCTTTTGGTGTTTAACCACACTTAGAAGAATTACTAAGTTCCTCGAGGATACGATACTCGACTCACCATACTAGCACTACTGATTTGACCCGATACAATCGTCGGTTAAGGACCCGGTATTAGCACTAGAAAAGGCCACGTCGACTTTTCTCGCGCGTGCCGGGAACGACGCTAACTTCTTTTTGTGTCTATGGTTACTACTTGTATTAGCTCAAAATTCTAGAGAATAAGTCAACACTTTTCTTATCTCATTTCTATTTTTATTTTCGTCGGTACTTACCTTATAGGTAAGTTACCATTTTTTACTACTATTAATTTCGTGTTATTTTCTATTTTCGTTAGTTGATGACCAGAAGTGGTAAGGCCCCACTCACTCCTTACAAGCCTGACATAAACACTTACGAAAGGCGGTTAAGTAGAGAGAAAAAACGTGGTCATACTAGTCGGGAAATCTGACGAATCATCTTCAAACAAATACGAGAATGGTTTGAAATCGGTGATGAAACACCGAACAAGAATTGGAACATGCTCTAGGGCATGGACAAAACCTGTTAACCTTAATAATCAAAATAATAATAATAATAAAATAATCAAAATCGGAACCGAATAATCGTAACAACCCAATAAACCCAAGGCCTATCTCGTGACCAAACCATAAGAAGAAATCGGACTAATAATCCCATACTTTTACCTAATGAAGGAGCGAATAATTTGAGATTAAATCTCATCTTTTGGTTTAATTGACGCAAGAGCCCAATTCCTAGGAGAAGATGATGAAGATCCGCATCATCATCTCTATCTTTTTGAAGAACTGTGCAATACAGCCAAAAGTCAAGGTGCTCACAAGGAATTAACAAGGATGACTATGTTTCCTTTTTCTCTAAAAGGACGAGCCCGAGATTGGTTTATGTCTCTTCCACATCATTCACTTACAAGTTGGGAGGAGATTCAAACTGAATTTACAAACAATATTTCACTCCTGGACGGAATTTGGAATTAAAAGTCGAGGTTGCTAACTTTAGACAAGGATCTGAAGAAACGCTCGGGAATGCCTGGGAAAGATTTAAAAAATTGTTAAGAGCTTGTCCCGACCATGGTTATTCCTTAGATATGCAAATTCAACTTTTTTGTCGTAAATTAAGAAAAGATTCACGTGCTGATGTAGATCATGCATGTGGTGGTTCTTTAATGATGAGTGAAGCTCAATTAGTTTACGATGCTATAGAAAAGATTTCCAAAAATAACGAGAATGTGGGAAACCGGTTCTAGCACCGGAAAAGTAGCTTTTTGCAGAGAATGTACGTCTAATACGGAAGGTCTAGCACATTTAGAAAATTTAAGTAGGAAATTTGATGACCTACAATCGAGCAAAACCAAAGTTCGAAAATAGTACGCATGTGAATACTCAATTCAGGATAAAATGCCACTAGGGATCGAAGAACCAACAGGATACTCAAGAGAGGAGGTGAGTTTTCTTGACATAGAATTTAAACAATGCTTACTCAAACTCGTTTAATGCTATTAGAAGAGATCACCCTACTTATCGATGGTCCGAAAACCCTAGTAAGCAAGGACAACCGCCGTATCCAGGTTCCATATAGGAACATGAATAATAATCAAGTTTATCAAGAAAACACGTCTAATCGAAATTTACAATCATTACCTAGATCCTATCCTCAACATACCACTCAAAGTATACCATAACTCAAAGTTCAACTCGGCTGCGAAGAAGGAGTTGAAAATGGGAAAAACTAATGGAAAATATGATGGGTGTAGTATCTACTCAAGCTAAAAATATAGAAACGATGGTGACTTCTATTGAGTACAGTCACTAAGGACATGAGTTCAATGAAAACATCTATGAGTGGACATGATACCAGGATGAGAACGATAGAAGCCTCATTAAGGAATATGGAAGATCATTTGAGTAGGGAAGGTGAGCGTAATAACAAAGAGACCCAGGAGGATTACCAAGTAACACCGAAAGAAACCCAAGAGAGGTAAATGTTGTAGTTCACGAGAAGTAGGAAGCTCGATGGAAGTAATGGAGTTGAAAACTTTGGGAATAATGAAGTAGAAGATGACTTAGATGGTAAGAATGATAAAACTAAAGATGAACTTGAATTTACATATGAGGAAGAAGAAATTATAGAAAATTTCTTGAAAAGAAATAAAAGTTCGGAACCTGAAAGTGAAAGGGAAAATTGGGTAAAAATCCCTAGGATTCTGAAAGATCCCATGGATAAAAATTTAAGGACTTTATTTAAGGAACATGTTAGAATGGAAGATAATGAAAACAAGGATGAAAAACAGGAAGAACGGAAGGAATCTAAAGTAGAGATTGATTCAGGGAACAATTTAAAAGAAAAAATTCAAGAACACGAAACATGGCAACCGAGTAATCTTGGAAGGTTTAAGGAAAAGGAAAAGAGAAACGACAAAGGAGCCAAAGGTCATAGATTTAGAATCTTTACCTTACCTCCTAAAGATCAAATCAAAAGGCAAAAGCGATAAAAGTATGCTCGTTTCCTTGACACTTTTCATCATATTCACGTTAATATCCCATTATTGAAGCTCGATTAATATACTCGCCTATGGAAAATTTACGAAAGAAATTACACAAACAAGAAAAAATTAGAGGAATATGAGAATATATGCCTAAATGAAGAATGTTCCTTGATTTTGCGATAAGTTACCACCTAAACTGAAAGATCTGGTAGTTTTACCATTCCGTGTGAAATTGGAGGATTTACTGTTTAAGAAGGTCTTATGTGATCTAGGAGCGAGTATAAATCTAATGTCTTATGAGGATTATAAAAAGCTAGGCATAGGAAAGCTTACCAAGATCGAAATGACTCTGCAAATGGCGGATAGATCGATTAAGTACCACTAAAGGAATTATTAAGGGCGTATTGGTTAAAGTAGACAAATTCTATTTTCCATTAGACTTTGTAGTTATGGAAATGGAAGATGGTTATTCAAACCTCTTATTCTAGGTCGTCCATTTCTAGCTACAGGAAGAACTTTAATCGATGTTCGGAAAGGAGAATTAATTTTGAGAGTCAATGAAGATGAAGTTGCTTTCAATATTTTCAAAGCTATGAATCATCCATCATCGAATCGTGTTCTTTTATAGAAGATATTCATTACATCTCGATATAATCGATTACCAACTTTTGAAGACAGATTAGAAGAATGCTTAACTCTGTCTATCTATAAAGAAGATGAGGAAGACATTGAAATGAAAGAGATAATTCTTTCTTTAGATACGAAAAGTTTTACCTTTAAGCCACCATGGCATAAGTATTTGGAATTAGAACTAGAAGGACCAATTCTTAAATCGTCAATAGAAGATCCGCCAAAGAACACGGAATTGAAACCGTTACCTTTAAATCAAAATATGCTTTTCTTGAAACGATAATCTATTACCGATTATTATTTCATCGCCTTTAATCGAGCAACAAGAAGATCAATCGCTTAGAATGTTGAAAAAGCATAAGAAAGCTTTTGGATGGACGATTGCCGATATTCGAGGTATTAGCCACTGAGATTTGCGTTCATAAGATAATTACGAAGGAAGATGCTAAGCCTTGTATTCAACATAACGCCGCCTCAACCCAAATTTGCGACTAATTGTTAAGAAAGAGGTCATTAAGCTATTAGAAATGGGAATAATTTTCCCATATCGGATAGTGAATGGGTAAGTCCAACTCAAGTGGTGCCAAAGAAAGGAGGTTTCACAAAGAAAGAGAATGATAGGAATGAATGGATTCCAACAAGAGAAATTACAGTTATCGAATGTGCATTGATTTTAGGAAACTAAATGATCATACTAAGAAAGATCATCATCCACTTCCATTCATAGTTCAAATGTTGGAGCGTTTAAGTGGTCATAAATATTCTTGTTTCTTAGATGGTTATTCGAGTTATTTACTGATTTTCATTGCAGGCGGAGATAGGAAAGACTACTTTCACTTGTCCTTATGGAACTTTTGCGTATAAAAGAATGCCGTTTGGTTTATGTAATGCTCCTGCTACGTTTCAAAGATGCATGATGGCTATATTTTCCGATATGGTTGAGAAATTCTTAGAAATTTTTATGGACGACTTTAGTATTTACGGAGATTCTTTTGGTAAATGTTTGTCGCACTTAGAAAAAGTGTTACAACGCTGTGAGGATACCAATTTAGTTTTAAATTGGGAAAAATGTCATTTAATGGTATCAGAAGGAATTGTCCTAGGCCATAGAATCTCTGAAATAGGAATTGAAGTTGATAAAGCCAAGGTGGAAGTGATTGAAAAATTACCACCACCAGTTAATCTAAGGACTCTAAGAGGATTTCTTGGACATGCAGGATTTTATAGGAGATTATTGCCGATTTTTCAAAGATAGCAAAGCCTCTAAGTCATTTGCTTGAAAAGGAAGTACCTTTTAACTTTGATGGTAAATGTAAGGAAGCTTTTCAGACCTTAAAAGCGAGATTGACTACTGCACCAGTGCTAGTAGCACCAGATTGGAATTTGCCATTTGAGATTATGTGTGATGCCAGTGATTTAGCTGTAGGAGCAGTTTTAGGTCAAAGATATAACAAAATTCTCAAAGCTATTTACTATGCATCTCATACATTAACTGCAGCTCAACTGAACTATACAACTACAGAAAAAGAACTGTTGGCTGTAATTTTTGCCTTAGATAAGTTCAGATCGTATATTGTTGGTTCTAAGGTAATAATTTATACAGACCATTCAGCTTTGAAGTATTTACTAAGTAAGAAGGATGCGAAAACCACGTCTTCTTAGATGGATTCTCTTACTTCAAGAATTTGATATTGAAATTAAAGATAAAAGGGAAGTGAGAATGTAGTAGCGGATCATCTAAGTAGAATGGAAAATGATGTTGAGAAAGGAATAGAAATTAAAGATTCATTTCTGATGAACAACATTTTAGAATAGATACTCCTTCCGACTATGCGATTTATTAAAGAATAGAATTCCTTCTAAGGAAATGTCACCCTGGTTTGGAGATATCATTAATTAATTAACTGTGATTATATTCCGTCTCATTGGACTTGGCGTGAGAGAAGAAGAAATTCTTTTATGACTTAAAATTTTATTACTTGGGAGGAACCGACCTTTTCCGTAAATGTTCGGATGGGATAATCGAGAAAGTGTGTGCTGATAATGAAATTTTAAGTATTTTATCATTTTGTCATGATCGTGAGGCGGGAGGTCATCATGGAGGTTGGAAAACCGCTTTTAAAGTTTTATAATGTGGTTTTATTGGCCTACACTATATAGAGATGCTTATAAGTATGTTAAATCTTGTGAGTCTTGTCAAAAATGGGGAAATGTATCTAAAAAACATGAAATGCCTATGCAACCTATTTTAGAATGTGAGTTATTTGATGTTTGGGGTATAGATTTCATGGGACCATTCCACATATCTTTTGGAAAAAGATTTATTCTAGTAATGGTAGATTATGTTTGAAATGGGTAGAAAGTGAAGCTCTTCCCACTAATGATACCAAAGTTGTCATACGATTCCTTAAAAGAATATATTTACACGTTATGACATTCCGAGGGCTATCATTAGTGATAGAGGTTCACACTTTTGTAATAGACCATTTACCAAGATAATTGAAAAATATGGTGTAACGCATAAGTTAGAGCATACATCATCCATAAACCAAAGGTCGAGGTAGAGTGTCTAATAGAGAGATCAAAATAATTATAGAAAAGACAGTGGATTCAAACCGAAAAAAAGCTGGCGCGATTAAGCTAGACGATGCATTATGGGCGTATAGAATGACTTTTAAAACACCAATTGGTTGTTCTCCTATAAGTTAGTTTTGGTAAGTCTTGTCATCTCCTAGTTGAGTTAGAACACCGAGCCTTCGGGCTATTAAATTTACGAATTTCGATCCTAAGGTCAGCCGGTGATCATAGATTGCTTCAATTGATGAGAACTAGAAGAATTCCGTCTCGATTCTTATGAAAACGCTTCGAATCTACAAGGCATACGAAATCTTTTCACGATAAGAGAATCTATAGGCGTGAGTTCCATGTAGGTGATCGAGTACTCTTGTACAATTCACGTTTAAAGTTATTTCCGGAAAGCTTAAATCAAGATGGACAGTCCATTTAAAGTAATAAGGGTTTACAAATGAGTTGTTGAACTAAGCGATGGAAATACAACTTTTATAGCCAATGGCCATAGAGTAAAGTTATTTGTGGAAGGAGAAGGAACCGCACTAAAAGAAGAAATAATGCTACTAAGCGATCCTCCGACAAAGTAAAAGCGAGAGAAACCAAGAAAAGCGAAAAGTAAAGGAACTAAATTCACCCGAATACCAGTGCTATCTATCTTTACTCTACTTTTCTGTGTTTTTATTTATGTTTAAATTAGTTTCGTCTTTTACCGGATAGACGTAAAAGAACTGGATGTCTTTTTAGATAGAATAGGAATTTTTATGTTGCTTTTGAAATTAGGCTTGGATAAAGATGTCGCGTTTAAAATAGAAGCTTCGGTTTTTGAGAAAAACGAGCAATTATTGAGAGAGATCAGATTGAGAGAAGTATGTAATGGAAAGTCGAGAAGTTCGATAAAGAGAAGGGCAAGGTTTTTAAGGAGATGCAGAATCTGTGGAAAAAGTGAGCATGAAGGGAAATGTAGGGAAAGCACAACCAAATCCTAGGATGAGTGTTTGAATGTTGTTAAGAAGGGAACGATTAGGTGGTTATCCGAAAATCCCGATGGAGATCAAAGAGAAAATTCGAACGCCTCATTTCTTAAGGTTAGGTTGATAGAACGTTACGTCAGAACTCTGGAAGATTTAGAAGTATTGGAATTAGGACCCTCGTGAATTTTGTAATATTTATAAAATTTTATATAACTTTTGAAAATTTTATAAATAGGATCTTTATGAAATTACTTAAAAGTTTTATAAAGTTTTTATAAAAAGTTTTTTTAAATTTTGTAGAAGTTTTATTATGTTAAAAAAAAAAAAAAAAAAAAAAAAAGTGGTCGGATCGATCCGACCTAACCCCGGATCGATCCGGAACCTGAAAAACCTAAAAAAGGGGCGGGGTCCTCCTTCTTCTTCTTCTTTTATTTTTCTCAAACAGCCGCCCCTCCCCTCTTCCCCCCAATTCGATTTTTTTTCTTCAAATCATCACACAACATCACCATTAAACTACCCCAACTCTTAAACTTCTCTCAATTGCCTCTACTCTCTTCAAATTTTCATTTAAATTGAAGAATTTTTTAAGGGAAGCTTCAACTTTTATTCCGGCGAATTTTCATCGTTTCCGGCCAAATTTCAACCTTTTAAGCTTTGGAAGGTAACATTGTAGTCCCTTATTTTGTTAATTTCGTTTTTTTTAGCAATTTTTTTTATTTATTTTTTTTTCTTTCTATTTTGTGTAACTCATTTGTGTTGTTTTGTGTTGTTTTGTTGTTGTTTTGTTATTTTGTCATTATCGTAGAATGGCCGAATCATCGAAAGCCGATAAAAACGTAAACCGCATATCCTACCCAAATTCCATCATAGAAACTAGGCCTTTAATAGAAGAAGAATTGACTGTTAGTTTTGATAGAACCGCGTCTACAGCAGCTAGAAACGCCTTAAAAAATAAATTTGGACGGTGTTTAGTTGTAGTCGAGAGGGGTTTGGATTTTAAGGATTTGGGAAGGGAGGTAAAAGAGATCTTTGAAAGCGACGAGTGGATGGAATTAGCCGATTTAAGGTCGGGAGAAGTTAACACCACCTTAGTAGCTGAATTTTATTCTTTGGTAGCGACTCACTATGCTCTGAGAAGATGGTGAGTTAACTTCATCAACCTAAGAACTAGGGCAGGCCGCTTTACTCCTCACATTATAAATGCTATTTATGGTATTCTGATGTACCGAGAATGAGGATTATTATACGCTTTGGAATTTGGATGAGCTGCAGACTTTGATTATATTGTTTCACTAGCCTGAAATGAGTTAGATCCCATCATTGCCTGGCATGAAAACAGTTTTCTTATGGAAAATATATACGGGATATGAGAGCCATTAAACGTTTTATTAGTCACACTCTTTACCCTACTCGACATTTTACATCTTTTGGTAAAGAGGATTTGTGTATTGCTTGGGCTATAGTTAATAATATACACATGGATGTAGGCGAGTAATGTGTAGAAGGGCCAAGGAATTTGCCCCGATCGCTAGACCAGCGATCATGCCTTTTCCATGTTTTATTTCTTCCTTGTGTCGCCAGATAGGTGTCCGTGAGCTCCCAAGTGATAATTTGATAATGGTGGATGACACACTTATAGTCCTAGTTTACCACTTAGGCCAAGCGGGAAGAATAGATTTTTGGACCACAAACCGTCGACGACCTCGGCCTACTCCATCCACTTTGCTTTGTCCTCCTTCATCCAAATCAAACTCAAACTCAACTTCCGAATACCATCACTTACGACATGTTTCAATCCATGGCCTATGATGTTCATCGTGCTAATGCCAATATGGTACATTTTGCGGAAAGGAATAGATTATGGTGCGAAGATTTACGTCCAAGGCATGCGAGGTTTGTATCAAATAAATTTCTTCGCAAAACCCTACCTATGCGAGATGGATATTCCGCGTTGCCAAACCCAAATTTATACCTTGCCCGATTTTATTCCACCGATGCCACCTCGCTCGCTCGGACTTCCAACAAATGCCACATTCTTTTGGATTTCAAACTAGTGGTGTAGGGATTTTTAAGCAGTACTACGGCAAATGCGACATCCGAATGGGCTGGATCTGGATCATTTGGCCATACCACGACGGGATGGGGAAGCACTTTTACGATATTACGAGAGAAATGAGCTCGATGGGACTAGATAGCTCGATGCGGATGTCAACTTATTTTCAAGATCCATCTCAAGAATCGACCCGTTATCAAGCTATGCCAAGTTCAAGCCACGTCGAGATGAGTGATGAAGAGGAGTAATTTTAAACATTCTATGATTTTTGACATTGAAACATTTTATTTTTCGTACAATTTCGTTTTAAGTAAAATTTTAGGTTATTTTGATTTTGGTAGGATTTTATTTTAATACGATCTTCATGTTTTAGTTACATATTATGGTATTACGCGCATCGTGTAGTAAAATTTATGGTTATAACACAATGAAAATGAACCAAAGATAGGGAGAAAACGTGTCATCTAGAAAAATCTAGGCATTTTACAAGCAAAATCAACTCGTCCGTGAATGTAGTGTTCCGGATCGATCGAACCTTTACGGATCGATCCGACTGAAGTGTACCGACCTGACGGGATTACTAGTTCGAGGCCGGATCGATCCGGCCCTTTCTCGGATCGATCCGGCAAGTACAAAAACGCCAAAACAAGAGATCTTTTCTACTTTTGCTTGATAGATTTATTTCTATAAAAGGAAAGAGCAGCAGCCTTGACCTTTGCTCATTTCTTCTTTCCTCTATCTAGCTTAGTTTAAATCTACGTGTCGAAATGTCTAACCGCTTCTCTCCTCGGTTAATAATTCACGAACCACATCGCTTTGATGGTGTGGTTCTGAAGAACATGCCTCTTGTTTTCATAATGAAGTCCCGAGACATCTAAATTTCGTCCGTTCTCCTATTACGATGGAGAAAGGCTTAAACACGAAAAATTGATCGATTGGGGACGAAATCTAATCCGAGGTTGCGGATGGATAAAGTTGATTAGGACTCCGGAGGTAGAATAAACATTTCGATTGTCAGAGATTTTTATGCGTCTCTCACTGAGATAACGTCAGTAGCCTCGTCTCAACTTATTACAGTTAGGGGAATCGTTATTTCATTTTCACCAGTCATCATAAATCAAATCTATCAAATCCCACCATGTACTCTTGATCGAAACCCACACTTCGAGTTTCTTTGGGAACTTGGAGATGCGTATAATGTTGTAAATCGTACTGCAGAAGCCTTTCAGTTCGTATTGTTGCATAGGCATTTCATGTTTTTTAGATACATTTCCCCATTTTTGACAAGACTCACAAGATTTAACATACTTATAAGCATCTACATATAGTGTAGGCCAATAAAAACCAAATTGTAAAACTTTAAAAGCGGTTTTCAACCTCCATGATGACCTCCTGCCTCACGATCATACAAAATGATAAAATACTTAAAATTTCATTATCAGGCACACACTTTCCGATTATCCCATCCGAACATTTACGGAAAAGGTCCGGTTCCTCCCAAGTAATAAAATTTTAAGTCATAAAAGAATTTCTTCTTCTTCACGCTAAGTCTAATGAGACGGAATATAATCACGAGTTAAGTAATTAATGATATCTCCAAACCAGGGTGACATTTCCTTAGAAGGAATTCTATTCTTTAATAACTGCATGGTCAAAGGAGTATCTATTCAAAAAAGTTGTTCATCAGGAAATGAATCTTTAATTTCTATTCCTTTCTCAACATCATTTTCCATTCTACTTAGATGATCTGCTACTACATTCTCACTTCCTTTTATCTTTAATTTCAATATCAAATTCTTGAAGTAAGAGAATCCATCTAAGAAGACGTGGTTTCGCATCCTTCTTACTTAGTAAATACTTCAAAGTTTGAATGGTCTCAGTATAAATTATTACCTTAGAACCAACAATATACGATCGAAACTTATCTAAGGCAAAATTACAATAACAGTTCTTTTTTTCGAACTACTTTTATTTACTCACTCAAACATCGGACGATGCCATTTCGTAAGTGGGGAGTAGAGGTAAGTTAGTAAATACAAATTAAAATTTTCTTATATAAAGTTATACTTAATTGCTTAATACTTAATTTAATTTGTCTTGGATCAAAATAACTAGATAATATATAATTAATATGAATAAAAATAGTATAATTTGGTAAGAATAGATGTTAATTAAGTAAAGTAAATTTGATATATTATAATTATATTATATATGTCAATTTTAGATTTTTATAAGATTTTAAGTATATGTAACTATACATAAATATTATCAAGTAAATTTCATATGAAATTTAACGAAAATACTTATATTTATAATGAATTTTTTTTAGAATAATTTTCTTTGCAAAACGAAATATGAATATGGAATCGGATTAGGAATGATGAGATTTTTGACACCACAAAAATTACCTCAGCCTTGATTAGAGTGATTAAGACCTCACTCGAAATAGCCATTTTTGATTATAACCGACCCTTGGTTTATTTTGGTTTACATTTCCTAAAAATCCCACGAGTTTGTACATACTTATGAAAGGAGATGTTGGAACAGAAGCTAAGAATGGTGTATGCTGAGGTGAAAAAAAAAAGAAAAAAAAAAAGAAGAAGATATATATATAAACGACGAAGCACCATATTTACAAAATGTGTCGAATCGAATACTGTATCTTCCTTATCTTTGATCGACAATTACAAAAATCGGTAGCAGCTTCCAATGATTTGAGTGCAGTAGGGTGTTATCTAGAAACGTCCTATATCACTATGAGGTATAAAGCTCCCGATAAAAATTCGAATCATAAGATCTCAAGAATGATTACGAGTTTAAGGAAACCGGACTCGTAATTTTAGATCGAAAGAGTATTACTCCGATCAATCTTGATGAAGCAATGCTTGTAAATTTGATTTTTCTACACACACTCACGCTTTTAGTTCTTAATATTGAAAAGAAGAGAAAAATCAAAATAGTTGGAATAAGAGGATATTATTAATCGAGATTGTTTTGATCAAGCGTGAAGGTGTAAAGTGTGCATGCGACTTGCCTCTTTCTCTTTTTGATTTCCTTTTCTATCTTTTCGATTAACCAATGTCCCATCCTAAAAGTATAAGCCATTTTGTCAATTACTTGACTTAGTCTTTGATTCCAAATATTTCATACAAGTTGAGATAGGAAAATAATTCTAGAATTTTAATTATATTTATTGAGTAGATTTTGTGAAATTTCATTTGAATAATAGTTGATAAATAATTTATCAAAGTTATCTACACTTTTTATCTTGTTAATTTCTAAGAAAGATATAATTAATATGTTTATAATGTTGAAATGATATTTTACTAATTTGAAATATAATCTACCACGTATATTATTTTTATCGTCATTTTATATATTACGCTTATTTTGCTCTAGGATGATCGAAGAGCTAAGTGGGGAGTAGTTGATGTATAACATTTATATGATAAAAATTACGATGTTTTATATACATTATCGACTCTTTTTATATAAAATATAAGTAATTATAACGATAATCTTATAAAATATTAATAGTTATGAATAAATCTAAATACTATAAAAATCAAGTAAAAATGATAAAAAGTTATGAATTTTGTACCGGTTAATAACCGGAGTGTCGTCGTATCGATTCACGTGGGTATTTTTGGTATTTTATTTACAGATCTTAGGTAAACCAAGACCCCAGTGACGACACTTTTTGGAGTAAAATCATATCTTTTGAAGGAATTAAGGAAGTGCCACGAGTTTTAAAGTTCAAGTGGATCAATGGTTCGTGACAATCGTATCAAGTTATATTTTCGACGAACAAATGGCCCATCAAAAGGCATTTTCTGAAGAAAAGTCCTTCAGGAAGTTGTAGATCTTCTCAAGAGCTTTCCAACGCATCTTGAATTATGTCATTTGGAGATCCAGAGCTCAAGTTATGATTTTATCAAGTTTGAGATCAAGTTTGGAAAAAATCTATCCGGATCGATCCGGAATTACCTCGGATCGATCCGAAGAGACATGATGATTACCCAAAGATGTGGCCTGCGCAGAGAAAAATCAGGGGATAAGATTTTTATTCCCGGATCAATCCGCCCTTTCTCGGATCGATCCGGCTTGGAAAAATCTGCCTATAAATGAAAGCGGCGATTGCGGCAGCACATAGAGGGTACCAAATATATTTTCTTTACCTCTTTTATTAGTAGTAGGTATGTATATAGGCCTTATGCCATAAATAAAGTAGTATCGTTATAATGCTCGAGAAATTATCGGAAGATCAATGTTGTTGAAGTCGTTGTAGCATCCGGAAGAATACACCACGATTCAATTGTTGTAATCGGGTAAAATTTCTAAAGTATTTATGTTTGTTATGTTTGTTTTTATTTTCGTATAATGTTAGTAGGCTAAATCTAATAACTAGCCAAAGTTATGTAATCGTTTTATTACGATCTTTTCGGTAAAGGAATGTTGTCTAAGTAAAATTGACTAAAATTGAGTTAATTGAATCTTTTTCTATCGATAAAGTTTGATTCGAAAGAATTCATAATCTAATTATGAATTGACGCTCAGTAGTTAGGTTATGAACTCGTTAATAGAAAACCGGAGGGTAAAATTGGCCGAGTGAATAACGTGACAACGGAACCCGCTTTCTACCCGAGGCGATTTGTCCTAAAAGATGAATCTTATTGAAATTTATACTCGAGATCGTAATAATGTTAAATCATCGCTTTAATTGAAACTTAAACCGGAAAGTTGAATCGCCCGGCCTTGACAACCGGAGCCTTTAAATAAAATTGACCGTTTGACGAACGGAATGACTCCTTTTATTCAAAGGTAGAATCGTACTTCGGGACCTGCTCGTAAAAACCGTAATGATTGTGGATCTTGGGTGATGACAATGGACATATGACAATTTAAATGCGCTTATGTGAGGAGGAATTGTTAACCTCGAGGAGTCTGCACCGCTTCATTTACTCATTTGAACCTAATATAAAAGGAAAGATCGAGCACATTCCATTCATTTGAAAAGATCGTATAAATCAATTATATAAACTTTGGCTTTGAGTTCTCTAATAATATATTTGGCATCTCAGATATTTATATCTATATATATATTACATAAACTTATGCATATCTATATATATTTATATATCTATATCTATTATATTAGAATAAATTTTAAATTATGCATTTATTTTATGTTAAGTAAAATAGTAGTGATCTATGTTATAAAAGCGAGATTTAGATCGAGTTAATAATGAAATTTCTTTGGTGTTTAACCACACTTAGAAGAATTACTAAGTTCCCTGAGGATACGATACTCTGACTCACCATACTAGCACTACAGTTTGACCCGATACACTGTCGGTTAAGGACTGGTATTAGTACTAGAAAAGGCCACGTCAGTGCACCACAAAAAGTGAACAGTTTTTGTGGGACGGACGTAGTACGTTTTGTTCTAAGCAGTTTTAACACGAAGCGTATTAAGTATAGCTTGGTAATGCGTCAACCATGATCTTCTCTCTTTCAAGGGGAAATTTTATAATACAATCGTTATATGAAATGTTGTACCAATTGATATGCATTAAAGCCATTTATTTCTAATCACACACATGATAAAAGTGTATTATATAAAAAAGAGTAAAAATGAGAGGCTCTAATGTATGTCACTTGGTACAATATTCCTACAACTGTTGCACCATAAAATCTCTCATTTTCAAGAGGCGCAACAGAGAATTTGAAATTCTTGATTTAGAGCCACACATGACGATTAGTAACGTGAGCAAAAGGAATCGTAGAACATCAATCACACCCTATCTTCCCTCACCCAACATTATTCTTACATGTCATCATACCCACATCCCAACTCAACCTATCCACACTACCTCACCACTTTCATCCAACTTTACCATCCATATCCAGTAGAGAATGCATGATCCCGAACGAGGGAGAACGATAATATTAGAACTTTTTTCAGAATCAGGAAAATGTATACTAGTAACACATTGACCATTCAACTCCTTAAATAAATATTTCACATTGAAAACAATTTTTTAAGGGAAAAACAATTCCACACTTAGTATTTTTAATTTTTATAAGTAAACCTTAATAATATATGTCTTGATTTATCACTTTCGTAAATTTTTTACATTTTATTTTTAATTTTATTATATACATATATATATACACACATATATTATGTTTTTATTTATTTTTTTGCGACGCGATGCGTGACGCCCAGACCGACATTCCCTCGGCCTAATGGCTTCGGGCGCAACTTGCATTCAAAGACTCAATGGTTCGTAAGTTCGTTACGTTCTTCATCGATGAGAGAGTACTTGCGCTCATCGATGCGAGAGCCGACTTTTGTAATGACTAGGCATTTTTATTAACATGTGATCAAAAAGCTTTATGGCAATTTATCCGATTATTATACAGGATAGCGGTGAATATAAATATTAAAGGGGCAAAAGAATACAAATATAACATATATAATAGTTCTTTTTTTTCTTCCGGATCTGTGAGGTGGAGGGGCAGTCCTTAAGGTAAGTCCGTCTCTTCGTGTATCAAATATGGACATATGGTTATATATATAATGGCCCCGTTACAATACAATCTTTATTTTATTTTGTTTTATTACATGATATATATTACAACCATCCTTTTTATTTTGTCTAGCTTAATTACTTACGTTTCATCATCTTCACTTAAAACGCCGTATGCTACATCTTGCGCACCATAAATGATACGGGCCCACCGCTAACAGTGGAGGGGCCACATGATATTAAACGGAGTTCAGGATCCCGTTAAAATATAAAAAATGTTAAGTTTTAGCTATAAAAGAAATTATGAACCCTGTTAAAAAAATTACTTTTAAAAAACAAATTTATATCCTGCTGAATAATTTTTTTGTGGATCCGCTATTGCCCGCTTTAAGTATCATTGCTCTAAAAGGCATCCCGTACAGACCTATTTTTATACACTGCTCCAGTTTCTGTTATAGATTTAGTGATTGTCCTAAAATAACCGGGAAATACTTATGTGAAGATGAGATTTTGAGGTTGTCATACTCTGACTCAAGTATCACCAAGAGAAGTGGTAAGAAATTATGTGGAATCAAAAAATTAGGACATAGTACACATCAGAGGAAAGAATCTTGTAGACATTTATAAAATAAGAAGATTATAACTAAAAAAATTAGGGCAAAATTTAATTAAAAAAACGTACTTTTTTCTAATTTCATTAGAGCAAAATCCCCAAAAATTTACAATCTGGCAACTTTAGCGAATTGATTTTAGTTTCAAATGTCAGATCAATCATCCTGAGGACGACATATGCATAGGTACAGAATCATGAAGCAGTTTTCAATTCTCAACGAAACCACTATTTTGAATATAACCAAAAAAAAAATGAATTCACAATTTTGAGGTGAAGTGACAGGTGAAACAATCAAAACCACACATTTTAAATACAGAATGGAACTATGTGGTTCATATTGAACCACACGATGTCTCCACACGTGTGGAGACACCACACAAACATATATTTCCCTAAAAACCCTCTAAATTATATATGTGGCATTAACTTTTACTTTTTATGCATATTTATTTTTTAGAAGTTTTAGCTTATTATGATTCTGAGATGCTCTTTCACTTGAAGAATCTTTCGTAGAAGGGAAACCTATATACTCTGAGTCTTAGATGCTCTTCTTCTTGAAGAATCTTCCATAGAAGGGAAATATTCTGAGGTCAATGCGAAGACATTTATACAGATTGGAAAACTTGCAAAAGAGGATAATTATTGTTGGAGAAAAAGCCATTTTTAAAGGGTTGAATAGTCAACTTTAAGCGCGATTTACGGATAGGCTCCGATGTATGTCATCGAGAGTTAATGATATCATTAAATACTCCATACTGAGTAGTTGATGATGGGCTTTTGAATCACTCGATTCGGATGTCGGGCGAATGAGAAATTACTTGTCACTCATTATTGTTTACTTTGCTCAAACGAGACCAATGTACTATACAGTCACAATTTCTGGAGATTAAAATCGACAAGTAACTTTGCCAAGAAGGATATGTGTTACACTTTGCCTTATACCGGTTGTTTCCCATATTTGAATGAGATGATTGTATGCAATTTATTTTATTGCTCCGAGTATCTACTGTCAAAGTGTAACACATATCCTTCTTGGCAAAGTTACTTGTCGATTTTAATCTCCAGAAATTGTGACTGTATAGTACATTGGTCTCGTTTGAGCAAAGTAAACAATAATGAGTGACAAGTGTCCTTGCTATTTGGATTGAAGGTACCATTATGGGTAATTAATGTAATATACGTATCAGTTTGTGTGTCCCGTAAGGAAACCAAAATTATATCGGATATATTTTGGGGAAAAAATCCTGGTATATATGTTTGTTGGTAATGATAATTGATACTCTATATCTTGATTGAATTATGTTGTGGTATGGGTGAAGTAAAGGAACTGAACTTTATATGGCACCCTTTGCGTAATTAAAATTCACAAGTTAAACGTTATATAAGCAATGTTACATAAGCACATATAGATCCTTAATGGTGTGTGTGTATAGGTAGGTATACACATGTATATATCACGTGTTGAAACTTGAAAGGCATCCTTTTGGCCTAAACTCCTTGTGCTAGGATAATATATCATTGGGTATATTTTGTCAATTGGATTCAATTAATGGGAAAGGTTTTATTACTTGTAGGTTGATCTGGTGACACTAGATGTCGGAAAGAAAAAAGAAATTAATAGTAATAACAATGTGTTTAGGATACTCCTTTTTAATCCAACTTGGCTATTGCATTGGGATCGAGAGTATTAACTTGGATATATTGAATTATTGAATGATATCTTTGAGTAGTTATGTGAATTATTGTTTACAGCTCAATGATTGTTGTCGGAACAAGGTTATATATGTTCCATTTTGCTTTGAATGAATACTGGATTAATAATATTTACAGCAAATCAAGTTACACTCGGTTGAATAGAAACACAACGATGTTTGATCTATTAGTTATACTAAATAGACCATATAATTATGGAAGCTTGAGTAAAATATTGTCGATCATCTGTTCACTGAACAGAAATGAAAGGATACACCGAGGTGAATCCAAATGTGACTGTGTCTTTTGTGACACAAGTGTACGTCGCGTGTTGTAACACTAGATGTAGCACCAGTGACCGATTAATCTCATCCATTGGATGGAGAAGTTCGGTGGTGCAACGAATGATTCTTTGAATGATCAAATTGGATTGATCGGTATGTTGACAGTGAAACTGTCTGTTGAGCTCGCAAGAGTGATGCTCTGTAAAGAGCCAGTGAGATTGGCTCTAAGATCCGCTTACATGCTTGAGTAATATTTGCTTGTGACACTATGACTAGGACTTGAAATTAGATCCTAATCACAAGTGTCAAGTATGTGTTGTGGCCATATTGGCTAACTCACCGTTTCCAACGGTAGTAAAGAACACAGAAACCCTAGGTTCGTGCGAACTAGAGGTGATAAAAGTATCATGTTACTTTTATAGCGCCAGATGTTGATGCTTATATGCTGAAAAACGATGATGAGGCCCGTGATGCCTTGAGATTTGTCAGAATGAATGTGATAATAAACATAGCAAACGGATGAGATGTATCCGTAGTGATTGTAGCGGTGGATATGATGTATTGTTTCATGAGTCTTGCTAAGGGCCTGGCATCATTCATCAAACAACTACACCATACACACCTAAATCAAGTGGTATTGCTACGTGCAAGAACCGAACTCTTTAAGAGAGAATGAATGCTATGTTGTTAAGTTCGGGTATACCTCAGAACTTGTGGGGGGGGCTGCCCTCTCAGCAAAATTCATTCTGACCGGGATCCCTTCAGTGAAGAAGGATGACACCCTAAATGAGTTGTGGAAAGGCTGTGGTTTAGCTATAGATTCTTGGAAATGTGGGGGTGTTTGGCTAAGGTCGAAGTACCTAAACCAAAGTGAATGATAGGACCTAAATCATTGGTGCCTATTGTTTCTGGTGCATAAATCAGACATCAATGATGTACATTAACATGTCATCATCGAGCATAAGAATGTGGTGTTCCTTACGGATATCTTTCCTTGAAAGGAAAGTGTTAAAGAAGAAGCAAGCATGAGTAAGCGGACATATGAGTCTTAATAAGAGAGTGGTCCTCAAGAAATTGAGGAACATCGTCTTAGTAAGAGGGCTATGACTTCCAAGTCCTTTGCTCTTGATTTTCTGCCTATATGGTAGAAAACGAACCAAGACATATGCTGAGGCAATGTCAATTCCAGAAGCCCATTTTTGGAAAGAGGCTATAAATAGAGAAATCCATCATGCAAAACCACTCAGGTGGAAGTGGATCTTCAATGAGAAGTTAAAGGTTGGTGGATTTATTGTAAGGCGTTGTTGGTAGCCTAAGGGTATCGACAAAAAGAAGGCCTTGACTTCTTACTCACCAGTTATGAGAATTACTTATATAAGGTATAGCTGGAGACTATAACCTAGAAATCCATCAAATGGATGTTTGTGGTGAGTTGAAGGAAGAGATGTACTTGGAACAATCCGATGGGTTCATAGTTCCAGGCTAAGAGAGTAAGGTGTGTAGACTTGTTAAGTCTCTCTGTGGCTCGAATAATAGCAAGAGCAACGACATATCAAGTTTGACAATGTCATGTTGTCAAGTGGGTAGGACATATATATGTCTACATTGAGAACACACATTTGTGATAGTATGTTTATGGCGTGCTAATAATAGGAAGTACTCATGAGAGTATCATGAATACGGAAAGGATGCTGGCAAGGAACTTCGATGTGAAGGACCTGGGAGTTGCTGATGTGATACTAAGGATTAAGATCTCTAGTGTATCTGGTGGACTTGTGTTGTCACAAACTCATTATCTTGAGTCTGTTTTGGAAAGATTTAATGCCTTTGATAGAAGTCCATTGAGCACTCCATTTGACCTAAGTATGAACTTAGTCAAGAACAGAGGTGAACCTGTGGATCAATTGATATATTCTCAAGTGATTGAAAGTCTGATGTACATAAAAACCTATACACGACCAGACTTAGCATGTTCAGTGAAGAAACTGAGTAGGTTCACGAGCAATCCAGATCATAATCATAGGAAAGCCTTAAATAGGTTGTTGAGGGACATGAAGTACACTATGAGTCTGGGATTACGATTTACAAGATATCCAAAGATATTAGAAGGATCTTGTGATCTGAATCTGGATATCAGACACCAAAGAGTCGAAGTCCACCAGTGGATACTTATTAACGATTGGTGGTGCTGTTGTGTCCTGGAAGTATACAAGACAAACGTGCATAGCTCACTCCACAATGGAAGCTGAGTTCATAGCACTGGATGAGGCTGGAGAAGAAGCTGAATGGCTTAGGAATTTCCTAGAGGATATTCCGTGTTGGCTCGAGCTTGTGGGTCGCTATCGCCTTACACTGCGATAGTCAGTCGGCGATAGGAAGGGCACAGAGTAGTATGTATAATGGTGAGTCTCGACACATATACCGTAGACACAATACCATTAAACAGTTGATCTCTAATGGTGTGATTCCCATCGATTATATAAGATCGAAGGAGAATCTTGTGGATCCGCTTACAAAATGTTTAGCTAGAGATCAGATGTCAATTTTGACAACCGGAATGGGACTGAAGCCTATTATGCATGTTTCCTTGTAGTGGCAATCCAACCATGTTGACTGGAGATCCCAAGATCATGGTTCAAAAGGGACAACTAAGCTGTATGGAACAGTCTAGCACTTACCCATTCTGAGAGAATAAAAGTGTTGTCTGCAGAGGGTATGAGGTTAAGCGAAGCTTTTAATGATTCCTATATCTTGATATTCAAGTGGGGTAGGGCAGAATACCCTTGATAGGAGGTCACCTATGTAAGTGCGAAGTGGGGCCTCTTTTGTGAGAATTTTGAGGCTTGAATTCTCTAAAGCACTTTCTGAAACCAAGTGTTGTCCAGGGCCGAGATGGACACAACCATGAGAACCGAAAGGTGCTAGGGGAAATATTGTGTGAGTGCTATTGTCTTGGTTTACACTAAAAATTTGAATAGTTCAAGACCTAGTTCACCGATTAGCCGAGTAAATCCGATAAGACTTCACTAAGGCGGTTCAAGGCCGAAGCTACCTCTCCGATGCAATATTTTTCCGTCTGACTTCTCTTGAGTCTGCATTTTCATTTGCATTAATTTTCTTTCATGTGGGGGATTGTTGGAGAAAAAGCCCTTTTTGAAGGGTTGAATAGTCAACTTTAGCGCGATTTACGGATAGGCTCCGTGTATGTCATCGAGTTAATGATATCATTAAATACTCATAACCGAGTAGTTGTTGATGGGCTTTTGAATCACTCGATTCGGATGTCGGGTGAATGAGAAATTAATGGCTAAAGTTGGTAGAAAATATGTAGGAGATGGGAGTTGAAGGGAGGACCTCACCCCATTCTCCCACATTGGAAACATGAGTGTTGGGAACTCAAGTGATAAGAGCTAGTGTGTCTCTTATGGATGTGCCCCAAGGGGCAAGGCACTTTTGTGCAAGAGGGAGGACTTAGATTATTCCAAACGCGCGCGCGCCTCCGCCGTCCGTCCGGCTCGGCTCGGTTCGGTTCGGTTCGGGTGTTACTATTAATTTTTTGGACAAAATTTCTTTATGAAATTAACCATAAAATTAATTTTGGAATGTGATTGTGTCATTCGACCAATCAAAATTCGTTGAGTTATTCGACCAATCAGAATTCAGAGGACACATCATCCAACTAATCAAATTGAGAGAATTGGGTCGGCCATGGTGCCTAAATCCCAACGTGTGGATTACTTTTCCAAGGTGAAAAGTTTGATGACGTGTCTCGGCCAATCAGATTCGAGTATTGGCTCCTCCTCTCCACTATATAAAGCACCCCCTGGATGAAGATTAAATGATCGAATTTTCCATTGTGTCTTTCCACCACAAAGAGTCAGTCATATAGATCTAGATATTGAGTCGAAGAGAAGTCGGAGCACTATGTAAGTTCTCCGGAGCTCGGATTTTTGAAGTGCCTCTAAATCCGAAACGTAAAGCCGTTGTATCTTGGGAGACATTTGCTACTACCGTGGGCACCATACCGGAGCAATTTGTCTTAAGGAAAGAGTAACTACTCGTCTCGGTTTGTCTTAGTCCTTTATTTTGTGCATACTACATTTATTGTCTATTGTTTGAATCAGATATGCATGATGATATTTATTTTGTTAGATCTACTAAATAATATGAATTGTACTATTCACATAATTTATTTTCTAGATTAATATTCCGTAATTTAATCCGTAAACTACGGATCTGTTCCGTAAATCACTCAACACACGATACACTATCCCAACAATTATTATATAAATTATACTCCATCCCTTCCTATTTAAGTGTCATAATTGTCAAATATATATATATTTTTCTTTGTTGAAGTTACATTTTCAAATTAAAACTATTTATTGTATTTTTACAAATCTCTCTTTATTTATTAAGAGGAGAAAGTGAACAGTATTGTATTAATTATATTTAAGGGTATAGTTGTCATTTTGACGTTAAATTAAAGTCATAGTATTATCTCATCTCATTAATTTGTGTGTTATTGCAATTGCGGCGATTAAATAGAAACGAATGGAGTACTAAAATTAGGGTACATTTGTCAATGTAACAACCGCTTTAGAGGAACGAAGGGAGTACTAAACACCCATTTAGGACTTTCTCCAAAAGGGAACGCGAAATGTTGGTTAGGGAATGTTTAGCGATGACCAACGTAACACGGATACGACGCACGACACGTCACGAATACGACGACACAACTGAGATTATAAGGACACGACACGTCGACGAAACGTGTTTGAAAAAATATAATATAAATTCATATTAGATAATATACGTAATACATTAACGAACTAAGTAGGGTGCATAATACATCGATTCTGTAAATATATATATATATATATATATATATATATATATATATATATATATATAATATATAGAGGAGCCAATTTAACCCATTTACCCGATTGACCCGCTTTCCATACCCGACCCAAACCCATAAAATATGAAGGAAAAAAAAAATCAAACATACTATGACTAGAAAATTCGGCTACCATAATTAGAAAAATCAATTAAAATTTGATTTCCCTAATAAATACCCTATCTTTCAAAATATTTTTCTTGCTAATATTCATCTCATTTCTCATTCACCTATTCCTCATTTCTATTGGCATTCTAAAATATTACATTACATTGTCTAATTTTTTTATAATGCTCATTCATCTTATTCGAATTATCTATACATCTCACTTGATTCATCTATTTGTGCAGACATTTAACTTCGTAAGTAACGCATGAATTGATTCATCCTTTGTGCAGGCATCTAGCTCAAGTGAAAGGTATGCATTTTTGAATTTATGTTTTAATTTTATTTGTGCATATTTTTGTTACTCTTTTTGGGTTTAATCAAAATTCATAATTTTATGGTTTAGGCTAATATTTAAAGGGTTAGGCTCAACGATATTCATATTTTGTTATTTTTTCAAATAAAAAATGGCAGATTTTTAATATTTTTTCTTATGTCATTATTTATATGTAGTTGATTGTGTGACATCTAAATTTTTGAAAGTGACAGATTTTTGAATTTGTGTTTTATTTTTATTTGTGCATATTTTTGTTACTTTTTTAGGGTTTAATCTGAAATTCATAATTTTAGGGTTTAGGCTAACTCTGAAAGGGTTTAGGCTGATATTCATATTTTGTTATTTTTTCAAATAAAAAATGGCAGACTTTTTTAATATTTTTTCTTTTGTCATTATTTATATGTAGTTGATTTGTGCAGACATCTAGCTCCGTGCAAGGTACGAATTTTTGGATTTGCATTTTAATTTTATTTGTATATATTGTTGTTATTTTTTTTAAGGTTTAAGCTGAAAATCATTTTGTTAGGTTTTAGGCTAATTTTTAAGGGTTTAGGCTGATATTCATATTTTGTTATTTTTTTCAAAAAAAATGGCAGATTTCTTTCATTTATTTTCTTTTGTTATTCTTTATATGTATTTGATTTATGCAGACATCTAGCTCCGTGCAAGGTACGAATTTTTTAAATTGTGTTTTAATTTTATTTGTGCATATTTTTGTTATTTTTTAGGGTTTTAGGGAAAATAGTATACTGAGGCAATTAGTGTTATTTGTTTTAATTTTTTTAAATTAGGGAGGAATATAGTATATAATAATTGATTAAAATCACAATCAATCATAATTATTAGACAAATACAGAAAAATGTACAAATATATTACCACAAAATAACTACTTACAATTCACACTAATTACTAAATATACAATAACAAATCAACTTACACTTCACAATAATTACAAAATTTTAGGGTGTAATACAATAGTTCATTAAAATCAGAATGCATCATAATAAATAGAAAAATGAAAAAAATTTATCAACCTAACATGATACAATAATTGTTCAACGAAAAATTGAAATAATTTGAAAATACAGACTGAATACGCCATTTAATACAAAATATTCTCATATTAAATACATCCTTATAATTTAGTCATCCAAATTAATATAAAATATTCTTAAATTCATGGCACTATGCGAAATATCACATTAAGTTTTTTTTTTTGAATGTCACATTAGATTATAATATTTACTAAATGAAAATTTTAATTTAACCAAATATTCTATCATTAAATAAAATTTTGATAAATATATAAATTCAACTATGTCATTTAATACAAATGAGACATTAAAAACATCCCTTATAAATTATTTATCCCAAAATAATGTCAAATATTCTTAAATTTATGTCACTTAATGCGAAAAAAAATTCATTAAAGTATAATATTTAAAAAGTAATATATGAAATTTTATTTTCTACTAAATATCTCCAATCTCCAATCACACTACTTACACTTCGAAATAATTACAAAATTTGACTTTTTAAAATTTGATTTTCCTAATCAATAACCTCTCTCTCAAATGACACTATTTAATGATAATATTTACAATTTGCACTTATTACAAAATTTGACTTTATCAAATTTGATTTTTCGAATAAATATCCACTCTCTCTCCAATCACACTAATTACTGTTCACACTAATTACATAATTTAAATTTTTATAATTTGATTTTTATAAGTGATAACCTCTCTCTCCAATCACACTAATTATGGTTCACACGAATTAAAAAAAATTGACTTTCTAAAATTTGATTTTCTAATTATATAGAACCATTAAAAGAAAAATACAACAATAATGATATTTATAGTATACAATATTTGATTGAAATAAGAATGAATCATAATTAATAGAAAATACGAAAAAATGAAATATCAAGAAATTTCAAACAAGCCCTAATTACGAAATTTGATTTTCTACTCACGCCAATCACCCTACTTACACATCACAATAATTACAAATTTTGACTTTTATTGGAATAATTTAAAAATATAGACCAGAATATAATACGTATGTAATACAAAATATTCTCATATTAAATACATCTCTATAAAATAGTCCAAGTTTTTTTTGAATGTCACTTAAGGTTATAATATTTACTAAACGATACATTTAATTTTACTAATCAATAAAAAATATTCTAACATTAAATAACATTTTGATAAATATATAAACTCAAATATGTCATTGAATACAAAATCTCATGACATTAAATACATCCCTTATAAATTATCCATCATGAATAATGTCAAATATTCTTAAATTTATGTCATTTAATGCGAAATATTTTTCACTAAATTATAATATTTAAAAAGTAATATACGAAATTTGATTTTCTACTAAATATCCTCTCACCCCAATCACACTACTTACACTTCACAATAATTACAAAATTTGAACTTTTTAAAATTTGATTTTTTTCCTAATCAATAACCCCTCTCTCAAATGACACTACAGTTAACACTTATTACGAATTGACATTATCAAAATTAATTTGTCTAATAAAAAACATATCTCTCCAATCACAAAATAACCTCTCTCTCCAATCAAACTAAATCACAGTTTGAATGATAAGTAAATTCAAATAGTTATGCGAAATAAAATTAAAATATGATAATTAATACGAAATATTCTTAAATTAATTCATCTCTTATAAATTAGCCACCTCATTTAATGACAAATATTCTTGAATTGAATTACATTTAAAGAAATGAATGTATTCAACATTTCCAATATTAGAAATATTTAATGCCAAATATTCTTACATTCAATTATATTTTCAACAATAACTAGATTCAATTGTGTCATTTAATAGGAAATATTTCAACATTAAACAACAATGTCGGTCAAAGTAAAATATTCTTACAATAAATTACATTTGAAAAAAATGCCTAAGAAAAATAATCCTCTAAAGTACATTATATTGATTTTATTAAACATAAATAAATTAAAATATGTTATGCAAAAAATTATCTCTTACAAATTTTGGGTCCTCAATTAATAAAAAAATTTATTAAATTAAATTACATTTTTAAATATAATTAAATTCAAAAGTGCTAATTTATACAAAATATTATTAAATTAATTCATCCCACACAAATTTGTCACTTCATTTAATGTTAAATATTCTTATATTAAGTTACATTTTAAAAAATAATCGTAGTCAACTTTTCCAATTAATAAGAAATGTTCTTACATTCAAATAATCCCTTGCAAAATGGTCACCACATTAATGTCGGGTTTTCTTACATTAAATTACATTTTCTAAAACAATTTATTCAAAATTTTCAATTAATACGAAATATTTTTACATTAAATTCATTCCTTGCAAATAAGTCATCCTATTTAATACCAAATATTCTTACATTAAATTAAATTTTCAAAAATAACTTTATTCAAATTTACCAACCAATTAATTAATGTCATATATTCTTACAGTAAATTACGTTTCTATAGACAACTATATTAAATTTTGTCAATAATTAAAAATTATTCTTACATTAATGTCATTCCCCACAAATTATCCTTACCATTAAATACTAAATATTCTTACATTAAATTCTTTTTTTAACTGCAACGATTTTTTTTATATTTTTTGAATTAATTTTTTCCAGTTTTGTTTTTGCGGCTTTATGTTATTTAATGGGAAATATTCTTACATTAAATACATCTCATATAAATT
This sequence comes from Gentiana macrophylla, assembly GCA_026214975.1. NCBI lineage: Eukaryota > Viridiplantae > Streptophyta > Magnoliopsida > Gentianales > Gentianaceae > Gentiana > Gentiana macrophylla. The sequence continues at coordinate 124,091,793 of CM047808.1, read as the reverse complement.
AGACATCCCAATTAATACCAAATATTATTACATTAAATTAAATTTTCAAAAATCCCTAAATTCAAAAATGGAATTTACTGCGACAATTTTTTACATTAAATTATAATTTGTGAAAAATGATAAATTCAATTATACCAATTAATGCAATATTATTCTAACATTAAATTACAATGTCAAATATTTTTCATTAAATTATATTTTAAAAAATATCAATATTCAAGATTGCCAATTAATTCAAATATTCTTACATTAAAGTTATTCCTATAAAATAATAACTCCATTTAATGCCAAATATTCATACAATCAATTATATTTTCAAGAATAACTTACTTCAAATGTTTGATGTGTAATGAGAATGTTTTTAGATTAAATAACTATGTCATTCAACGTGAAATTTTCTTACATTAAATTACATTTTGAAAAAAAAAATCGATTTCAAATATGTCAAAAGATAATAATCCTCTAAAACTATTTTAAATTAATTATATTGATCATAAATAAATTCAAATATGTTAAGAAAAAAAATTATGTATAAATTAGAGTCCTCCATTTGATACAAAATATTTAGAAATTAAATTACATTTTGAAAATAACTAAATTCAAATATGCCAATTAATCTGAGATATTCTTAAATTAGGTCATCCGCTACGCATAAGCCACCTCATTTAATGTTTTGGTGGGTATGGTAGGTAAGAAGCGTATTTGAATAAGGTGGGGTGGTGGGTAAGGTGGGGTATAAAGAGGTTGTGGGTAGGGTATGGTAAGGTGGTGGGGAATGTAGGGTAGGGTGGGGTGGTGGGTAGGGTAGGGTGGTGGTTGGTAGGGTAGTGTAAAGGTGGTAGTGGGTAAGGTATGGTGGGGTAGGTAAGGTGAAGTGGTGGGAAAGGTAGTGTTGCTAGGGTAGGGTAGAGTAGGGTAGGTTGGGGTAGTGGGTAAGGTAAGGTAGGGTGGTATGGTGGGTAAGATTGGGTAGAGTGGAATGTTGGGTAGAGTAGAGAAGGGTAAGGTAAGGTGAAGTGGTTGGTAGTGTAGGGTTGGTAGGGTAGGGTAGGGTAGAGTATGATAGGATAGGTTGGGGTAGTAAGTAAGGTAAGGTAATGTTGTTAGGGTAGGGTATGGTAGGGTATAGTAGGGTAGGTTGGGGTAGTGGGTAAGGTAAAGTAGGGGTGGTATGGTGGGTAAGATAGGGTAGAGTGGAATGTTGGGTAAAGTAGGGAAGGGTAAGGTAAGGTGAAGTGGTTGGTAGTGTAGGGTTGGTAGGGTAGGGTAGGGTAGGGTAGAGTATGGTAGGATAGGTTGGGGTAGTAGGTAAGGTAATGTAGGGTGGTGTGGTGGGTAAGATAGGGTAGAGTGGAATGGTGGATAGGGTAGAAATAAGGTTGGGGTGGTGGGTAAGGTAGGGTGGTATGAGGGGTAAGGTAGGGTAGGGTAAGGTAGGGGTGGGTGATATATAGTGGAGTAGAGTAGGTAATGAGTAAGGTAGGTATGATGTCGAGGGTAAGATATGGTCATATTGGGTAGGGTAGAATAGGGTGGTGGGTAGGGTATGGCAGCGGTGGGTAGGGTTGGGTGAGAAGAGATGTAGGGTATGGTAGGGTGAGAGCGGAGTAGAGTAGGTAATGGGTAAAGGTATGTATGATGTCGATGGTAAGATATAGTGATATTGGGTAGGGTAGGATAGGGTGGTGGGTAGGGTATGGTAGCGGTGGGTAGGGTTAGGTGAGAAGAGGGGTATGGTGCAATGGGGTATGGCGTAGGGCTACCCCACCCCTTCGTCTATATCCTACCTTATGAACCATACCATGCCTTACTCCAGCCAATCTTAATTCACGACCCTGCTCTATTCATCACTCAATGTATCATCTTTTGTATAATTTATTTCATTTCAATTTTGCATATTCCAAACGCAGTAAAAGAATTAATTTATTCCATTACATTCCATTTCGTTCCTATTATTTTATTCTCATTCAATTTCATTCCTGCGTAACAAACATGCCAATAAAATCTTCTTTTCATCATTCAAAAAATTATTCTTTTAAAATATATGTTCTCCCGTGCAATGCTAAAAGCAGAAATATAACGACAATTATCGGCATCAGTATAACATTTGGACATTTTGTGTTTTATGTTTTTGACTCTATCTAAACGAATACTAATCTTAAATAAAAGAATTTTAATAGCTAGCATTACAGTAAGTTTGAAGGGTCTTTGTTTTGTAGTACATGTTATGCATATTTGAATGTAATCACATTATATATTATACATCCCGTGCAATGCACGAGTTATTGATAAGTATATATATATATATATATATATATATATATATATATATATATATATATATATATATATATATATATATATATATATATATATTTTTTTTTTTTTTTTTTTTTTTTCTGAGGGAACTCTGTAAATATTTATACAGTAGATATTCGACCACTTTAGGAATACAAAACAAAAAACAATAAACTTGATGGCCTTCAAAATATAACAAAGAAGAATTAGGGATAAGGATTGATTTTGGAATATTTTTGAGTAATAGGACAGCCACATATTTTTTATAAATAGAATGACAACTTTTTTAATTTTTATAGTCTGAAAGACAAACCAAGAAAAATATGTATATATATTAAAAAAAAATCCACGCGTATTTTTATCATGTTTGGATATCGATATGATCGTCTGAAAATCGGGGAGGAAAGAAAAAAAAAATGTTCCAGACAAACCAAAAATATATATACTAGTAAAATGGGGCGCTATACAGAACATTAATTGGCAATCCTTCAAGAGGTTGCTTAGGTTTGAGCAAGGGACATTGAGACATGGACTACATTTTGTCCCCAGTCAGAAGATGGAGTTACATGGTTTCACAGATGCCAATTGGGCAGCATGTCCTTCTGACAGGAAGTCTACTGGAGGTTATTGTGTGTACTTAGGTAAGTCCTTGATCACTTGGAGTTCCAAGAAACAGTCTGTGGTGGCTAGATCCAGCTATGAATCTGAATACATGGCCCTGTCTAATCTTAGTACATAAAAATTCAATGGATCATGCAGTTCTTGAAAGAAATCAGGTTTGGACTTCCTGCTGTTCCTATCATGTGGTGTAATAACACAGGTGCCACTACATTAGCTCAAAACCCTGTGTATCATGCAAGAACAAAGCACATTGAAGTGGATGTTCACTACATCAGAAACTTGGTTATGGACAAGCAACTTAGAGTCTGCTATATTCCTTCATCAGCACATGTTGTTGATATATTCACTAAACCCTTGCCAATTACAGCATTCTGCAGATTTAAAGACAAACTAAATGTGATTGAACCACACATTAGTTTGAGAGGGGGTGAAAAGATAAAGGGTATTAGTGGTAATAATGGGTAATGTGTGTAATGTGTGATGATGATGATGATGTGGCAATTCTGTTATGCCTAGATTTGCGTAGACAATAGCATAAATATGTTTTGTACATTTTGTGAAAGAATCTAATGAAAGATTATCTTCCCCAAACCTTATCTTTCTGCAAAGCTTTTCTCCTTTAATGGAGTTCATCATCTTAAACTAAAACTCAAACTGGTTACTATAATTTGGTTTATTTGGAAGGTGCAATGTGCTTGGATCTACGATCATATAATGGACGCATATTATCTCTTCCTCTCACGGAGCAAGGTGTTGGGATAGTGTATCGTGTGTGGAGTGATTTACGAAACATATCCGTAATTCACGGATGAAATTACGGATAATTAAATGCACAAAATAAACTCGAAATTAAAAATTAGTTTTATAATGTAGATCTAACACATCAAAGCAACTATGGTTTAGATCTAATAAATCAACACAAGTAAATGATAGATCTAATGACGATTAAGATCTAACAGTTAAACTATCACAATACAGATCTGACTTGAATGTAAAGCAATATAAAATGCATAAATAAATGACAAACCGAGGCGAGTAGTTACTCTTTCCTTAAGACAAATTGCTCTGGTATGGTGCCCACGGTAGTAGCAAATGTCTCCCAAGATACAACGGCTTTACGTCTCGGATTTAGAGGCACTTCAAAAATCCGAGCTCCGGCGAACTTACAGAGTGCTCCGACTTCTCTTCGACTCAATATCTAGATCTACATGAATGACTAGATCTATATAACACTACCTTTGTGGTGGAAAAGACAAGAGAAAACTGAATGAATAAACTTTCATCCATGGGATTGTTTATATAGTTGAGAGGAGGAGCCAATGCTTTAATCTGATTGGCCGGAACACATCATCAATACTTTTCCCCTTGGAAAAGACATGGGGTCGAAATTTTTTATTAAAATTATTAATAAAATTTTGAATTTTATTTCCACACCCTGATTGGTCGAATGACACAATAATATTCCAAAATTAATTTTATGGTTAATTTCATAAAGAAATTTTGTCCAAAAAATTAATAGTAACACCCAAACCGAACCGAGCCGGCCGGACGGTGGAGGCACGCGCGCGCGCGTGTGGAATAATCTAAGTCCTCCCTCCTGCACAAAAATGTCTTGCCCCCTGGGGCACATTTATAAGAGCATATACTAGCTCTTATATATGGAGCTCAAGTCTCCCATCTTTCCAACGTGGGATATTGAGTTGAGGTACTTCCTTCAACTCTTATCTCCAACACATTTTCAACCAACTTTAGGCATTAATTTCTCATTCACCCGACATCCGAATCGAGTGATTCAAAAACCCATCATCAATTACTCCGTATGGAGTATTTAATGATATCATTAACTCTTGATGACATACATCGGAGCCTATCCGTAAATCGCGCTAAAGTTGACTATTCAACCCTTCAAAAAAGGTTTTTTCTCCAACACAAGGATCCTCTCAAGTGAGAGGGTCAAGTGCTCTCTCAAGTACCATAGATTTCACCGTCCTCTCAATGTGTAGAGATCTAACCAGGTCAAGTGGGGTGGTCTCAAGCCCACCCCAAATTTTGAATTTTTTTAGATTTAATATTAGTATGTTATGTGTCTTTTTTGATGTGTTACCAAGACAAGACCACCCCAAATTTCTATATGTTTTTACACCAAGTAGTGATCTAACCTAACCGTAGTTTTTTTTTTCACAATTACGTCGTTTCGCTAAAATTATCGAAAACAATGACACTTAAGAGAGCACCTGACCTTCTTACTTGAGAGGATATTCTTGCTCCCTCTCACGCCAAGTCTGAGGAATACATAGAGGCATTACGCACAACTTAGTTGTGGATTAGGTTAAATGCGATGTGGATTAGTTTGAATAAGCCAACGTTGTTATAAATCAGTGTGCAGAATTCTCTTAGTTAACACCGTTGGATACAACAAAAACACCAAAATGGAGTAATAACTATATAGCTTAGACACTTCCCCTATTTTCCCTAATTTTATTATATTTCTATTTAGGTAATTGGTACAATGCTACGTAAGTACACCAGTTGTCGTTGCATTGTTTCTAAAGGACAATAATATGAACGGTTTTTACAATATTGCACTCTTGTAAATAAAAATAATACAAATGAAATAAAAATATATCATCATCGTTAAATATATACATAAAAAACACCGAATACAATTAGGAATCTCAGACGATAACTAAAATATTTGTCTACTTGTTTATTATACATATGGGGTTTGGACATATATATATATTGGCCATAAAGTCAGCAGCAGCAGCAGCCTGCAACGACACAATGTTCCATTTGGCACAAGGCCTTTGAGTTTCTCTGTCGCTTAATTATATCATCAAGCTTTCACTATTTACAAAGGTTAGTTTTGTAAATTACATTTTTAAGAGAGATCTTTATTTAAGCTATACCGATTTTACCGTACATAATGTTATTTTTGCATTACAATAGAATTGAAATCGATCTGAATGTCGATTCTGGAGTCATAAACCGACTTCCTGTGAAAATCGATTTGTTATTCCAAAACAGACTTTCAAAAGGTTAATTATATATGATAGGTGTGGTGCACCGATGAAATCGGTGTAGTGTAAATTAAAACTCATTCTAATTTACTCCTCTATTGTTAATTTTTTTTTTTTTTTTTCAATCTCTTTTTGTTCATTTCTTGAAACATAATTATTTTCTTTTGTTTTCTTTTCTTTTGGTCATTTATATCGAGTTCGTTTTTTTTGTTTTGTCCAGGATCGTTATGTCATACTTGTTCCTCTAAAAGGAATTCTTAAAAGAGGATAAAATTGTAAAAACATGAAATTTATGTTTTATACGGTTGGGCCCTATGTGTTTTTCTGATTTTGTAGTTAAGAGATCGTTGGTTTCTCGAAGAAAATGGTATTCCTTAATTTGGAATTTGGAATAGTGAGCAGTGCCGTTCCTAAGTTATTAAAGGCTCTAGTTCAAATTATCAAAAGGGAATGTCTTTTTACTCAACTAAAAGTCTTAATACACAACATTTTATTTTTCCACTTTACCCTTCAAATTTATGTTTTTCGCACTCGTTTATTTTGATCGAATTTCAGACAAAATGTTAAAAGTATTATTGACTCAGTTTTTGTCAAAAAGTCTTTTTGACCGATATTGAATATGAAAAACATTTAAAATTCCGACTCAAATGGAATCAGAATAATCATCATTTTCTGACTCGAATTGAGTCAGAATAAGTGCTGTGTGAAAAGATGTTCCCTATCAAAATTAGCGGTGTATGTAAATCAGTCAAGCGGGTTTGTGAGCGGTTGTAATGATATGTTATGCATAATGATTCTAACATTTGTCTAGGATGTAATTTCACAGAACTTGTCTTAGTATTTTATCCTCTAGATTGTAAGACTAAATGCCTATATATATATATATATATATATATAGATGGTACAGAGATATACACACTATGAAATTGAGGGAGTATGTTTCTATTTCTTCAATATTTAATGTTTCGAATATAGCCCAATCACGTACGTTCGGTCGCATTCCATTTTTTTTAGTCCGTGTGAAAATGCAGCTTGTAAAAATGATCCTATGACCATTCAAAAAAAAAAAAAAAAAAAACAAATTCCTATGCAAGAGATGCTATGCCATATACAACAACAAAAAAATCGGTTAATGCCGTTTGGGAGATATTAGTTTTGTTGCATTAAAAAAGATTCTATTTTTTGTCTTGTAGCCCAAAAAAAACATTGTTTATATCGATTACCTTCTTTCAGACAGAAATGTAATGCCAATGATTCCGAAACCTTAATTCAAGAAAATCTTCAGATCATTGTAATGGAATCAAATGACTATGGAAACAAACACTTCACTATTTTAGCCTTCACTTCAACATCATAATATTCATGTATCTGCAGAAGCATAGCAGTAAGTAGTAATGGAGCTTAAAAATGGCGTGGAAGATCGTTTTTCGGGCCTTCATCCGAGCTTTCTGGTGAATTCAAGAATCGCAATTGTAGGAGGCGGCCCGAGTGGTTTATCTGCAGCTTTTGCACTATGCAAGCTTGGATACAACAATGTAACTGTTCTGGAGAAGTATCATACTGTCAGTGGCATGTGTGAGTCAGTTGATATTGAAGGTACATAAAGAAAAGCATAAAATTGTTACCTTTTTCTCTTGTCTGAATGTTGTTTGATAAAATGCCTGATCAAATGTGTATTATGTTTTGCAGGAAAGATGTATGATCTTGGTGGACAAGTTCTTGCAGCAAATAGTGCACCAACAATCTTTCACCTGGCAAAAGAAACCGGATCGGAACTCGAAGAAATGGATTCCCATAAACTTGCTTTAATTGATAGTTATACTGGGGATTATAAGGATATTCAAGTTGTTGATGATTATTCATCTCTAATATCATTGACCTTAGAAATCCAGGTACCATTCACATTTAAGAATTCTAAAGTTTCACTATTAGCTTATAGCTATGTACAAACAATCTCATCTAAATGTTTAAGCCTTAAGTATAAACTATACATTTAAGTATTATAATTGCCCTTTTCTGAGCTTATGCATGTCTTGATTTTGACTTTTTTTGTACATGATTTGATGTATTTTTGCTTACTTCACTGTATATCGTATAAATACAGAATTCATATACATTTTTGAGGATTTCAGTAGTTTTTTTGTGTATATTTTCTCATTACATTCACATTCTAACAAAGATATTGGTCAAACTCTTTAACTTTTTCTCAGGATAAAGCAAAGGATTCAGGCAGACATGGAGTGCATGGTGTCAGTAGTATTGCTTCTGATTTGACTCCTGAATTTCTCGAGAAACGAGGATTCAAATCAGTACCTAAATCTGTAGCTTATGGATACACAGCTTCAGGATATGGATATGTTCAAGACATGCCTTATGCATACGTGCATGAATTCACACGGACATCCATGGCCGGGAAAATCAGGCGTTTCAAAGATGGATATATGAGTTTGTGGCAGAAAATCAGTGAGTCTTTACCAGCAAAAGTACTCTGCAACACTGAAGTATTAGCAATACGACGTAACGCAACAAGCATAGAAGTTGAACTAAGAAACAGTAAAAAAGAGCTAGAAAATAAGGAGTTTGACAAGATCATTATATCTGGGGCATTTCCATTTGCCAATGGAAGAACATACAGGTCACCAATATCTGATTCAGAGGGTATGTACCAAGTCCTTTATTGCATATATAATATGTATGTTATTGAATTAAATTATGTTAAATACTAAGTATTTTGATATGTATTCTGCAGAAACTGGAAATTTGGTGATGGATTACAGTGAGAATGAAAAGTTATTGTTCAGTAAAGTGCAAACAATCGACTATTACACGACTGTTTTGAAGATAAAAGGGCTAGAACATTTGCCTGTTGGTTTTTACTATTTTGGGGAGTTTATGGATGATCCTGCTACAATAGGGAATCCTGTTGCACTGCAAAGATTTTACGGGGACACCGATATCTTTTTGTTCTGGTCTTATGGAAATTCAGCTGATATTATTGGACCAACTATCACAAAACTAGCAATTGATGCAGTGCAAAGAATAGGAGGAAAAGTTGAGAAGGTAGTATTGCAACGACGATTCAAGTATTTCCCACACATCAAAAGCAAAGGTATATTACCTTTATATCTTGCAAACCCTTTTCGATATTAAAATGGAAAGTGCTCAAAGATTGAATCTTTACATGCAGATATGAAGGATGGGTTCTACGACAGAGTAGATACCGAAATTCAAGGACAACAGAATACTTACTATGTAGGTGGACTCATGGCATTTGAGCTAACAGAAAGAAACTCGTCGTATTCTATGTCATTGGTGTGCAAACATTTTGCCAACACAGAAACATTGCCAAGTTTTCCATATGTTAAGGTACTTGAAATTGCAAGAAACCAAGTTTCAACAACTAAAATTCACAAGGTCTTTCATATTATGATGTACTAACTTTGATTTTTACTGCAGAGACTATTTCCATTATACATGGACTGCCAAAACAGAAAACCCCAGAAGCTAGATGAAGCTCCAGGAGTGGAGTTTCCGGATCTATCCTCGCTTGACGGATACGTGAAACACTGGGGAAGTCATTGTATAACAAAAAACAAGACAGTTTATACATGGCTTAATGAAGATGGAAAAGTGGTAGGATCAAGGACTTATGCGGAACTTCATGCCAACGCTTCTTCTATTGCTGAAATGCTCCTTACTAACCAGAAACCAATTATCGCGCCAGGTGATCGTGTCCTTCTGGTTCATGTACCAGGATTGGACTTTGTTGATGCCTTCTTTGGGTGTTTAAGGGCTAGAGTATTGCCAGTCCCGGTGCTTCCACCGGATCCTCTTCAAAGAGGTGGTCAAGCACTTTTGAAGATTGAAAACATAGCAAAAGCTTCCAATGCAGTGGCGATTCTATCAACCGTCGGTTATCATACAGCTGTTAGAGCAGGTGCAGTTAAAAACTATCTATCGTTATCTCCCAAAAGCCAGAAAAACTCCGCTCGGTGGCCTAACCTTCCTTGGCTGCATACTGATTCTTGGATAAGGAACTCCAAAGGCACACCTCAATGGAACAGTGACTGCATCCCTGAGCCACAAAACGACGACCTTTGTTTCCTTCAATTTACATCAGGATCCACTGGTGATGCTAAAGGAGTCATGATAACTCATGGCGGATTAATTCACAATGTAAAGCTAATGAAAAGAAGATACAAAAGCACATCAAACACAGTCCTAGTCAGCTGGCTACCTCAGTATCATGACATGGGGCTCATTGGAGGCCTTTTCACTGCTTTGGTCAGTGGAGGATCTGCGGTTTTGTTTTCTCCAATAACGTTCATCAAGAATCCACTTTCATGGCTCGAGGTTATCACAACATACAGGGCTACTCACAGTGCTGGTCCTAACTTTGCCTTTGAACTAGTAACAAGGAGACTGGAGGTCAACAAGGATAGACTTTGGAAGTATGACCTTTCCTCCATGGTCTTTCTTATGATAGCCGCTGAACCGGTGAGGCAAAGAACTCTTAGAAGATTTCTTGAGCTCACAATTCCATTAGGCCTCTCACAGTGGGTAATGGCACCTGGTTATGGGTTGGCAGAAAATTGTGTATTCGTAAATTGCGCGTATGGAGAAGAGAATCCTTTAATGGTGGATTGGCAGGGAAGGGTGTGTTGTGGATATGTGACAGGAAAAGATGCAGATGTTGACATCAGAACAGTTGATCCTGAAACAAGTGAAGAACATCTCGAAAACGGAAAAGAAGGAGAAATATGGATAAGTAGTCCTAGTGCTGGAATTGGGTACTGGGGAAGTGAGGAGTTGAGTGAAAGAACATTCAGGAATACACTTAAAGGTCACAACAGTAAAAGATACACGAGAACTGGTGACCTAGGACGCATCATAGACGGATATTTGTTCATTACTGGAAGAATCAAGGACCTTGTCATAGTTGCAGGAAGAAATATCTATTTGGCAGATGTAGAAAAGACTGTTGAATGTTCATCTGACCTCTTACGCCCCGGTTGTTGTGCCGTGATTGGTGTTCCAGAAGAGATCTTATCCACTAAAGGATTATCAGCACCAGACAACTCTGATCAGATGGGCTTAGTTGTTGTTGCAGAGGTTAGAGATGGAAAACCAGTCACAAAAGATGTCATTGATGAGATCCAATCCAAGGTTATTGAAGAACATGGTGTAGCAGTGGCTTGTGTGAAGCTGATCAAGCCACGAACGCTTAGTAAGACAACATCAGGTAAAATTAAGAGATTTGATTGTCTGAATCAGTTCAAAGATGGTACTTTGAACTTGGTTCCGGATCCCATTTCGACGAAACGATCGTTAGTTCGGTCCTTCACTACTGGCACGTGTAGGGCGGGGATCACACCTCGACCACATTTGAAGGCAGTCGCTCCCCCTTCACCAACTATGTCTTCAAATGGCCCTAGATTGACTAATACACAGATTGTTGAGTTCTTAAAGAGGCTTGTCTCGGAACAAACCGGGATTCCTCTTAACAAGGTCTCCACCACAGATAGTTTGGTTTCTTATGGTATTGATTCTATTGGTGTGGTCAGAGCATCTCAAAAGCTATCAGATTTTCTAGGTGTTCCGGTTGGGGCAGTTGACATTTTCACTTCAACTTCAATCCAAGACTTGGCAGACTTTTCATGGAATCATGTGTCCATGTCTGAACCTCATTGTCTTGAAAATCCATCGTCTTTTCAGGAATCCGAGTGTCATCCTTTTGAATCGATGACTGAAACTCCTGCATCACGCCGGTTGATTATCATGTCATTACAATTTCTTGCTCTGATATACGTCTCAGCTTTGATAATACTTCCAGCATACTTGTCAATTTATGTTTTCAAGGCTTTTGTATTCAGCCATTTATCGATAACTGGAACTGAATGGGCTGAATACATCACAGTTCTAGCACTAGCCCCTCTAACGTGGATCCTATGCATGTTCACTACTTGCATGTCTCTTTCTCTATTTGGGAATTTAATCCTCCAACCAAATTATGCCTTGACACCTGAAGTTTCTATCTGGTCAGCAGATTTCGTGAAGTGGTGGGCATTACATAAGGCTCAAGAGGCGGCGGCGAAGGTTCTGGCCGTGCATCTTAAAGGGACAGTATTCTTAACATACTGGTTTCAGATGTTAGGAGCAAGAATAGAATCATCTGTGTTATTAGACACAATTGACATAACTGATCCTGCATTGGTTTCAGTTGGAAATGAAACTGTAATTGCAGAAGGAGCATTGATTCAAGGCCATGATGTTAGAAACGGGGTTTTGAGTTTTCTCCCAATAAGAATTGGGAAAGGTTCAGTTATTGGTCCATATGCTATGATCCCGAAAGGAAGTTTTCTCAAAGACAAGACTGAAGTTGCTGCCTTGCAAAGAATGCATGACCATCAATCAAGCAAAATAAAAACTTTCCAAAAGGTTTGATTTTTATAACATTATCATAGTCTCTAATATATGTGGCCTCACATCTAATTATTGTTTTTGTTGTCCCAGGAGACGGAATTTTCAAACGCGAAAGAAGACATTGAAAACCAAGCAGTTTACCACCTTATTGGCATCTATATAATTGGATCCTTGAGTGCTATTTCAGCTGCCATACTTTACTACCTATACATAATGGCCACCAAAAGTTCTCCTTCAATTGAACACTTCGCGTTTCTCTGTGTGTCTGGAGCTCTTCACTTTGTGCCTTTCACAATGGTTGCCTATGCCACCATGATTGATAATACAGTCAGTATAAGCCCATTTGGCTTTGCTATTTCTGCTGCCACGGCGTATTTAGTTCACGGAATCATACTTACATTGCTTAGCAGCTTAATGGCTTATGTCCTTTCCAGAAACAAAGAATCCAACTCAAAAACATGGCTACGGAACCATATCACCGAGGCTTGCCATCTTAGATTTGCTAAGCTTCTTTCTGGGACAGAAGCTTTTTGCATATACCTAAGGTTCTTAGGAGCAAAAGTTGGAAAACATTGTTCTATCAGAGCAATTAACTCAAGTGTGGATCCTAGCCGTCTATCGATTGGTGATGGTGTTCATTTGGGTGATTTTAGTAGACTCGTTACAGGGTTTTACTCTTCAGATAGAAAGAAAAAGTGTAACAAAGTTGAGATTCATGACAATGTAGTAGTTGGAAGTCAAAGCATTGTCCTCCCTGGTTCAGTTCTTGAAAAAGATGTGATTCTTGGAGCACTTTCCGTTGCCCCGGAAAATTCAATGCTCAAAGCAGGAGGTGTTTACATAGGATCTGAAAAAACTGTCATGATTAAAAACAGAGGGCATGCCTTGGATGAACGGATCGAAGAAATGGATACAAAATACAAGAAAATTGTTGGAAATCTTGCTGCCAATCTGGCTGCAACAACACTTAAGGTTAAAACACGATATTTCCATCGAATCGGTGCAAGTGGAAAAGGAATGCTGAAAATCTATGACAACATCAAAGGGTTGCCAGATCACAAGATGTTCTATCCAGGAAAGTGTTATCCTGTCATAATAAGACATAGTAACAGCTTAAGTGCTGATGATGATGCAAGGATTGATGCTCGTGGTGCTGCATTGCGTATTCTCTCGAACGGGGAAACAGAAACACCACTTCTTGATTTAACATTAAAAACAGGAAACGCTTTTTATGCAAGAACTATCTCGGACTTCACCACGTGGCTTGTGTGTGGCTTAGCTGCAAGAGAGGAGCATGTGAAGCGTAGTCCACACGTAAGAGACGCGGTGTGGACATCCCTACGTAAAGCTGACTCATATACTGAATTGCATTACTACTCAAATATATGCAGGCTATTTAGATTCACAGATGGAAAGGAAATGTATGTAAAGTTCAAGTTACGCCCTTTCGATGTGAAAATAAGTGAAAATGCTGGCATAGTTGTGCCTAATGGAATTCTTCCACCAGAAACAGGCGCAATTCCAAGAGACTCCAACGACAAACGTCCATTGCTTTTCTTGGCTGATGATTTCAAGAAACGAGTAAGTTCACAAGACGGTGTTCGTTACATATTACAGCTACAAATCCAGCCTGTACCTCAAGATGAAGTATCAAAAGACAGAGCAGTTGACTGCACAAAGCCTTGGGACGAAACAAAGTACCCGTATATCGACATTGGGGAGATGATCATAGATCAAAACCTCACTTCACAACAGTCAGAAGATTTGGAATTCAATCCTTATATCCGGTGTCACGAGGTTGATGTAATTCGAGCAACATCAGCCTCACAAAGTGCTTCAATAGATCACGGACGTTCATTGATCTACGAGATCTGTCAGCATTTAAGAAATGGAGAACCAATTCCAGAGGCCTGGAGGAACTTCATAGAGCAATCAGATGTAAAAATAGATCTTTCTGGTTGCCCTATTGCAGCATCAGCATTAAACAACAGACAAGAATCAAGTGAAATGACTCTAAAGAGGACATGGTATCAGACATTATGGTCCATAACTGCTCAGCCATTGCTACAAACATTATTGCCTTACTACCTTCTATTTCTTGTCATTTGTATTCCACTAAATTATACAAATGAGGCGAGAAATCATTATCCGCTGTCGGTTTTGCTTCCTCTGCTTTGGGTTTTCTCAGGAACATGCTTAGCATTAGCTACAGTCATAGCTAAATGGATTCTTGTAGGAAAGAAAAAAGACGGCGAAAGAGCAAACATGTGGAGTAAAGAGCTACTAATGGACACAATATGGCAAGCTTTCAAGACATTAACAGGTGAATATTTCATGGAAATGACAAGTGGATCAGTTTTCTTTTCCATTTGGTTGAATTTAATGGGATCAGACATTGAGGTTAGCCAAGGTGTGTACATAGACAGCATGGGAGCTTCAATGAATCCTGAAATGGTGGAAATAAAACGAGGCGGAATCGTGGGAAAAGATGCATTGTTATTTGGACATATATATGATGGAAAAGGAGGGATGGTGAAATTTGGAAAGATTAAGGTTGGAGAAAATGGATATGTAGGCAGTAGAGCTGTTGTTATGCCTGGTGTAAGAATAGAGAATGGGGGTTGTCTTGATGCTCTTTCACTTGCCATGAAAGGAGAAATCCTTAGGCCTAGATAAAATGGTGTCTCTATTTTTGTCATTGTATGAATGTAATAAAATAACAGCCTAAAATGAATGCCCTGCATTTAGAGCATTTGCAGCCTAAAATCTCTTACAAGATACAATGAAGCTGTTTGATTCAAACGAGAGAACCCTCAGTATGAATTGATGATTGCTTTTCAAAATGAATGGATTGCATGTCTGCATTGAGTGCCTTTTTATAGGCAAACCACAGAACACTCGAAATGAACCTGTTCTGTTAAGGCAAAATTTAATTGAATTGCAACTCGAATGTAAACTATCACTAAAATATGTGAAAAACAAAAAATCTAACGGTCAATAACACGATAAAGAAGCATCGACACAAATCAGAATCAGTATCTGCTATGATTCAAACAAATATAGCAAACTTATAGGTGGTAATATCATTGGAAAATTACTCAAATTTTCCAATGTTTGATGTACTACCCAAAAATTTCAGAGTAATTTTTTAGCCAAAAAAAAAAATTAAATTTAGTGGGTAATTAAGCTAATCTTCGGGGAGAGGAGGATGAACATCACACAAATCTTTTAACGGGTTACAAAAATCGCAATCTCCAAATTCATCGCAATCATCTATTTCATCCCATGGATCGCATTCGATACCCATAGCATGGCATTTATCTTGCGCCATTTTACGGGCTGTAAACCACGAGGAGGAGGAGGAAAGCTGCACTTGATTTGAAGGCTTCTGCATTGCTGGTTCATCTTCACCATCCACGCCATTCACTGCACCCAATCATTGGTGTACAATAAATAATATACTCCTCTCAAAAAAATAATAATAATAATAATAATAATAATAATAATAATAATACTGACCCGAAATGACGAGTATAATGTGAAAAAGCACGATATGAATAAACCTTGCCATGCATGATTCCCCTTTTAGTGCACAAATTTCAGATATTTATGAATTTAGAACCTTTGACAGTTACATTCAAAAAAAAAAAAAAAAAAAAAAAAAAAAAGAACCGTTGACAGTTAAGCCGCCCGGTTTTTTATTGTATTTTAATTCCAAGCCGGGCGATTAACCCACTCATTTTGTATTATATATTACGAAAAATCCAAAGGTAACCAGAGGGGAACCAAAATTAACCCATATAAAAGTTAATTTATGAGAGATTCTTTCGTAACTTTCTTTTCTTTGTTTTAATATGATGCATTTAACATATGAAATTATTTACTTTTAATCAAAAAAAACCAACTTCAATATTTTTGGGCTGACATTGTGATTAAATAAAAAGGTACTATGGAGCATAGGGGATAAGATCATTTCTCCAAATCATGTGTATGCAATTTCGATTAATAACTAAAAGCAACGTCGTTTACGCGTGTTTTATTTCTCAAGAAAATAAAATAAAACAAAAACCAAAACCAAAAATAAACTCGATAGGACGACGAGAGAGAACTTTACGTATAATATCAATTTATTTAATGTTATACGTCTTGCTTTTTTTTTAGGATAAGGACTTCAGATTCGAGGAATCGTGCGTTACACATGTCTATTATGTTTACAAAATTTGCCTTACACAATAGTGTAAAAATATCATTCTTTCGATATAAAACGACATTACACGTACCTGCATACAGATATGGCACCTGAAAATTATTCTTTCCTTTTTAGGAAGCATATGTTTAGATTGAATTCCATGTGTTCTCTCTATTCATAGAAACTTATGTCCATCTTTCTGTATCTGCATCAGGAGATAATCAGCTTCTATGGACGCGTATATCCATGATCAATTCTAATATTAGCGTCATATTAAAAGAGTCTATTTTTATGACCTACAAGTATACATTAAATTTTTTGGCCTAGAAGTGTGTGTGTATATATATATACTAGTGAACGTGAGCCGTGCAAGGCACGGTGGATCCAACATAAATCGTTATCAACGATAATATCAAAGAATAGATTCCCAACGTGAAATAAATCGCGTAAGCTTAAACCGTAACAAATTCAAGGCACAAGACAAAGAGAGCAACAGAAACATATCACATTCTCTGCAAGAGTTAGCTATTTCTTAGAGACGTGAAGATTGTGAATCACTTCTCTTCCAAATTTCTATCGTGAGTTTCCACCTACAAAATAAACCACAATATGATGTATCGGAGAACAATGTCATAAACTCGATCCCTTTAGCTTCGACTTTACATAATGAAACATTATAGAAAAAAAAATAAGCGGACCATAACTACACGGTCAAATCTCCCGGGACGCCTTAGCTTCCAGATCATTAAGCTTTAAAATGTGTTTCATTCATTTTCTATATGATCTGAAATATATAAAAAGTGATTTGGTATTCCAACGTCAATTTTAGTGATGTTCGTACTACAAATGACCGTCGGTTCCTGATTGAGGCTAATTTCACCCAACAAAAACAATTTGTAAAGACTCGAAACCGTGGGTAAACTAACTCTCTAACCGGCAGTGTACCGGGTCGATTGCGTAATAGCTACAGAGTGCGAGGTCGAACCCAAAGGAATCGTGCTTGCAAGTACCAAAGTGAACGTAATGCTTAGTCTAGGTGATCAATCTTTTTAAAGTGCTTGTTTACTACAACGACACTAAGTGATTCTACTTAACGAGTCTAAAGACAAGAAAGAGAGAAGATTAACCTACTAGGTTTTAATGATAAATTAAGGGACATAGCCGAACCATGATCAAAATAGCTAGATCCACCCAAAGGAAAGACGAAACCGGGAGTGTGCAATAACGACGAACTCTTACATTCAGTTTCACGGGTACAAACTCCTAATCCCGGTGCTAGGTTACGAACAACTCTTCCCCAACACCTTATGCCTAGTCAACTAACCTTCCCTGAAAGGATTCATTCACACGACAAATTATACACGAGCCGTTTAAGCGTTGAAAGCGAGTAACCTCGCACTAGAATGCGATCCTAGAACCCTTTTCCCACACCCCCTCTCTCTGAACAACTCTCAAGAGTGATGTGTGTGATTTTTGACCTAGGTGATCAATCTAGCCCAAATCCGTTATAACAAGTTCTAAGACGTGAAATATGCAAGATAAAACAATAAAAAGCACTACCCACTCCCAATTTCATCACCCAAAGGGTGATTTCACCAAATTTCACATGACCCGGCTATGAAGAGGATTTAGCTACTCATTATACTAGTTAAAATGCAATGGAAGTAGTAAATAAGAGACATAACAAGCATAAGAGAGAAGAAATTCACCATTAATTGCGAAAATTGAGTTGAGCTCCAAAAGTACAACAATGGAGATTCACCAAAAGGAGGTGACTTGTTGTTTGGAATTGAAATCTAAGCTAAGAAATGGAATAATCGAGTTATGTTTATGCTAATTTATGCTAAGAGAAGGTGTTACAAACTACTACAAAAATCGAGCAAGAAGGGGGCTAGGGTTTGGAGAAGAGGAGAAGTTCCCCCTTGAAATGGAAGTGAGGGGTATTTATAGTGCAGCAAAAAAAATCGCAGAATTTGGCCCTGGACGCCAATTGGACGCCCTCTGGACGCCAGTCCAGGGCTTCTGGACGCCAGTCCACCTGAGAAATGCAAGAAATGGAAGCTTGTTCTTGAGTGGACGCTCGTCCAGAATGGCCTTCAGTATTTCCACCATAACTTCACTTCTAGGGATCCAAATGAGATGATTCAAGATGCATTGGAAAGCTGATTCACTCCTCTACAACTTTCATCAAGACAACTTTCCCTGAAAATTCCTCCAAGTGTGACCAAAATGCCCATGAAGTGACTGGTTCTGCTTTGAATCGCTTGGACGCCCGTCCACTGAAGATCTCAACTCTCTGAATCAAATTTGGCATTCTGGACGCCCGTTTGCACATCCTGGACGCCCGTCCACTATTTCGGACGCTCGTCCACTTGAAGTCTCAACTCTCTGCATCAAAAAAGGCACCCTGGACGCCAGTTCATATTTCTCAGGCGCCACCCGTAACCCACTCGCCTTTTGCTCATAACTTCACTTCTAGGGCTCCAAATGAGGTGATTCAACATGCGTTGGAAATCTCTTTCAATCCTCTACAACTTTTATGTAGACCACAAGTCCAGAAAATGCCTCCAAGTGTGGCTAAAATGCCCATGAAGTGACTAGTTCCGGTTTCGTCGATGATTCTTCACTCCACTCTTGTGCTACGAACATGTCCCTTTGTCCAAAACATCGCCTTCTGGGTCCTCGAGTCACCTAGGCCCTACAACATCATAAACGAACAAGACACACAAACCATTCCGGAGGGTAAAGGTGCTCGGAATGAGGTTAATATCAATAAAAAGAGGTAGTAAACCATCAAAGCGACGGATTTACTCCCCGTGCTATAAACTCACGATATTACCCGAAAACGGTCTAAAAACACCGAGAATGTGCTAAAAGTGGGATAAACGGGGGTGGAAAATGCACCGGAATCACGTAAAGTTGACTCCCATCAGTTCCACCGACGTTATGTTGTTCAAAATAATAAAAACATTTAATGTAGTGTCCACGTGGTCACATGTTGGCACACCTTCTTGGCGCGGATATTTGTTTGCCCTTATTTCTTTTTGTTGTATTTTATAGCTAAACTTGACTAATCTTCCATCGTACACAACACGTACAGTAGAACTCCAAATCCATCGGTCTTTTTTTTTTTCCTGTTTTCTGTACAAACTACTAACGGTACACGTTTGATAAGAAAAAAGTACACGGTTTTATTAAATTGTTGTGCCGAAATCGAATCGAAAATTTTCGGTTGATTGAAACTTAAAACTGAAACCGCACTGTCTGTTGGAGGTAATAAAAATGAATTGTATCGAAATGTACACTTTGGTTCGGTTTATGTAACGGAAAATCGAACAAAAAAATTTCGATTTCTATCGTGTCAGCTCAGGAGGTTGCCACGTGGCCAATTGTGGAACAACATCCTTAGCAACCTCCTTAGCATTTTTTTTTTTTGAGAAGACACCTTAGCATTTTATAGATATAAGAAAAGATAAGATATATGTCTACTACGTAACCACCGAAGACTTATGAAACAACTAGTAGTGTACCATCAAAGTGATAGATCCAAATCAGAAAACACATTTAAAGAAATAAAAAGACTTACCAACCAACCTCAATTCTGAATTTTGAGCTAAATTGAGTTATTAACATCACATAAAAAAGGGAAAGAAGAAAAAAAATCATATGGCCCTCTTATAAGATAATATCGTTGATGTCACTTTTTTATTTTTATTATATTATTATGCAACAATTGATGTCACTTCTTAGTTCTAACATTCGCATTATGTGATCAATCCTAAAATAGAAATAAAATTAAATTAATGGCGTGACGTGTATAGACATCATGTGTATATCTTTCCTTCATCACAATCCTTTTATAAATAATGCAAATGCATTATACTTTATTATCTCCAAAACCAGCACACCATCGAATTTCTCATAATAATAATAATAATAATAATAATAATAATAATAATAATGTTTTCTATTAAGCATTCACAATCAAGATTGTTAATTTTGATTGTTTCTTCATATCTATTACTTTGGTGTAGTTTTGTAGTATTTGGCAAGCTGTGTAGTGACAGACTAAATGATCTTTCAGTCCACACCTTTCGATATGAATTATCATCGTCCAAAAACATAACATGGAAAAACGAAATCATGTCTCATTATAATTATCACTTGAATCCCACTGACGAATCTGCATCGACGAATCTGCTCCCGTCCCGCAAGCTTTTGAACGAAGAAGACGAGGCTAATTGGGTAAAATTGTATAGAAGTATCAAGTACAGTGACAAAAAAGCGAAAAGGGATAGATATAGAGATGCTGATTATATAGATACAAAGTGGCCTCTGAAGGAAGTGTCACTGCATGATGTGAAGTTAGTCCCGGATTCGCTATATTGGAGAGCTCAACAAACAAATTTGGAGTATATGTTGATGTTGGAAGTTGATAGTTTGGTTTGGAACTTTAGAAAGCAAGCTGGTTTGCCAACTCCAGGCTATCCATATGGAGGTTGGGAAGCTCCAAACGTAGAGCTTCGGGGTCATTTTACAGGTCGGTTTTTTTAATTTTTAACAATCCGACATTAACATCGTATTTGTATAATTTGACACTTAAATTAACAGGGCATTATCTAAGTGGTTCAGCCAGATTATGGGCAACCACTAAAGATGCAACTCTCAAGGAGAAAATGGATGCAATAGTTTCAGCTCTACATACTTGCCAGAAGAAAATCGGGACTGGTTATCTTTCTGCTTTTCCTAGTCAGTTTTTTGATAAGTTTGAACAACTTCAACCTATCTGGGCACCATACTATACTATTCACAAGGTATGTACGTACGTAGTAAACATTTCCATTTACTCATTTATTTAAAATTTTGGGTAATGAATTTAGTAACTAATTAAAAAACGTTCGGGGTTTCCGATTCTGGACAGATAATGGCAGGTCTTTTGGATCAGTACATGTATACTGGAAATTTTCAAGCTTTAGATATAGCGGAAAGGATGGCGGCTTATTTTTATAACCGCGTCGAAAATGTGATCAGAAAGTATACTGTAGACTACCATTATGCCACACTAAATGAGGAAACTGGTGGCATGAATGATGTTATGTACAATCTATACCGCTTAACGGTTTGTCCATTGTTTACTCAACAATCTTTTTTGCTCAATCTGTTGCTCTGCTCGACCTTTTATATAATTATGGCGTTTTTTAGGCTTATTGTTTACTACTTTATATAAACATTGTTTTCAGGCTGACCCTAGACACTTAACCTTAGGCCAACTATTTGACAAACCTTGCTTTCTTGGACTCCTAGCAGTCAAGGTAATTAAATCAACATATTATCTTTAATTACTACCTACACAATTATTGATCTTAAATGGCCGGTTTTCGATCTTGGACGTACTCCTTAATTAATATTGATTTCAGTTTTATTATACATATAGGTTGATGATATAGCAGGTTTTCATGCAAATACTCATATTCCAATTGTTATTGGGGCTCAAAGTCGGTATGAAGTTAACGGTGAACCGCTCTATAAGGTACACATAATTGTTATATCGTTATATATTTCGGGTTTGGAATTTTTATTGTACTAATGATCTTTCTTAACAATTAATCTTGTTTGATAGGAAATGTCATTGTTCTTTATGGATATAGTCAACTCTTCCCATGCCTACCCAACTGGAGGAACATCTGTTAATGAGCACTGGTTTAGTCTTTCACATTATATAATTATATCTAATTAAGTATGCTACAAAAAAAATGAAGAAATAATTTTTTGAATTCTTCCCAAATTGTGGGATCAGGACGGATACTAAACGGCTAGCCACCAATCTAACGTCAGAGAATGAAGAAACATGTACAACATATAACATGCTCAAGGTCTTTAACTTGTATTGTTCTTCATGTTATTTTCAGATCTGTTTCTTGATGCTTGATTAGAATATGAAGGGTTAACATGCAATTTATATGGTGTAGGTTTCTAGGACACTTTTTAGATGGACAAGAGAAATGGTTTATGCGGATTATTATGAACGAGCTTTAACAAACGGGATTTTGAGTGTCCAACGAGGGGTTGAGCCAGGAGTCATGATCTATATGCTTCCAATGCAGCCTGGTGGCTCGAAAGCTCGTAGCAAGAATGGATGGGGGACTAAGTTTGATTCCTTTTGGTGCTGTTACGGTACAGGTATGGATGCTTTAAAAATCATAATTAATTTTCAAAAGACAGAGGGCCTTATGAATGGTTCGTTTCTAGGAATTGAGTCGTTTTCAAAGTTGGGGGACTCGATATACTTTGAAGAAGAAGGAGGAGAAACCCCGGAGTTGTATGTCAATCAATACATACAAAGCTCTTTTGATTGGAAGCTTGGGAGAATCTTGCTAAACCAGAAAGTAGAACCTGTTGTCTCATGGGATCCTCGTCTACTACAAGTGACTCTAACAATTTCTCCATCCGTATGAATTACATATTGCCTCTCGTTTTTTTAAGTCCGGGGTATTTGTGTTATGTTAAGCTATTTACAGCAAAGCAAACAATGATTTCTGTGTATTGAACATTTCAGGAACCACCATTGCTTGAAACCAACTTGAACTTAAGAATACCTACTTGGGCATATGGAGGTTCTTCTGCAAAGGCCTTTCTTAATAATCAAACCCTGTCTCCAATACCAGGTGCTTTTCTCTGTAACTTTTACATCTGGGACCAAAAAAAAAAACACTCTTCCAAAAAGTTAAGCCTTTGGAATTTTATTGTTTCGTGTTATAACTAAGTTGATACAATTCACAATATAAAACAGGCGAATTCCTCTCGATCACTAGAAAGTGGAATACTGGCGACAAAATCACACTTGAGCTGCCATTGAGTCTAAGAACTGAAGCAATTAAAGGTACTTACTTGATGTGGAATTATTGCCTTAAAACAAAACCTTTTGGCTTTTACCAGATCGAGTCAGTGTTGAAACATCTCCTCCTTCGTGTTTCAGATGACCGGCCAGAATATGCATCGCTTCAGGCAATACTCTATGGTCCTTACCTTGTTGTTGGCCTGTCTTTTGGTGACTGGAACCTAGAAATAGAACCAGGAAAATCTCCTTCAGATTGGATTACTCCGATTTCCAAGGAATACAATTCAAATCTGATAACTCTCTCCCAACAATCTGGAAATGAAAACTTTGTATTAGCCAAGACGAAAGATTCAATAATCATGAAGAAAAAACCCAAGCCTGGAACTGATGCTGCTGCAAATTCTACTTTCAGACTCATTCCACATGAACAATACGACAACTTTTCATCGCCAAAAGCTGCTATCGGAAAACTAATCGCCCTCGAGCCTTATAATCTACCAGGATCTCTTTTGGTACATCAAGGTAAAGATCAATCCCTATCAGTCGATGATGCTTCTACGTATAGTGAATCAGCTTTGTTTTTCGTGCTTGCTGGATTGGACGGGAACAATGAAACAATATCACTTGAATCTAAACTACACAAGGGCTGTTATATCTATAGTGATTTGGCGAATACAAAACAACCCGGTGCACATATCAAGCTTAGCTGTGAATCTAATTCATCAGTAAATGCAGCATCATTTAAGCAAGCTGCGAGCTTCAAATTGGAGGAGGGAATCAGCAAATACGATCCAGTAAGCTTTATTGCTAAAGGGAAGAATAGGAGTTTCCTCCTTTCTCCCTTGTTTAGTCTCAGAGACGAATCTTATACAGTTTACTTCAATGTAACTTCATCAACTGTTTGATATAATGCTTGAATGAAAAACTCATCCAGATTTTTTAAGTAATCTGTTTGATTTCATATGTTCTGCACAGAAAATTGTTGCCAATAAGGGAGCTCTTTTCAGTAGGAGAATAAATAATAATAATAACAAACTACGGTTTGGGGTAATCACTAGATATACAAGCAACAAAGAAACCAATCATCGCACCTATAATATACATTTAGACAGCATTCTACACAACCAGAATCGACATAAACTCCCAATATTGCATAATAACAGCTTCGACTTCGGTGCTAGTGGAAAGATGAAGCACCCCAAGACAGCACTATACACAGGTGATAGATATAACAAGAATGTATCTAATGGCAGGCGATTCGTGGTGAATTGAGCTCATTTTATGACTCATCTGCAAGCATTCTTGAAAGGTATTCAGCCCCATGATTCAATAATAAATCAGATCCAACAAGTGGAACTACCCTTTTCCGCGTCAGCGATTCTATAGGTGGACACTTCCTTTTTCGGCCACCCCTTGGTCTCGATCTAAATTGTTCGTCCGATTCTACAAAATCACCCTGAAATCCAATGAAATGACGTGATAAGTACTGTGAATTTGTTTATGTACAAAGTGTATTTAATTTTTTTTCCAAATCTTGTTGAAAACGAGTACAGGCATCACATAAGCGAGCTGCTCAACTTACATCATAATAAACATGGCACCCAGATTTTTCATGGTGATCTCTCACATGCTTATACGCAAATGTCATGCCACATCCAGAAAACCCACATTTGAAGGGCTTCAGTTCTAAGTGAACAGCTTTCACATGCTGATTCAGGCTCGAGTTCTAAGGAATCATTGCAGATATCAGTACAATTACGATAAAAAGAAAAAGATAAAGGGGAAGAGTGAGGAACACTTTTGACTTTTGAGCCAACTGGATGTTATCAACATAAAAAACCTAAGGCTTAAGGTACAATAAAAAGATGTTTCTTTTACAATGACACATGGAGAAAAGACCAAAAAGGCAAGGAAAGAGGTAACATATACAAAGAACAAGACCACTTACAGTGGTAAAGACATGAAGGCAACCATCAAAACTGCATTTAATTTCCTTCGATGACACGACATTTTCATGTGTTCCAAGATGGCGCTTAATGTTCTTTTTCAGTTGTCTTGTTCCACAAACATCACAAATAATATGCTGGTGGCACTCTTGGACATGTTCCCTCAAGCACTTCACGTTTGTAAAATACTTCATACAACCGGGATCCGAACAGAGAGCCTCTGATGTCTCCAACTTAACTGAAGTCAAGAGCCATAAACTCGGTTATTAAAGAAGCAGCTTCTGGAACTTCAACAACATAACCAACGAAATTGCTTCATTCACATATTACATGAAAGTTACCAAAGCAAACGAATCAAATCCAAAGCATCATACACTTACCATGAGAATCTTCATGTTTCCGCAGTTTAGAGGCAAATTTGAACACCTTCCCGCATCCACTTTCAGGGCAGACATACTTCTTTGGGTGCTCATCATAGCTTGGAGAAGGTCCCTCGTGAAATTCTTTCACATGCCGCTTCATGTTACCTTGAAATGAGAATCTCTTTTTGCATATATCAACAGGACAATCAAATAACTTCCCTTGATGCTGAAGCAAGTGCCTAGTTAGATGATCCTTCCTTCGGTAGCTACACTGGCAGTCATCCACAGGACAAGCAAAAGCTCTCTACAGAAACATACATTCAAACCAACAAACGCAGAATCTCAGGTCTTCTATTGTTAACTTCCAGGGAGATTTCTTAAATAATAAGATGGGAAAACCTCTAACTGAAGAAGGCGTGAGAGAGGCTTGCCTGAAGGATATTCTCAGGAGGTCACCCTACCTGATACTAATCCACACATGAAGCCTCAGGCATTTTGGAGTTCTGCATTTTTTGGGATCCAATGCTTTCACACCTTGTATGAATCCCTACATCTAAGCAAGCTAAAACAGTAAGCACTTCAGTGTAAGCCAGAGGCACAGAAAAAACACTCAAATCACAAAAAGAATACTAGCCACACAACTAATCAACACAAGAGTCTAAGACACTAAACATAAGAGCAACAGTTGAAGTAATTATTAAACCTGAAAAGCCCCTAGCTATCATTCAAAGATTACAAATAAAGGGAAAATAACACAACACAAACTGGTGTGAACATGAAAAATAATTCAGGGGACGATACTGCCAAACAACAACAAAAAATTGGTCCTATACCTCAAGTGAGTGGCTTTGCATATGCTGCCTCAAGTGAGCAGGCTTCTTAAAGCTGACACCGCATTCTTGACAAGTATTCGTCCTTTGTCCTTTTCCCTCCTCTTTGTTTTCCGATACTTCCTTCTCCTTCATTTCCGCCTATATCACCAGAAACAAACAATTGGTCTTCGACAAAAGAATATTTTCCATCACAATTCTACAGGATAATCAGATCACAGAAATCGTCATTTCGTATTAAGAAAACAATTAATACTATAAACTTCAGTGAAGAACATCATTAAAAAGGACCAATAGAAAACCTCAAATCCGGTGTTTGAGGAAGATCTGTCGAGAAAAAGAGCTAACCTGGTGATCAGAAAGGAGGTGCGAGGATAATAGACTCTTTTTGGAGCGGCAAATCCCACAGAATTCGCACGTATATCTTCTTATGTCTCTGAATATCACTTCCCGTTTCTTCGTTTCCACCATGACTGCAGAATTGCAGAGGACGTACTAGCTTCTAATTGACGAGTGTCTAGGGTTTATAGATGTTTGGGCTGATCGATTTTTGGGGATATCCCCCCTCTACCTCTTTGGACCGTAATATTATTGGTACCTTAATGCTTTTCCTTTCCGTTTTATAATATACCATAAGCCTTTTTTATATAGTAATAATAAACCATGAGTTTCTTTTTTGTCAAACGAAATTATCACGTTTTGTGGATTATAAATCATGAGGTTTTTTCAAAACGAAATTATCTAGGATACGAATTCAATGGACTATACACGGGAGGATTCGAATCCAGTGGACTATATATACATGATGAGACTCGACCCAGTCGACAAAAATATAGTTTGAAACTTATTATTTACTTTAAATATTATTATTGCCGTATTTATCTTGCAGTGACTTATTGACTAAGTCGTCGAATTCTATATATTTGTACTATCTTCATTCGGTTGAATCAATAAAATACTATTATTCTAAATTATGATATGGTTTGTGTCTCTACCTACGGCTGAACTTTGATCCCGGCCTCGTTATGTCAATTCTTCCGTAAACCTTAAAAAAAAAATCAGCCGCAAATTCCATCTTCTCCGGCAGCCATGCCCCATCTCCGTTGACTCGTCTCCTCTGCTCATGCTCCACCATAAATGTGCCATCGTCTTCATTAATATTCCTAGCATAACCTTCTCCTCTTTATCACAACTACCTCGGATCAGGATCACCTGATGTGCTGTGAAACAAACTGTATCAAATGCTCCCTTTAGTTTTTCCTTTTTTTTTTTTTAAAGAAACCATTTGAATTTCTCTGTGTGCCCCTCATTTCCATTCATACAGCATTATGCTGTGAAATACCCTACGGCAGAGGATCTCTGCCCCAACTACCTCATCCCCTTGTTTTTCTTTTTTCCAGTAATTCCGAGTAAGATTTCCGATTCTCCAAAAAAAAAAATCCGGCATCTTCTTCTCCTCCGGCTACCCGTTCGCGTCTCCGGTGAGGTTACGTTCGATCAAATCCCTAGCCCCCAATTCCTGGTCACTCAGTAACGATCATCCAACCTTTAGTCGAATCTTTTCCGGCAACTCAACTCTTCTCCAGCACCTTCTCCTTCAACTTCTTCCTCTCCGCCGCACCTGTTCTTCTCCGGCAGCTTCTTCATCATCTCCCAATTGCAGTGGTTCAGCTTCTTCTCGGACAACTTGCTTGAGGTTGCTGTCGTACAAATGGTTGAGGTAGCATACGACTCGGACATCTCCGACAGCTTCTTTATTATCTTCCCTTTTTAAAATAAAATTAAAAAAAAATGGGGGGGGGGGTATTTTGTTTACCATCGGGCGTACACACCAAAAAAAAATCAACGAAACAGTCAGCTTCCGTCCTTCTCCGACAGTGTTCATGGTTCGGATTTTTCTCGTGCCCGAGAGCGAGGCTGTAATCGTGGACACCCTCGTCCCCCACACTCCAGCTTCTATAATGGTCCAAAACCCTCCACCTGCCATATTTGTGCCGCCACCGGCTATACCGCACCCACATGCTTCTTCTGATATCAGCGCTCCCCTCCTCCTCAAGCATATGCCACGTCTGCACACCCCGACTTTAATTGGATTGTGGATACCAGGGCCACTCACCATCTCACTCGTGATGTTCGCAATCTCAACCTCTCATCTGCACCTTATGTCGGGCCCAACAAAGTGCATGTAAGTGACGATACAGGTTTACCTATTACTCATTACGGCTCTTCTTATGTAACATTCCCCTTCACATTCATTTTATTTATCTAATATTCTTGTTACGTCTTCCATCACCCGAAGCCTCTTATCTGTCCATAAATTTTCCTTGTCAAAGATTACTCCGGTCACACCCATCTTGGGGGATTTATAAAAGATGGCCTCTATCACTTCTCTACCCCGCTTCACCCTCCATCTGCTCGTGCTCAAGCTCTGGCTTCCTCCATCACCTCCTCCATCACATGGCATCAGCGTCTCTGTCATTGCTCATACTCTGTGCTCCGTCAAGCCCTCAAAAGTCTTTCTACCTTTACTCTTACTAAACCACCCCATTCTGTGTGTGCCCCGTGTCAGCTAGCTAAGAGTCGTCGGTTCCCGCTATACACTTCTGATTTTACCTCCACTGCTCATTTAGACCTGATTTACTATGTTGTTTGGGTCCCTCTTGTGAACCCTCAATTTATGGTTCCAATTATTATGTTAGTATTCTGGATGACTTCACGAAATACCTCTGGCTTTATCCCCTGAAAAACAAATCTGATGTTGAAACTATCTTTCGTGACTTTCTTGCTCTGATTGAACGCCAGTTCAATACCAAACTCAAAGCCATCCAAACTGACTGGGGAGGTGAGTATCGCTGCGTTCCCACTCTTCTGACCTCTTTTGGCATCGTCATCGCCTTTCTTGTCCCCACACCCATGAACAGGTTGGTGCCATAAAGCGCCGCCACCGTCAAATTGTTGAAGTCGGTCTTTCTCTTTTTGCCCAATCCAACCTTCCGCTTCCTTATTGGGAGGATGCCTTTATCACTGCCACCTATATCATCAACCGTCTCCCCACCAAAGTCCTTCATGATAAGTCCCCCTTTGCAATGGTTCACCATCGGTCCCCTGACTATGCATTCTTTTGAGTATTTGGTTGTGTGTCCTGGCCCTATCTCCGTCCCTACAACCATCATAAAACTGATTTCCGCTCCAAAACATGCATCTTTCTCGGTTATAGTCCTTCCCACCACGGTTATAAGTGCCTGGACCTTGCCTCTGGCCGTATCTATGTTGCTCGCCACGTGGTTTCCGCCGAACTCCAGTGGCTTTGCAGTCTTCTTCATGAGATGCAGGTTCTGTTGTCTTCTCCGCCTACTCTTTGGTGCGATAATATTGGCGCCACCTACCTTGCTCATAATCCAGTGTATCATGCCCGCACGAGTACATAGAGATCGACTTCCACCATGTTCGTGAATTAGTTGCTTCCCGCAAGCTCGGCATCTCTTTTATCTCCTCGAAGGATCAGCTGGCCGATGTCCTCACCAAACCATTGGTGCAACCTCATTTTGCCAGTTTAAAGTCCAATCTCCGTGTTTATCCACTTCCCACGGGATTGCGGGGGCGTTTCGAGGAAAATATAGTTTGAATCTTATTATTTACTTTAAATATTATTATTGCCGTATTTATCTTGCAGTGACTTATTGACTAAATCACCGAACTCTATATATTTGTACTATCTCCATTCAGTTGAATCAATGAAATATTATTATTCTAAATTATGATAGAACTATGGACGGATTCAGAAATTTAGTTGGGAGGGGTCCGTAATTATTTTTTAAAGTAAATTTTCTTTTTTACGGGGTCCAGTATATTTTTCTATAGATAAAATACAGAGTTTTATTTTCTTAACGGAGCTCGCGGACCCCATTGAATATAAGGCACATCAGCCACTACTCGAACCTAGTGATTAGTGAACTATAACCTGTACATACACATACTGTGACTCAAACTTAATTCTTGATCTAAGGCTCGGCGTAACCAATGAGGAAAAAAAAACTAATCGATTTTGAAAAGAAAAAAAATTGCAGATAAAATTAAAATATATGTAAGCCTCGATGACGATAAACCATAACATTTTGAAAAGAAAAAAAAGTGCAGATACTACGGGTCTGTTTGGACAACAATTCGGTTTAAATCACCCACTACTCTATTCACTCAAGTACTTTTTGAATTTATTATTTTATTCATTTCACTCATATATTTTAATTTATCTCATCAATCATTTCTTCATATACAATAAATTAATATTAAATTATCTATCACCACTCCAAATCCTGCGCTTTTGAGGAAGTTCTATTGTGGGGTGTAGTCACAAGTAAAACTATTACTTAATCAAATCATGATATGTGAAATGTTTCACGTTAGAAACAAGCGCTAAAACATCTTCTAGAAAGGAAAGAAACACCATTAGGGAGTTTATTGTTTAAAACAAGGCAGCGTTGTGAACAGTTTGGATGCAAAATATGGCAACCATGTACTTTGATTCCCTCTTTTCTTCGAAAGGTAATAGTTGTCAAATTCCACAAGATCACCATTTCAGGAAAATATCATCTAGTGATTTTGAGGTGCTCTCGATGTCTTTCACTGTAACGCACCCAGACCCCAGGCCTGGTAGCAATAAATGAGTCATCAATGATCCGGTCAACTGTTTAGACCGTCGTCCTCGTTTGGTCTAAAAGGGTTAATCCGAGTTGACAAGACATTTATGTCTCAGACTTATAAGGTAGTAATGTGTTTCCCCCACAACCAATGTGAGATATTAAATTCTCACCCCCTTAGAAGGGACTGACATCCTCGCCAGGACTTGTCCACTGACTTATCTCAGTTTCGTCCCTACCAGATGAGCCTAGAGGTGGCCCCCACCGACTCACACGGTGCGGCACTTAGCTCCGTCGTCGGCTTTGAATGAGTTGGCCCCCACCACCTCACACGGTGTGGCACTTAGGCCCGTCTGATAGTCGGCTTTGATACCATTCTGTAACGCCCCTAGTCCCAAGTCTGGTAGCGCTAAATGAGTCATAAATGATCTGGTCAACTGTTTAGATCGCCGTACTCGCTTGGTCTAAAAGACTAACCCTGACAAGACTTTTATGTCTCATACTTATATAGGGGTGAGAACGACATTACTTTGCTGATGTGGGACTTCACATCTTCCCCCTTATAAAGGATTGGTGTCCTCGCCATGACTGCTCAGGACTTGTCCCAGTTTCGTTCCTACCATAGAAGTCTAGAGGTGGCCCCCACCGCCTCACACGGTGTTATAAACACAGATAGAAATATGCTGTTTAAGAAAGAAACAAATACATATAGCAATGCAAACGTAAAGAATGGCGGAATTGATAAAACACAGAAACAAGAAGAACACAGTGATTTAACGTGGTTTCCGGCATTGTGCCGACTACTCCACGGACAGAGAATGAGATATTTTATTATGCACAGAGTTACAAGGTTTTTACAAGTGTGTGAACAACACTTTGAATGACATACATTACATTGATTACAACATTGGTATTTATAGACACAAGTCCCAAACCCTAACCTCCATAGATCTTTGTCGGAACTACCATAAATACCCCATATGTGGACCCAGCTCCAGCTGTTATCCACCAGACGAAACCCAGTTCAAAACTGACTTCCCAGACTTGTAATCAGATGCTCAGATGTAGAACTCAGTTATACTCAGCAAAACGCAGCAGACTGAGATCTCGATCTGGCGACTTCGTAAAAACTTCGATTGCACTTCATCAAACTGACTTTCACAGAACTGAATATACTTAACTGAATTGACCATCAAACTCAGTCTCAGTTTTCCCAGATTAGTTACACCAGATATTTCTCAGTTTAGAGATCAAGTCACCAAAACTGACAAATCTCCACCTTGACTTGAACTCTCATTCAACGTCACCAGAATTGCATAATTAGATGTACTTGTACCAGATGCATTCGTCAATGCCAGGATGTACAATACCAGACTTCTCCTCAGAATCCACTCAAGTTTATCTGTCCTCAACTGAGTATCCAGAATTCAGTTTACAAGCTTTGAATATTTAGCAAGTCCAGACACAACTGAAACTTGCTCTGCTGAACTGGTTTAGTGAACATATCAGCAGGGTTTTCCTTGGTGCTGATCTTCTTCACTACAACCCTCTTCTCATTTCTCAAAATGATACCTCACATCAATATGCTTGGTTCTCTCATGATGAACATGATCCTTAGCTAGACAAATTGCACTTAAACTGCCACAATAGATCTCAACTTGATCCTGATGTAGCCCTAAATCACTGACTAGTCCCTTCAACCAGACACCCTCATTGGCTGCTTCAGTAAGAGCCATATACTCAGCTTTAGTAGTTGATAAAGCCACTGTTGCTTGAAGAGTTGCTTTCAACCGACAACCAATTCTAGTGTGAAAACATAACCCGATCATACATTTTCATCATCCACATCACCTTCATAATCAAGCATCACGAAGATCCCGTGATCGGTTTCTCAATATCACCTCCATAAATGAGACCAACATCGCTTGTACCTCTAAGGTACTGAACATTCTTTTCACAAATTTTCCAGTGTTCCTTTCCGTGGTTGAGCCATAAACTCATCGACAACACTTTCGCTCGAGCCAGATTAGGCCTAGTGCACACCATGGCATACATTAGACTGCCAACTGCACTAGCATAGGGAACTCTTAACATATACTCCTTCTCCTCAGCTGACTATGAAGCAAAAACTGACAAATGAACATTTGATGCCGTAGGAGTATCTATTGGCTTAGCAGCTGACATGCCAAACTTTGACAAAATCTTATGTATATAGCCCTGTTGAGATAAGAATAGTTTCTTCTGATTTCTATCTCTCCAGATCTCCATCCCCAAAATTTTCTTGGCTGCACCCAAATCTTTCATTTCAAACTCAGCACTGAGAAGGTCTTTCAGATACTGAACATCAGACTTCTTCTTTGAAGTTATCAGCATGTCATCCATATATAACACAAGATAGATGTAAGATCCATCTTCCAACTGACTGTTGTAGACACATCAATCATAAGGACTTCTGTTGTAACCCAACTGGATCATATAACTGTCAAACCTTTTATTTCACTGTCTAGGAGCTTTCTTCAGTCCATACAAGGACTTCTTCAACTTACACACAAGATCTTCCTTACCAAGAATTTGGAAACCCTCTGGCTGAGTCATGTATATCTCTGTCTACCTTACCATGTAGAAAAGCTGTCTTCACATCTAACTGCTCAAGTTCAAGATCTTGTTGTGCCACAATTGCTAGTAACACTCTGATTGAAATATGTCTGACTACTGGTGAGAATATCTCATCAAAGTCCACCCCTTCTTTCTGACTGAACCCTCTTGCACCAAACGTGTGGCTTGGATTCAGCTCTGGTTCAGCAACCAGATCAGATGAAAACTGACTTGGATCAGTTGATTGTTGCATTCCAACTAACTCCACCTGAAGCTCCACCTCTTGTCGCCGCTTTTCGGTTTGATCTTCGGTTTCGCTTCAGATTATCCTCCCACTGATGAACTGAGTATAGAATTTTCATCAAAAACTGTATCTCTGCTAAGAATGACTGTTTTCTGCTGATGACCAAATTATGTACCCATTTACTCCATCACCATACCCCACAAACACTCCTTTCTTGGCCCTTGGTTCCAGTTTCCCTTCACTGACATGATAGTAAACTGCGCTTCCAAAAACCCTTAGAACTGAATAATCTGCAGGCTTTCCTGACCACATCTCAACTGTTGTTTTGAGACTGATCCATGTGTGAGGACTCCTGTTGATTAAGTAGCAAGTTGTGGTAACAGCCTCTGCCCAAAATCTCCTTGACAAACCAGCATGAGAAAGCATACATATTGCTCTCTCCAGAAGAGTTTAATTCATTCTCTCAGCTACACCATTTTGCTGATGAGTATTCTTGACTGTATGATGTCTGGCAATACCTGATGGATGCAGGTTCTTAGATCTAAACGAGTTAGATCTATGCGCAGCGGATGGATCACGATTTATATATCAAAACACATAATTAAAGGACTTAATCTTCCGAGTTACTACAAGGGGGTTTAAGATCATGTTACCAATAACGGGAAGAGAAGCCTTGATCTTCCGACGTGTTCTCCAAACGGCGGTTGGTGGACACCCTTCTTGATATGAGAACCTCCTTGATATGCTTCCAAGAAAAACTCCAAGTTTTTCTCCAACCGGGTGGAGCTAAGGATCGAACTCCTTAGCCTTTTTTCTCTATAAATTTCGTGGCCCTCTCTTCACCTAGGGCTCGGGAGAACTCTCTTGTTATAGGAAAAATCCAAGAGAGAAAACCTATACCCAATCGGTTTAACAAAATAAAAGAGATAATTCTAATTATTATTATCCAATAAAAATAAGAGATAATTACAATCTTATAATAAGAAATATAATTATCCTTATAGTTAAGAGATAAATAATAAATAAATTATTTTCTTTTATTTATCCAATTAATTATTTAACAAATAAATAACTAATTACATAATATGTCATTTATCCAAGAAAACTAATTTCTTGGAAAATCCAAGACATATTGACGCCACACTAAGCCCACCAGACCCACATAAAATGTATTTTCTATGTATTATATTATTTAAATTTCAACTAAATAATATCCATGCATATCAATTAATTAGCCCAACCGATTAATTATCACTTTGAGGCCCAAATAACAAGATTATTAGTCCGAATTACATAAAGCGCATCGGGGACCATGGACCTAATATAAGCTCCAATAAATTAATTATTCATCAAACAGAATATATAATTATTAATTCCGGGATTACGCCACCATAAACCCGAAATCGAACTCTACCAATTATAGATGTATACTTATACTCAACCCATGTGAGTGAATAAGCGTCTATTGATATAATCACTACATACGGATTAACCTCCAT
Organism: Gentiana macrophylla; assembly: GCA_026214975.1. NCBI lineage: Eukaryota > Viridiplantae > Streptophyta > Magnoliopsida > Gentianales > Gentianaceae > Gentiana > Gentiana macrophylla. Next base: position 124,056,291 of record CM047808.1, on the reverse strand, counting down.
AGATCGCCCATTCTCGAGTGGGAGGTCTCCATGAACCCGACTCGAGAATATCTTATCCTTATTTACCATTAACCCCTCGATGATCAATTAGTACACATATCCGACTAGTAGCTAATTAGTCAAACGTGAACTCCCGGGATCGATCACTTTCTTAGGGCTAACAAATAAGGGGATCGCTCTCTACTTCCCGCAGGAAGGAATTGATTCCATGTCTGTGAAAATCGTAACTACTCACTCATCCGGAGATAGTGCCAATGAGAAGTGGCTTGGAACACATTATTTAAGTGAACCGTAATTAACACATCAAACACTACCCCGGACAAGCGGCACTCTGTGATCACCTCAGATTAAGGTTGATCCATATATGATCATCTAATGATTTAATAAGATTCCTCGATTACGGAATTATACCGAGAAATTCAGATTAAATCGGTCCAAATCTATATGAATGCCATCATATATAAATGCCCCACGTAGGTACCTCTCTACCGGCAAATCGGATAAGACTATCACACCCTAAGGTGTTCTCGAGTGCATTATTGGTGTTTTAATCAAGAGACCCTAAACTCGATTAAGTTCACCACGGACTAATGATTTAAGTATATCACCACTAACTCAATCCTCACGTGTATGCCATACACCGAGTTAAGCGATTACATACTGATATACTTAGGGTTTGCAGTAGTGTATTATTTACAAGCACAAAGCAAGTAATAAGGTGAGATAAAATCTGTCATCCATTATTAAAAACAATTACACAAATTGTCTTTCGGGCACTACACCTAACAATACCCTCAGTTTTGCACAATGTATCAAACTCAGTCCAGCAGAATTCCAGACCATTATCTATACGAAGCCTCTTGATCTTCTTCCCCAACTGATTTTCAACTAGAGCCTTCCATTGCATGAAGCTCTTGAATGCCTCACTTTTGTGTTTCATCAGCACCACCCAAGTCATCCTTGAATAGTCATCTATGAATGACACAAAGTATCTATGACCACCCAATGACTCCACCTTTGATGGCCCCCAACAATCAGAATGAATATAATCAAGTGATGACTTTGTATTGTGTATCCCTTTTGAGAACTTGCTCCTATGTAGATTTCCAAACACACAATGCTCACAAAAGTTCAGATTCTTGACCTTACATCCCCCAAGAAGATCTTTTTGAGAAAGAACCTGCATCCTCTTTTCACCCATGTGACCCAGTCTCATGTGCCACAGTTTTGTAAGTTGTGATCGATGAATCTCAAATGATGCCACAAAGAGAAGTAGAACAAAGAACAACCGACTTGTAATATATATAGAGTCCCTTTCTTGATTCCCTTGAGAACCTCTACTGAGTTTTTATAGACACTCAGAACACCACTTTCCCCCTTAAAACTGAATCCCCTGTTGTCCAAAGAACTGAGAGATACCAAGTTTTTGGTCATTTGTGGAACATGTCTAACTTCACTCGGTTTACATAATCTTCCATCCTCTCGTCTCAATCGAATCGAGCCAATTCCAACTACCTTGCGCACTTTGTTGTTTGCCATAGATATATGACCACCATCTATCTGCGATAACTTGAGAACCACTCTGCTGTGAGGAAAATATGAAAGGATGCCCCAGAGTCCGTAATCCACACATCGCTTTGATGTCTTTGACTCACCTGCCACTAGGACCATGTCTCATCTCGAATCATGCTCAATCGCTATAAAGCACTTGTGCTCGAATCGTCTCTCGATGTTTCTTCCTCTTTGGACAATTGGACTTCCAATGTCCCTCGCTCCTACAATAATTACAGATATCTGTGGATTTAGGGCCTTTGGACCTTGTCTTCTTGGAACTTTTCTTCCTAGATCGACCATGCTCTTTTCCACTTTACAAACCGACTATCGATCCCGCAGCTTATCGCCGCTCCAGTTGCCTTATGTCTCGGCTCCCCTGGCATGTAAAGTGACCTTACATCCTCTAAAGCAAATCAGTATCCTTCCCAACTATGAAAGATCGCACAAAGTTCTCATAGGAAGTCGGTAACGAAACCAAAGAAAATCAAAGCGACATCTTCATCCTCAATTTTAACATCAATATTCCCGAGATCAAGTAATATTGTGTTCAGCGGATCAAGATGATCTCTCAACTGAGCCCCCTCATGCATCCTCAGCCGAATGAAACGACCTCTGCTTGATAGCAACTTGTTGGTCAATGACTTAGTCATATACAGGCTTTCAAGCTTTAACCATAACTTGGCAGCGGTGTCTTCCTCAGAAACTTCTGTGATAACATCATAAGACAAGCACAACATGATGGTTGAATGTACTTTCTCCTCCAGACTGGCATAATCTGCAGAACTGGCATCCCCTCTACCTGATAAATGAGTCCACAATCCTTGTTGCTTTAACAAGGCCTGCATCTTGATTTGCCATAAACTGAAACTGTTCCTCCCTGTAAATTTATCAATCTTCACGTTCATTGCTGACATCCTTCTAAATAAAGAACAAACTTTTGATCACAAAAAATCCTAGCACCGATCACCGGTCTTGGTGAAGATCAACTATGTTCACCTGCAACTCCTGAATCTTGAACCCTACGCTCTGATACCAGTTTGTTATAAACACAGATAGGAATATGCAGTTTAAGAAAGAAACAAATACTTATAGCAATGCAAACGTAAAGAATGGCGGAATTGATAAAACACAGAAACAAGAAGAACACAGTGATTTAACGTGGTTTCCGGCGTTGTGCCGACTACTCCACGGACAGAGAAGGAGATATTTTATTATGCACAAAGTTACAAGGTTTTCACAAGTGTGTGAATAACACTTTGAATGACACACATTGCATTGATTACAACATTGGTATTTATAGACACAAGTCCCAAACCCTAACCGCCATAGATCTTTGTCGGAACTACCATAAATACCCAGATGTGGACCCCAGATGTGGACCCCACTCATTTGTTATCCACTGAGACGAAACCAGGCTTCAAAAATCGACTTCCTGCACTTGTAATCGATTGCTCGGATGTAGAACTCAATTATACTCAAGAAACGCAGCAGACTGTAGATCGATCACGACTTGAAAAGAAACTCGGTTGCACTTCATCAAACTGACTTTCACAGAACTGAATATACTTAACTGAACTGACCATCAAACTCAGTCTTAGTTTTCCCATATTAGTTCCACCAGATATTTCTCAGTTTAGAGATCAAGTCACCAAAACTGACACACGGTATGGCACCTAGGTTCGTCTAATAGTTGACTTTGAAACCATTATATAACACCCCCAGACCCCAGGTCTGGTAGCGCTAAACGAGTCATAAATGATCTTGTCAACTAACTTGACTGGCCGCCGTCGCCGTTTGAAAAGTGCAAACCCGAACCGAGTTGACGATGCATTTATGTCTCACACTTATAAGGTGGTAATGTGTTTCACAAAATCAATGTCGGATATCACATTCACCGAACAAGAAGTAAGAGTGGGCCTCACTCAGATGTCGGTAAAAAAGTCGTCCCGACCAGATGGTATGCATATGATTTTTTTATAAACAAAAAAAGGAAATCGAAGTTCTAAAAAAAAAAAAAAAAAAAAAAAAAAAAAAGGAAATCGATAGGACATCAATTCACTAAGGTGGTCTTAAGATGTTTAAATGACAAGGACGGAATTTCTTACATAAATGAAACATATGTCACTCTTATCACAAAGGTTAAGCAAGCTAGTAAGATGGAGTTTAGGCCGACTAGTTTGTTTAATTATATATACAGACTTTTATCTAGAACAACAACATGGATATGATCGGTCACCATACACGTGGCATTTATCGGACCTCGAACAGAATATTGAAACCCACCTTATCAAATGGGTCAACATGAGCTCATCTCAATGTCGGCCTATATATCATAATACTTCAGTAAGGTCCATCTCAAACATTACGCAGGTTGGCTCAACAATAATCAACCGACATGGCGCAGGTTGTCCTATGTCTGATATGGCGCAGGTCGTCCAATGTCTCATGTAACCGGCATGACATTGTATGTATATAGTCTCCTATTACTGATGGCATGCAGGTCACATCGATTAATTATATTCAAATACAATGCAGGTCGCTCCCGACCTCAGATAAAATTTGCGTTCAATTAAATTGGCGTTATCGCATGTTTTGCATATGATCCGTGATAATCTCACTATGAAATGTACTGATCGCCCGATAGCGATTTATGTTTCATATCATCAATTACCGATCTTTAAATAAATAACTACCATCCATGATGGAGCTATGTATAAAGGGATTCACATCCTCATTATCAGCTATGTGCACACCCTACACGAAATTGTTGTTATCTAGAAGTTTTTCCATAGGGTGAACGACTCCGGGCCCATCAACAGTTTGAACGTTTTGCAGGCCTATTCGCCCAAAAGTGCCAAAAAAGAAAAAAAAAAAAAAAAAAAAACTGTTTGGATCATCTTTAATGAGCACAGGTCCTCTGTTCAATCACACGCATTACCTTCCAATCATAACCCGGACAAGTATCGTGCTACAAAAATCGTAATTGCATCGACAGCCTTAAAAAGTAACGCAAAACGAAAATTTAATTAATTAATGACTTTTTTTATGTCAATTCTAATGGTATTAACATTAACATACAAATATTTGAGAGCTTAGATGGTACGTATTTGTTTTAAATTTTCTCGCAATCGGACAGATAAATGTATAACGTCACTGCTGAGACATTTGAAGGATAAGTATTATTCAGGTTTTTAGCAAAAGAAAAAAAAAGTATTATTCAGGTTAAATTATAAAATACTATATGGTCCAATTACCGTTCAATTCAATCATTTTATTTTATTCAGGTTGTTCCCACCACAATATATATAGAAAACACAAAAAGCGAAATAGGAAACTTTCACTACAGCAATTGGCACATGTGATGGAAGCTGAAATGACAACGATAACCTCACACCCCTATTAAATTTACAACAAACAAAAAGAAGTAACCCACTCCCCACGCGCTCATCCCCACGCGCTACCCCACGCGCCCATCCCATCCCATCCCATCCCATCCCATCCACTTGCAGTCCCACCCACAACCGTCGCTAGAATCTATGCTCAATTCCCAATCGGCTGAGTTGACTCGGCAAGAGCTATGATGAAGAACATCTTTGATTTGATCAATTCTCTCTCTTTTCAGACTTTGATAATCTTAGCAGCTTTGACCACCGGATTTTCTCTAGCGATTGCTTCGCGGCCAGCTGCCTTGTAATCATAGCTGCAGCCATGGCGATCGGAATATCTATGCTCGGAGCAGAACATATCGCCGCAACGGCATCGAAAACCCATCAGACCCAATTTCCTCCGGCAATCAGGTCCAGAGCACCTATTAGCATCCCTCGGCCTTTTCAGAGACCGATTAATCCCGTCGTTCACCACCTTGTTTTCTTCCACACAGGAAACCAGATCCGTCCTTTCCGGCGTGGTATCGAAGATCGAGCTGGATCTAGAACCATCGACGCCGGGAGGAGGATTCGGATCTGACCTGACGTAATTGATACGCTGGTCATCGATGGTGGCTGTGAGCTGAGAAGGTGCCGGAGATACGGTAACCGGCGGTGTAGATGAACAAATAGATAGAGTTTCGGGTACTTTGAGTTCGGTCTCTTCTTTCTCTCTCTTCTGCGCCATGGTTATTGTGTGTGTGGGTGGGCTTTGTTGGTGTTTGGGGTTGGGTAGGGGGTGTGAAATACAGAAATGGGGAGAGAAAGGAAGAAATGGTTAAAGTTATATGATATGAATTTAAGAAAAAGATTGGAAATGGGTGCGTGGGTCTGCGTGAGGTGGATAGGACGGGGACATGGTTGGAAAATTCTAGAGGCCCATTGATTAATAAAGAAATTATTAAATATGCATGTCGTTTTAGAGATATCGAGGTCGGATCCTCTGCCGTTGGTTAAACACAGCATTCGGTGTTGTGACGTCAAAACGGTGTCGTTTCGACGCAACACGACGCCATTTTGGTCACGAACTTAAAAAAAAATCACAAAGAAACAAAAGCAAGCGTCGTTTTGTGTCGAACGACGCTGCTTCATTTCACGCGCAAAGATTCACGGCGAGGGCTTTCACGGCAGACGATCCCAATTCTAGAGATATTTATCTATATTAATATTTTAGAGTAAATAACTCTCAATTGACCCATATTTGGCCAATTGACCAGATTAGTAGAAACCAAAAAAAAAAAAACCTCACCTAAATGATTCCCACGATTCCAAAATCCAAACCCCACGTCCCCACGACATCCTTCGATCGTTAATGTCCTCATCCCTATAGAAATCTAGGCCCAAATTCATATAAGAGGAGGGGCCTCATCCCCAAAACCTAAGTTATGAGGTGAGGGAAGTCCATCTTTTAATATGGTGGAGTTCTGAACCAGTAGTGACGATCCTAATAATCTCTCTCTTTTTCCCCCATGATTTCCTTCCACAAACAACTTTCCACGATCTGCTCTCAAAATCTATACCCACACCCCATAAATTCTATGGCATATTCGTCTAATCTCTCCTTCTCATTCTACATCTTGGTTTACTTTCAATGGCCATTTGGGTTTTCAAAAGTCATCAAAACGAGGGCGCATTCATCAGAATTTGGGGATGCGGTTCCAGTGGTCGAGTCAGTCGGAGATGGTATTTGATAGGCATAACCTTTCTATTTTGTTTCCTCTTTTTGTGCTCCATGAATGCTAAACATGTCTTTCATATTTCCGTTGTTTTCTTGCTTTTGGAGATGAAGAATATCATCTTTCTGCCTTTTATTGTGAGTTGGCTGTATTGTTTTTTTTTTCTTGGTTACTTTCTAAGTTCTTTGTGTGTAACATCTGCTAACCCGTTGTTGTTGTTTTTTGTTTTTTTTTGTTTTTTTCTTTGGCATTTATGCTTTCTTTGTCATTGTATGTTTTTATTTTATTTTATTTTATTTTGTTTTGAAAAATGCTACTGCCTACTGCTAATATCGGATTTGTGGTTTATTGTTGGATTTTCAATGGTATTGACATGATCTATATATTTCATTCTAGCAGTAATCAGAAGACCAATTTCAGAAAGGAGTGGTTATGGAGGAGGACTATGTTTTTGGTGGTGGTGTTGCATGTGGTCGTGTCTTTTCGATTCCGGTCGTTGACCGTGATGCTGTTGATGTTTTTCGAGCAGGTTCCCCGAAGTCAGAATAAAAGGGCCGATGCACTCTCTAAGCTTGCATCGAACTTCGTCTCGAGTAAGAAGGTTCTAGTCGAGCTATTGACCGATAGGAGTTACAACAAAGCGGAGGCCCAGCCGATCACTCAGCAGGCCACGTGGATGGACTCGATCGCTCTTTACCTCAAGGATGGAATTCTACCATCCGATAAAATACAAGCCAGGAAGGTCCGACTCCAATCAGCAAGATATGCATTCTTTGACGACATCCTTTATCGAAAATCGTTTGTGAGCCCTTGGTTGAGGTGTGTTTCCGAGACGGAAGGCGAATATCTCATTGAAGAAATCCATAGGGGGGCCTGTGGAAATCATCGTGCAGCAAGGATTGTCACGGATTTTATCAACAAAAACAAACAAGTAATACTATTTATAAATCCGGTATTCCCCAAGTGTAGGGATCGTAGTACAGTGACTAATACCGGAGTCGATCTCAGGGAATCGAGATTGTTTAATCTAGTTTATTACTTCTTCTAATTTGTTACTACTAAAACAAAACTAAAAACGAAAACAAAACAAATAAACTGGACAGAGGGTTGTCGATCCAAAGCCAGGAAAGATACGGGTTGCGAACAATTTAAACTACAACTAAACCTAAGATGCAATAAGAAGATTTAACTAAGCTAAACAATCCAAGTTTTAAGGGATTAAATTCAAATTATAACGAACAAACGAGCGATTGATCCACCTATCCTATCAACATTCAATTCCTAATCAGATTAATTCGTGACTTCTACCAAGTTGTGATTCACCTCATCTAAAGTACGAACCCTAATTTCTTAGATAGTCCATCTATTAATCTCTATCTTTCGATCTAAGATTAACGCTTTTTCTAACCGAAGGTGTGAACTTTAACGTTTCTAATCTAGAAATCTAACCTATTAACTCTCGTTATATAAATCAAATAACTATTCTTTTATCATGGGGATCTAGGGTTTACATGACTTTCATCAAAGTAAAACAATCAAGCATGCACATCTTTCGATATAATTGCAATAGACATTCTGTGGAAATATTAATATTACTATTAATATTACTCAGCAGACTCTGCTGAGCCTCAGGATTTCGTGCATAATATTTTGTACACCTTATTTAATTGTAAAAGACATATTAATTGTGATTCATATAAACAATTAATATGTCAAACTCTAGTTTACTTTATGTCATAGACATAACTTTTACTTTTTACTTTTGCATGCTTGCCGCCCACATCTACATACTCAAGTGGCCGCCCAAGCTAGCTAGCTAGTCTCTCTATCTCAATTGTATCTATTTATACATCTTTTACTCAATGAATAAACTAAGTTGAAGTTTACTCTTGTGTTTATCACATTCTCAAACTCTCTTCATGGTATCGAGCGATCACTGAGTTCTAAAATCCATTTGCAAAACTCGATTCTTTTTCGAAAAAATGTCAACATTATCTCGAAGTTTCATCTTTTCATGAGACTCACAACGCCTCGTGAGACCGATAATCGAACACTCTTCTTTACAAATCATAAACTTGATGGTAACAATTACTTGCTATGGTCAAGGTCTATGAAAATGTATATCTCCGGCCAGGGCAAGATGGGATATCTGTGCTGGTTCCAAACTGCCCTCTTTGGCCGACCCCAAGTTTGAAGCATGGGACACGAAAAATAACCAAGTCATGACCATCCTCACGAGGTCTATGACAAAAGAGATCGATGAGAACTTCATGATGTATGACACTTTGCTAAGGAAATGCAGGACAATGCCGAGAGACCTTTACTCAAAAAGGACAATACATCCAAGTCATGAACTCAAGCTCAGATTCAAAATTGCGCACAAGGGGATATGTCTCAGAACTCAATACTTTAATCAACTATCTAAGGCATGGCAACACCTAGATATGTTGGAAACTCACCCTGGAATGATGTTAAAGATGCTCTGCACTCTTTAAAGACATTATCGAGAAAAAGAGAGTATTCAAATTCCTTCTTGGATCAATCCTACTCTTGATGATGTCGAGGTAGAATTCTTGCTACTAAACCTCTTCCAAATCTCAAATCCATGTTTGCTTGAGGTCAAACATGAGGAAAGCAGGAGGAAAGTGATGTCGCTTTGAACTCCCCGACGACAACCCTATCAAGGTACCGCCTCCTGCCCGAAGGTTAATGAGACTTATAGGAAGCTTCTTGAGAAAGCTGGAAAGTCGCTTGCGATCACCGCAAACGCACAAATCACACCAAGGACAATTGTTGGAAGCTACATGGCAAACCTAACCCTCTAAAACCTCAAAACCAACCAGGAAAGTCAAGGCAAACTTGTCGGTGAAGAGGAGAATGACAATGGTTGAATGCTCGGTTTCTTCGCCTTTAAAGCCTTTATTGCTCAAAGCGGGAGGAAGGTAGCTCCCTCTTGAAATGGCCACTCATGCTAAAACAGTATATTTTACTCACCTCTTAGTAATGAGACTTGGATTGTTGATTCTGGGGCCTCTTCCCATATGATTAGTAATAAAAAAACCTTATTACCCAATATATGCCATGCAACCAAATTCACAGAATTAAGACTGCTGATGGTTCTGTTTCTTATGCAAAAGGTGTTGGAAAGGTTAAACTTACTAATCAGATATATCTACAGAATGTCCTGTTTGTTCCAAAGTTAGACTGTAACCTTATATCTGTCAGTAAACTCACTAAAGATCTGAATTGGACTGTTGTTTTTAATAAGAATCAGTGCATATTCCAGGATCTTTCTTCTCAGGAAGTGATTGGGCAAGCTAAACCCTACTCAGGACTGTTTGTGATCAACCCTGCTGAAGACAAAAGACTGAAGACAGAATCTGCCTCAGCAGCCTGCACTCAAAACCTAGACAATATCATGTTATGGCATTATAGACTAGGACATCCAAGTTTTGGTTATTTAAAGTCTTTAATCCCTGAATTATTTAAAGGATGTAATCTTAATGATCTTCAATGTGATATTTGTCAATTTGCTAAACTCACCAAATCATGTATGCTAAGTTACCTCACTTGCCCTCTTCCCTTTCACCTTAATTCACAAATGATGTATGGGGACCTCAAGAGTGAAAAGTATAACAGAAAAAGGTGGTTTGTAACCTTCATTGATGATCATACCGAAACACTTGGTCGTTTTAATGAATGAAAGACAAATCAAGTTGGACCTATCTTCCAAGAATTCTATCACATGGTCTCCACCCAATTTGATACTAAGATCAAGATCTTAAAGACGATAATGCTTTGGAATACTATGAGTCTAACCTCGGAACTTTCTTGACAAACAGAGGAATTGTTCATATCGGTAGTTGTGTGGAAACACCTCAACAAAATGGGGTTCTTGAAAGAAAGAACAGGCATCTGCTGAAATGGCCGATCAATTATGTTCACTACACATGTTCCTAAATACATGTGGGGTGAAGCTATATTGATCGCAACATATTTAATCAATAGACTTCCCAAAGTAGAGTGTTAGGTTTCAAAACTCCTCTCCAAACCTGTGACCACACACTCTCGCTCTCATCTTATTACCCAATTGCCTCCAAAGATCTTTGGTTGTCTTGTGTTTGTTTATATCCATGCTCAACACGTATAAGCTTGATCCTAAAGCTCATAAGTGCATTTTCCTTGGATATGCACAGACAGAAAAGGTTACAAGTGTTACTCTCCTACTTGAAAAGAAATTTTACAATTCTATGGATGTGAAATTCTTTGAAAGGACTCCATATTACAACAAACCTCATGAGCAAGTCACCGATGGAAACTCGATTGAGATTGAACTAAGTCCGTTCCTCAAGAAACCATTTACCCTCGCAGAGTCCTAACCTCGGCGGACTCATAACCTTCAAAGATCCTGCGGATACTCACATTCTCGACCCTCGGCGAGTCTGGCGACCTGAGACTCGCCGACCCAGAGCTCTTGGGACGAACCTCAAAGAACTCATCAACCAGAGTCTGCTGGACCTCGCCATCGAATCTCGGCCAGCTCATCAAGTGGATAGCAGACTATTGCTCTAAGAAAGGGAAAAGATCATGCACCGATCATTCTATTCATACTTATTTATCTTATGATCGGTTGTCTCTGTCTTTGCCATGTTTACACAGACTGGACTCTCACTCTATCCCTAGAAATATTCAGAGGCCCTTCAAAATGATAAGTGGAAGGTCAGCCGTTAAAACAGAGATGATCGCTCTCCTGGATAATCATACTTGGGATCTCACAACTCTTCCCAAAGGCAAGAAAACAGATTAGGCTGCAGATGGTTATTCACTATCAAATACAATGCGATGGTAAAATTGACAAGTATAAAGCCGATTGGTAGCAAGGATTCACTCAAACTTATGGCATTGACTATAAGGAAACTTTTGCACCAAAGAGCAAAGCTCAACACCTTTGTCGAGTATCGATTTCCCTAGTTGTCCAACTTGACTGGCCTCTTCACCAATTGGACATCAAAATGCCTTTCTAAATGGGGACCTCATTGAGGAGGTTTATATGATCTGTACTTCCCTGGTTTTATCAATCCTCATACTCAAGGCAATGTGTGCAAACGAGGAAATCTCTATATGGCTCAAGCAATCACCAAGGGCATGGTTTGGAAAACTCACTCTGTGGGTTAAAGGCTGCTGGATATCATCAATGCAACTCGATCACACCATGTTTGTCAAGACAACCAACCGCAGAGAGGTCCATTCTAATTGTATATGTGGATGATATCATCCTTCTTGGAGATGACTCTCTTCGAGATCCGAACTTGAAGACTCTCTTGGCAAAGGTGTTCCAAGTTAAAGATCCGGGCTACCTCAAGTACTTTCTTGGTATGGAAGTAGCTAGAAACACCAATGGCATTTCGGTCTCCCAAAGGTATATGTCCTGGACTCTTCAAGGAAATCGCATGATGGGATGCAAACTCGCAGTATCTCCAGTAGACCCAGGTCATACCTCTTGCATGGTGACATTGCATGTCGAGGAAAGAACAATATCAAAGGCTTGTAGGCAAACTCATATACCTTTCTCACACAAGACCGATATTGCATATGGGGTCGATCTGTCACAATTCATGCATTGCCCTACCGAGCAACATTGGGATGCAATGAATAGGATCTTGAGGTATTTAAAATCCACTCCTGGCCAAGGCCTCGCACTTCACCAAGTCTACGATAGATCAATCAAGGTCTACACCGATGCCGATTGGGCTGGATGTCACATTGACAGAGAGGTCTACCACAGCTATTGCTCATATATATGGGGAACCAGGTTACTTGGAGGAGCAAGAAACAACCTCTCGTGTCAAGAAGCGATGTTGAAGTTCGAACTAAGGGCACTTGTACTTGGCATTTGTGAAGCTCTATGGCTAAAAAGTGGTACTGGCCGAACTTCAAAGAACCAGTATCGACAACCTATCACACTCTGTTGTGATAATAATTCACCTTATGCATGGCGGAAGATCCACCCATCATGATAAAACCAAGCATGTGGACATTGACAGACACTTTCTCGAAGGAGAAGATTGATCCAAGATTATTCAACTCCAAGATGTTCCTCAAAGAGATCGAATCGTCGATATTCTTACCAAGGCTATTCCACCTCTTATGTTCAAAGAGACTAAGTAGCAAACTTGGTCGCATCAACATATCAAACCAGATTTGAGGGGTGTGGAAATATTAATATTACTATTAATATTACTCAAAGAGATCACTTGAGCCTCGAGATTTCGTGCATAATATTTTATACACCTTATTTAATTGTAAAAGACATATTAATTGTGATTCATATAAAAAATTAATATGTCAAACTCTAGTTTACTTTATGTCATAGACATAACTTTTACTTTTTACTTTTGCATGCTTGCCGCCCACATCTACATACTCAAGTGGCCGCCCAAGCTAGCTAGCTAGTCTCTCTATCTCAATTGTATCTATTTATACATCTTTTTACTCAATGAATAAACTAAGTTGAAGTTTACTCTTGTGTTTATCACATTCTCAAACTCTCTTCACATTCAAACATGATAAAGAAACAACTTGTATTAAAAACTCACAAATTAATCAAGATTCGAATCTGAATAGTTGACGGATAGGCTTCACAACGCTCGTTCAAGGGCTTTTAGCCTCTAAGCATCCTCTTGAAAGCTTGGAATTGTTGAATAAAAGAACATAAAACTAACTAATTTAATCTAAGATTTAAGTGCATAAAACTGAAGGAAAAGTATGTAAAAATGCAGCCTGAGCCGCCCCTAGGGTTTAGGGTTCGAATATATGATCTTAGGGTTGAAAATAACGCGACTATATATAGAAAACTAGGTCGGTTTCAGCATGGCGGCGGCTGGGCCGGACGCCCGCCCACCATTCTCGACGCTTGATTTAAAGGGTGAACGCCCGTCCAATGTCTCTCGGGCGCTTGATCGATCATGCATAAAAACTTCGAGTCGGGCCGAGCTGGATCAGACGCCCGTCCTTCTTTAAATCAGACGCTCGTCCACAACTTTTGGGAGAACTCTGAATCAAAATAGCTCTTCTGGACGCCCGTCCACTTCCTTGGACGCCAGTCCACTCTGGACGGGACTTGGACGCTCGTCCAATGTGATCCAAATTCGAAATCTTCAACTTTATCTCTTTTCTTCTAGCCAATTCCATCCTTATCTCTTTCTCATCAATTAAATCCAACTTGATCATCTTTTGAATCGAAAATATGCATCTACAAGTCATTAAAACATCGCAAAAATGTAATAAAATCCAAATAAACATAAAACCATCATTAAAACACATAAATTAACCTATTTTGCGAATAACTCATTAAAAACCTCATTTGCTCAATATTTCCATTAAACACTCGTTTTCCATGCAAATTATACAAATATGAGGGAAATCATCATAAAATATATCAATATAAATTCACCCTTAACAACTCCCCCACACTTAGCTTTTGCTCGTCCCGAGCAAAACAAAACGAAAATTAAGGCTCGAAACGAAAACAGACATCTAAGACAATATAGCATAGATCAATAAATCAGAGGTTCACCAGTGTGTGTGTGCAAAGCCATAGAAAACTTCCACTAGATCCAAACTTGAGAAACTCAAAGCAAAACTAGCTAATACCCCCTCGTAGACTAGCGATAAATGACACTCATAAGGTGTACCCTACAAACGTAACATATCCCGAAAAGGATGATAGAATATATCTAGGGCCTTTCTGAAATACTCAGAGGATAATCCCTACAGCATATCTATCAGTTTATACTGGGGATAAGATAGACGATAACTTAGTCTTATATCTTTTTCATAACAATTCTTATTGCAAGTTGATTTAACTTTTTTCACATTTAAACACACATCAGAATGAGCTCTTGCCCTGTCATAGTAGAATAGGATATTCGAGATATACCCTACCTTACTCAAATCATAAGGCAGCTTCTTCTGACTGTCGTGAGCTTTTAGTCATCATGGTGGTATAGGACATACGTGGTATACCCTATCACACTCAAATCATCGACTAGCTTTCGACACACCCATTTTATTCATTTAATTCAACTTTTTCATTTGACAATAAGTTACGTGGTACTTATCACATTCAAACCTTAGATATTCACAGTATGACATACTTCGGATCTAAATACAAACTATCATAAATCTCAAGATATATACGTAGCACTAAGCACATGACTTATAAGAAAATCAGAAATCACTCGTCCAAAAGGGGTATAACTTTATAAATTAGCTCATCATTTACTATGGCTCGTGAAAAATAGATCAGGTGAAACAACTAACTTATCAAACATATGATATATAGCATAAATGACTATAAAAATAACGAACATAGATTTGAATTGCCTACTCGGGACAAAACAAAAACAAAAGTGTCGAAAAAATTTGAAAATTCTAGCTCATTTGGCATAGAAACATAACGAATTAAGCAAATGTGTAGATACATATCAAATCATTCCCCTCCCCCCACACTTAAACTACAACATGTCCTCATGTTGTGCAGAATATAAAAAGAAATAAAGTACTTATCTGATTGTATTTTGAAGGTGGCAATTCTGAAGGTGGTCTAGATCCAGATCCAGAAATGCGTGAAGAAATCAGTAGACTGTGGACCATCCACCGGAAAACTGGCTTCATCTGAAAGCTCACAATTGCTATCGCAAATATCCTGCACACTTGAACAAACAAAACAAAACGGACCTCGGGGAACATAGGGGGATATTATCTCGAAAATGAAAAAGAAGGATAAAGATAAAATCGAATAAGATAAAAGAGTAATCATTCACCACAATAAAACACACTCAACCGATGATACAAACATAATCTTAATTAGGCTTAAGATAAAAACTAAATCAAAGAAAAGAAATAACAGAAAAGAGAGTCCTAATATAATAAGGGATATCTAGGATGCCTCCTAGTGGCGCTTTTGGTTATTGTCGTTAGCTCGACATCAGCTTTATTTCGGCTGGATCAAAGGCCATTTAACTTTTCTCACACCCCACTACCTCGTCCTAGACTGGTCAAGAGTTCGGCCGCGTAAAGTTGCACAAGACTTAACACATGGGGTTAAATATTTGATAGCTTTCCAAACACGTTTAAACTTCCTCATGGTTGACTTATTCTTCTGAATTCTCAGATGACGTTTCAGCTCTTTCTTAAACTGCTGGTCCCTTTCAAACTCTTCCATATCCCAACTACCAGCTAGAACTTCTTCAGAAGGACCTCTACCGGCATCCTCAGAAAACAAGTCGGGTGAGAACTCGTCAAATTCTTCGACTTTTGTAGCACCACACCCAAGGATATCGAGGAAACGAACAATCAAAGGTTTCTCTTTAGGTTCACCAATATAGTGCTTGCACCTTTGACCATTTACTCGGAACGGTTGGTCACCATAACCGCGTAGTTCTAGAACGCCTCCAGGAATAATTTGGAGAATCTCAAAGGGACCGGACCATCGTGTTCTTAACTTTCCAGGGAACAGATGTAGCCTGGAATTATATAGAAGAACTTGTTCCCCTACTTGAAATTCTCTCTTCTTAATCTTTGCGTCATGGAGGAGTTTCATCTTATCTTTGCTGATCCTGGCGCTTTCGTAAGCTCAGAGTCTCGAATTCGTCCAACTCATGCACAGCATCATTGCGATCGATGCTTACCACGAGATTGGGAATCAAAGTTCGAAAACTTTGTAGCCCAATAAGCTCTATGCTCTAACTCGATCGGTAAGTGGCATGGTTTACCATAAACCATTTGATAGGGTGATGTACCCATAGGAGTCTTATAGGCGGTTCTGTAAGCCCATAGTACATATCCAACTTCAAACTCCAGTCTTTTCTATGACTGTTTACCGTTTTCTCCAGGATTTTCTTGATACTCTGGTTGCTCCTTTCAACCTGACCACTAGTCATAGGATGATATGGTGTACCAGTCTTATGACGAACACCATACTTCTCAAGAACTTTCTCTAGGGGTCGGTTGCAGAAGTGCGTCCCTTCATCACTGATCAAGGCACGTGGACAGCCAAATCTCACGAAGATATTCTTCTTTAAGAATTTCATTACCGTCTTATGATCATTGTGAGGAGTGGCTTGAGCCTCCACCCATTTAGACACGTAATCTACGCAGACTAAGATGTATTTGTTACCACAAGATGATGGGAATGGTCCCATAAAATCGATACCCCATACATCAAAGACCTCGCATTCTAGGATGGGTTTCAAAGGCATGTCAAAATGCCTTGTCAGAGTACCGGTTCTTTGGCATCTATCGCAAGCTTTACAGAACGCTTCTGTGTCCTTAAAGATCGTAGGCCAATAGAAACCGGATTGGAAGATCTTAGCAACGGTTTTCCACGGACCAAAGTGACCTCCAGTGGGTCCACTGTGACATTGCTCAATAATATCCCGTTGCTCAGATTCAGGAACACATCTCCTAAGCAAACCATCTTTACAGATCTTAAAAAGATAAGGTTCATCCCAAACGAAAGATTTTAAATCAGAGAAGAACTTTTTCTTCTCCTGATAAGACAATTCTGGATCGAGATATCGGGCATGAAGGTAATTTACAATGGAAGAATACCATGGAACATCAGGAGGACAACCGTCTATCAACATAATGTTCTCTAGAGGAAAGTAAAGATCTATATCATCTGGATCATCCTTTTCCTCACTTAGCATCCTTGAAACGTGATCACCACTCGTTTTCTTTCCCGCTTTTTGTCCTTTATTTGAACGTCAAACTCTTGTAGGGTCAGTATCCAACGTAGTAGGCGCGGATTGGCCTCTTTCTTCGTCATCAGATAACGCAAAGCAGCGTGATCAGTCCACACAACTACCTGAGCTCCTAACAAGTAACTACGAAACTTGTCCATAGAGAAAACTACAGCCAATAATTCTTTTTCACTAGTAGTATAGTTAACTTGAGAAGGATTCAATGTGTGACTGGCGTAATAGATTGGCTGGAATTTTCCTTTGATCCTTTGGCCTAAAACAGCACCAATTGCATAGTTTGATGCGTCGCACATAAGCTCAAAAGGTAGATTCCAGTCAGGCGATATAAGAATTGGAGCAGAGATTAAACGGTTCTTAAGCTCCTCAAACGCTTGCTTGCAATCCTCATCAAAATTGAACTCAACGTCTTCCTTAAGTAAAGTAGACAGGGGCTTGGCTATCTTGGAGAAGTCTTGAATGAATCTTCTGTAGAAACCGACATGTCCAAGAAAACCTCTGATTTCGCGCACATTTTTAGGATAACTCATCTTCTCGATAGCTTCTACTTTTGCCCTGTCAACTTCAATACCTTTGGCACTGATCTTGTGGCCAAGAACTATTCCCTCATCAACCATAAAATGACATTTTTCCCAATTCAGAACTAAGTTCTTCTCCACACATCTGGATAAGACCTGGTCGAGGTTGTCAAGACAATCATCAAAAGACTGACCAAAGACCGAAAAATCGTCCATGAAAATTTCCATACACTTCTCTACAAGCCCGTCAAAAATAGCCAACATACATCTTTGAAAAGTAGCTGGGGCATTGCAGAGACCAAATGGCATTCGCCTGTAGGCGAATGTACCGTAAGGGCAGGTGAAAGTGGTCTTTTCTTGGTTAGCTGGATCAATTGGTATTTGAAAGTATCCTGAATATCCATCCGAGGAAGCGTTAGAATCGTGCCTCTCGCCAGACGCTCAAGCATCCGGTCAATGAATGGAAGGGAAAGTGATCCTTCATGGTTACCTCATTGAGCTTCCTATAATCGATATCTGAGACTCAGTAACCAAAGACAAGTCTCAATGCTATTTCCTCTCCCTTCTCATTCTTCTCAATCGTAATTCCACCTTTCTTGGGAACTACTTGAGTCGGGGAAACCCATTCACTATCAGCGATGGCATAAATGATTCCCATGTCCAGAAGTTTGATGATTTCTTTCTTAACCACCTCTTGCATATGAGGGTTGAGCCTTCTCTGGGGCTGTCTAACACATTTCGCACCCTCATTTGTCTTGATCTTGTGCATACAGATGTCCGGAGATATCCCTCTGATATCTCTTACTTGCCATCCAAAGGCTTTTTCATTCTTTTTCAAGACGTTGATCAACTTCATTTCTTCTAGTCGAGACAGTTTGGCAGAAATAATTAAAGGAAGTTTGTCACCTTCTCTTAAAAACACATACTTAAGATGTTTAGGCAATGGCTTCAACACCAAATCTGAAAGGGGTCTTCTAAACTTGACTTAAGATCTCCACTTTTCAACTCAACATCAATGAGCTTACTTAGCGGTCCCACTGCCAAAGCTTCTCCTCTCAACAACTCATCCTCGAATTCAGCTTCTAACTGCTCTAGATTGACCACACCATGATTATTCAAATTATCAACCAATCGCTCATATTCGGTTACCATGACCATGACTTGCTTTTCCATGAAATCATTGAAGTCATCGATTTAATCCTCAATGGAAAAGCCGGTTGGAGGACCAGAGGGTACTTGAATGGATCTAGAGACATTATAGCTTACTTCTTGGTCACCAACTCGTATCGTCACTCGCCCACCATCGCAGTCAATGAGGGCTCTAGCTGTAGACAGAAAAGGTCTTCCAAGTATCAGGGGGACATTTTCATCCTTTTCAATGTCTAAGACGTACCAGTCAACGGGAAAGGTAAACCTATCAATTTGAACTAGTACGTCTTTTAATATTCCCGCTGCTTTCTTAGAAGATCTATCAGCGAATTGCAAATTCATGGTAGTGGGTTCTAGAAGATCAATTAAACCCAGCTGTTTGCAAACAGACATTGGCATGAGGCTGATGGATGCACCCAGGTCACATAAGGAGTTTGGGAAGACTAGGCCTCCCATTAGTAATGTGAGCACAAATTTCCCAGGGTCACCCCTCTTGGTTGGTAAGTCTTCATAATTGATCATTGAGCAATCTTCACCAACCAACCTCTCAATGTCTGATAACTTCTTCTTGGAAGAGACAACATCCTTGATGAATTTGGTATACTTAGGCATCTCAAACAAGACCTCAGATAATGGAAGATTTACCTGAGTATTTTTCAAAAGATTCAGCACCTTTTCATACTTTTTATCTTCACTCAAGGGGATGTTTCTCTTTCTTGGTGGAAAAGGAAGCTTTTTCAATTCACTCTCAAAGAAAGACTTTCTTCGAGGATGCAAGGATGCTTTTGTCTTCCAAATCCTTCCACCTTACAACTTTTTCAGTCTTTCTATTAGTCAGGGGATCAGCCTCCTGACTTTCACTTGACTCATCATTCCTCAGGGGTTCAGCCACCTGAGGACTTTCAACTTTTTCACCTCTCAGGGGATCAGCCACCTGAGTTTTCTCTTGCAACAGAGGGGGGTGTAGGTGCTCAGCTTCCCCTCCTGCCCTATCTCTAGCAGGAGGGGCTAGTGGTTTCCCTGGTGAGGGGAACCACTCAGTTGAGTACCGGACCTTAAATTCATTGCACTGGCCTCTTCTCCACCGTAAGGAATTGAGGGAACCAGGTCAGTGCATTGGCAGTAATTCAAATCAGTTTGAGTTATCTGACCAACCTTTTGCCCTTGCTGCCTCTCAAGATTCTTGATTGTATTCAGCAACAATTGGAAATCATCTTTTAGCTCCTTCTTATAGGAGTCCACTTTAGCTTCAAGATCATTAAAGTGCGAGGAGCCTTGAGAGTTCTGAAAGTTCTGCGGGAAAGATTGGCTGGAACTATTCTAAAACGCAGGATTTGAATTGTTTGTCCAATTTTGATTGAACCTCTGATTAGAATTGGAAAAATTATTATTTTGGTTCTGAGGAAAACCAGGGTTTCTATTGAAGTTTTGATTCTGATTGAAATTAGAATTTGGATTGAAACTTGAAGATTGATTGAACCCTTGGTTTTGGAGATTGCCTTGGCCAGAGAACTGATTATTGAATCTCTAATTCTGTTGGCCATTAAAAGCATTGATTTCTGCATTCTGTCCAATCATGGGACAGAAACGAGCAGTGTGCCCTATATCATCACATACCGGCATGTGATTAGATTGTACTGTCCATGATTCTGGACAGCATTGACTTGATAGGTCGATGGGCAAATGAATTGACATTGGCCAACCATGTGGCCAGTTTGACAGCAATTGTCACAATACAGAACTTGAGAGTTCTACGGAAATGAGGGAGTCTGATAACCCGACTTTGAAGACGTGGTAAGAGTAGCCAGCTGCTGTTTCAGCATGGCGATTTCATTCTGCATGTTCACCTCCTCGATCCGAGGAGGGGGAGGTGGTGCTTGAATAACTTGATACGAGGGGGCATAATTGTATTTGGCAATATCCTCAAATAATGCCCACCCTCTTCAGTGTTTTTTCTTTAAAATGCCCCACCGTAAGAACTATTAGCCATGCCCTTCGTGAGCTCGGTCAATCCACTGAAAAACGTGTTGACTTGCCTCTGCAAGTCCAAACCGTGGTGGGGGCATTTACGAAGAAGAGCTTTGAATCTCTTCCAAGCATCAAAGAATGATTCATTTTCCGTTTGATAGAAATTAAATATTTCTCTTAGGCCTTTGGGTCATCTTGGATGGTGGGAAATATTGACTTAGGAACTCTTTTCGAGTCCAAAATTGGTGGTAATGGATTCAAGCAGGAGAGAGTCGTACCACTCTTTTGCCTCTCCTTTTTAAGGAAAACGGAAAAAGTTTCAACTTTATGGCATCCTCACCGACTCGCTTGGATGCGAGTCGTACCACATATCTCCGTAAAATGTGTGTACGTGTGTATGAGGATTTTCAGAGGGAAAACCATGGAAGATTGATGCTTGCTGCATCATTTGAATGAGCCCGGGTTTGAGCTCAAAGGTATGTGCATTGATGGTTGGTAAGACGATAGCCGGATTGACTTTGACTTCGCCAGGCATGGCGTAGTCAGCCAACGTACGTCTATCTTCTGCAGCCATAATGACTATGTCTTTGATCTCCTTAGCTAACCGATCCTCAAGCACAACTGTAACTAAAAACTAAAGGTTGAACTAAGAACTAAAGGTTAAAACCTATGAAAAGAAATTAAAATAAAATAAAATAAAAGAGGACAGACGGGCGTCCAAGGTCCTGGACGGGCGTCTGCCTGGAGGATGAACTGGACGGGCGTGTGCATAACCCGAACGCTCGTCTGACTAGCTGAAAACGATACAGAGTAGGCTCTATTTGGGCGGACGGGCGTCCACTTATTCTGGACGCCCGTTTGGTCTCAATCAGAAAAACAGAAACATGGATTAAAATCAGGTCGTCCTAACTAAAACACAAAAACTAAAGACGAAGCTAAACAATAAAAAATAATAATACAAAACTAAGGTTACCTACCTACCTACGAAAAATTTAAAACAGAAAAAGAAAAAAAAGAAAAACACTAAGACGGTAAAAAAAAACGTGTTGAAATCTTCTGGGGCCAAAATGGAAGGGAAAACAACAGATTTTGACCTCGAAAGTCGTCGGCGTCGGAACGAGCTTTCCGAATTGGGGTCCTGCGTTCCAAACGGACACTCGAGCCGAAAGTTACGGCCAAAATACTACAATGTGCCCTAACGAACCCTTCTATCCCAACTTATAACAGAAAATCAGAAAAATTAATAAACTAGACAACCGTACCGATTCCCCGGCAACGGCGCCAAAAACTTGTCACGGATTTTATCAACAAAAACAAACAAGTAATACTATTTATAAATCCGGTATTCCCCAAATGTAGGGATCGTAGTACAGTGACTAATACCGGAGTCGATCTCAGGGAATCGAGATTGTTTAATCTAGTTTATTACTTCTTCTAATTTGTTACTACTAAAACAAAACAAAAAACGAAAACAAAACAAATAAACTGGACAGAGGGTTGTCGATCCAAAGCCAGGAAAGATACGGGTTGCGAACAATTTAAACTACAACTAAACCTAAGATGCAATAAGAAGATTTAACTAAGCTAAACAATCCAAGTTTTAAGGGATTAAATTCAAATTATAATTGATCCACCTATCCTATCAACATTCAATTCCTAATCAGATTAATTCGTGACTTCTAAACAAGTTGTGATTCACCTCATCTAAAGTACGAACCCTAATTTCTTAGATAGTCCATCTATTAATCTCTATCTTTCGATCTAAGATTAACGCTTTTTCTAACCGAAGGTGTGAACTTTAACGTTTCTAATCTAGAAATCTAACCTATTAACTCTCGTTATATAGATCAAATAACTATTCTTTTATCATGGGGATCTAGGGTTTACATGACTTTCATCAAAGTAAAACAATCAAGCATGCACATCTTTCGATATAATTGCAATAGACATTCAAACATGATAAAGAAACAACTTGTATTAAAAACTCACAAATTAATCAAGATTCGAATCTGAATAGATGACGGATAGGCTTCACAACGCTCGTTCAAGGGCTTTTAGCCTCTAAGCATCCTCTTGAAAGCTTGGAATTGTTGAATAAAAGAACATAAAACTAACTAATTTAATCTAAGATTTAAGTGCATAAAATCAAGGAAAAGTATGTAAAACGCAGCTGAGCCGCCTTAGGGTTTAGGGTTCGAATATATGATCTTAGGGTTGAAAATAACGCGACTATATATAGAAAACTAGGTCGGTTTCAAAGATGGCGGCGGGGCGGCGCCCGTCCCACCCTTCGGACGCCGATTTAAAGGGTGAACGCCCGTCCAATAATGTCTCTCGGCGCCATCCGATCATGCATAAAAACTTGAGTCGGGCGAGTGGATCGAGCGCCCGTCCTTCTTTAAATCAGACGCTCGTCCACAACTTTTGGGAGAACTCTGAATCAAAATAGCTCTTCTGGACGCCCGTCCACTTCCTTGGACGCCAGTCCACTCTGGACGGGACTTGGACGCTCGTCCAATGTGATCCAAATTCGAAATCTTCAACTTTATCTCTTTTCTTCTAGCCAATTCCATCCTTATCTCTTTCTCATCAATTAAATCCGACTTGATCATCTTTTGAATCGAAAATATGCATCTACAAGTCATTAAAACATCGCAAAAATGTAATATAATCCAAATAAACATAAAACCATCATTAAAACACATAAATTAACCTATTTTGCGAATAACTCATTAAAAACCTCATTTGCTCAATATTTCCATTAAACACTCGTTTTCCATGCAAATTATACAAATATGAGGGAAATCATCATAAAATATATCAATATAAATCGTATAAATTCACCCTTAACAAGGATGTTGGCTCGAAAGTGTAAACTAGCTGGATATTTTTGGCCATCGATGCAACGAGATGCGAATAACTTAGTTCAGAGATGCAAACCTTGTCAAATCCATGATAACATCTCTCATCAACAAGCACAAGACATGAATGTCATCTCGTCAGCATGGCCTTTCGATCAATGGGGAGTCGATATTGTTGGACCTCTACCCCGAGCCCCGGGGAATAATCGATATGTGGTTGTCGCAGTGGACTACTTCACAAAATGGGTAGAAGCCAAGGCTTTGCCCGACATCCGAGCTGCAACCATCAAAAAATTCTTGTGGGTCGACATTTTATGCAGGTACGGCATTCCAAAGGCTTTGATCTCAGACAATGGTACCCAATTCGAGGATCGAAAAGTAAGAGAATGGTGCAGTGAATACCATATCAGTCAGCACTTCACCTCGGTAGCTCATCCACAGGCAAATGGTCAAGTCGAGCAGACGAATCGACAGATCAAGCTTGGGTTGAAAAAGAGGCTAGTGGCAGAAGGTCGAGATTGGGCAATACAACTTTCGAGCATCCTATGGTCATATAGGATAGCTCCCAATTCCTCGACAGTAGAAAATCCTTTCTCTCTAGTGTATGGATGAGAAGCGGTGATACCCGCCGAGATTGGCGTTCCCTCTCCTCGAGTTCTGGCTTATAATGTTGAAACAAATGCTCCCGAACTTCGACATGAAAGGGATAACGTTGAGGAGCGAAGAGAGATAGCCTCAGCCAGAATGACAAGGTTTGCAGAAGATCTCTCAGTATTACAACTCGAGGGTCAGACACAGATACTTCAAAGTCGGAGATCTAGTTCTGAGGAAAAACGAAGCGAGTCGGCAGGAAGCGATTGTAAAGTTGACCCCGAATTGGGAAGGCCCATATCAGATTCTGATGGTTCACCCCAATGGGTCATATCAACTCGGGCGAGCCGATGGAACCACGGTTCCTCGACATTGGCACGCCAACAACCTGAGAAAGTATTATGTTTAAGATAAGCTTTGCTTCGATCAACTTTTGTTTGCTTTTCGTTTTTTAAAATCTTGTAATAAGTCCATGAGACAATTTTATAAGTGTTCTAATAAACATGTTTTCCCCTCGAGATGCTTTTATGTTTGTTAGGATTTATAGCCGTAACGTTACAAGTCCAGTGTGATGCAAAATGTTTAAGGCAGTACCGTCGACAATGAGCAAAGAAATCCGCAAGTTGGATGTCTCGGTAAAGCCAAAAGCAAAGTAAGCCTAGTAGGCAACAAAAGCTAAGGCAAAAAGACGGTTCGCATGGTCGGGCCACCTGTCCCAGCCAAAGCCAAATGAGCATAAGAGGCGAAAAAGGCTAAGACAAAGGACGGTTCACATAGTCGGGCCACCTGTCCCAGCCAAAGCCAAACGAGCCTAAGAGGCGAAAAAGGCTAAGGCAAAGGACGGTTCGCATAGTCGGGCCAAATGTCCCAGTCAAGAGCCAAACGAGCCCAAGAGGCGAAAGAGGCCAAAGGCAAAGGACAGTTCGCATAGTCGGACTAAAAGATTCAGCCAGAGGCCAAATAAGCTTATGAAGCGACAAGGCCAAGGCAAAGGCGCGACCCACGAAGTCGCGGCTCGTACAGTCGACACGATCGTAGCAAAAATAATCCTAAGGACAAAAAGCGCCAAGGCAAACAAGTCGATTTCGGCTAAAGCTCAAGTGCAATAAGAACCAAAGGTTCATAATACACTTGGGGGGCAACACGACATTAACAAAGCGAATAGCGAACAGAGCCTGTTAGGAACATATTATGTTTTGATGATGGCCATACTAGCTGTTATAGCAAGCCTGAAATAAGTTAGAATTCTCTGTATAAGTCTTTACTTAGAGTCTGACATGTTGTATAAGTTGAGTCAGACAAGTATTGTACTAGTTGGTAGGACGGCAAAGTGAAAACAGACATTCGGCAGAGTAAAGCCACCAAGCACCAAAGCAGAGATACTGAAGAGAAGGATTATGATCGACTTATAACCAAGGAAGTCCATGATGACCTTGGATAAGTCTAAGTTATGTTTCAAGTGATGAAACTCAATATTCCAATATGGTGTACACCGATCTCACCCAAATCAAGGATCGGTGAAGTATAAAGATTCTCCTAAACTAAAGCAAAGAAGAAAACAGTGAATCGGTGAGTACACCGATCGCCGGCAAAGAGAAACAAAACGGCGAAGAAAGAACTAACGGCTAAGTCGAAAGGCTCACTCCACCGTTCTGACACGGTGAAGAGACACTTACAAGATCATATTTAATATACATTGAAGATTCAAAGAGATCATGCATTAAATGCACAATCATTAAAGGATCAATCAAGGACGGATTTTCTGCTATACATTTGAAAGAAGAATCCGATCATCAAATCAAGGAGAATACAATTAAGGGGAATCAAGAATAAAATCAAGGATTATTCCTCATTAATATAGCCAACGGACGGAATTTCAAAATCAAGGCTATTCAAGGCTATAAATAGAAGGCATTGATGAGAAAAAAAAATAACGAAAAAAAGAAAGAAAAGCGAAACTCACAATTAGAAAAGCCTTCTCTCTCGAACTTACAAGGATACATCTAGTGATCAACTCAAACATCGTAACTACAAAGTCATATTCGAATTGAGATTGATCAAGCAAGTGCGTGAATCACATTCACATCAAATCAAGCAATGAATCAGAGGCAATCGAGAAGGAGTTGAAACTGTGATAGCCGTTGAAGGATTTTGATCTCGAGGAGCGAAGAAAAGGAAGATCGAATCACCAAGCCGCTTGTAGTCAAGGAGTGATAGTCTTGTAGATTGTGAAGCTTGGGAAGCCAAGGACAATCATATTGTTGTATCTCGTGAAAACAATAGTGAATTCCTCCGATCATCACGGGAGAAGAAGAGTGGATTAAGGATTACACCACCTGAACCACTATAAGCCTTGTGTCAATTTAATTTCTGCAATTTACTTTACAAAGACTTATTTAATTTGCCTACATCATAACACATATCTCGTGGTTGTCTAAACTGATTTGAAAACAAAGATAGTAAGAAGGGACTTATCCATTGCTCAAAAGCTTTTAAAACACAAGAAAAGTTTTGAAACTCCACTATAGTCATTCACCCCCTCCGACTATAGTTTCACCTTCTCTCTCGGACCAACAATTGGTATCGGAGCGGTGTTCTAGTATCGTAACCTGCTCGAGATCTAATTTACGTAACAAGGAGATCACATATTTTCAAAGTAGTTTTCAAATCAAGTTTTTCATTCACCGCCATTTTTATCTTCAATTGCACTGATGGATTCCTCAAACTTCTTGTCAAAAGTACACATTTTCAATGTTAATAATTTTGATGAATATAAAATAAGAATGTTATCTCATCTTGCAAAGAACTCATGAGGAGATCTTTGGATGTAATCAATGACGGCCCAATCATGATCACTACCGTGGTAGGCACAGGAGCGCGAGATCAAGAAAGAGATAGACAAACCCAAGAAAGATTGGACCAAAGATGACGGGGAGAAGAGCAAACCTAGACTTTGTAGCAAAAGATATGATCTTAAAGACTCTGAGACAACAACATGTTCATGAGAATCAAAGATCGCAAACAAAGAAAGGAGATGTGGGACAAACTATCATTGATAAATGAAGGATCTCAAGCGATCAAAGAAAACAAATTATCTCATTGCAAAATGCAGAAATTTGAGAACTTTAAAATGAAGACTGGTGAATCCATTGATCAAATGGACAATGATTCTCAAGCATCATCGATGAACTGCAGCGACTTGGACACACATATCCACAAAAAGAAGTATGCTTGAAGATCCCGAGAGGACTACGAAAAGATGGAAGATCATAACATCGTGAATCGAGGAGGAACAACAAATCTTGCAAGCACCGACACTTTGACACCGATGTCCCAATTGAAAGCTCATGAATTCGAATTGAACGGTGAAGATGGTGGTCCGCGAGAGACACACAAAATTACTGCATTAATGCACCCCAAGAAAGTAACTTTTCCGAATGCATCAAGAAAGAGACACAAGAACTAAAAGAACAGTAGCTTTACTAGTTAAACGTTTTGACAGTTTAAAAGAAGCCATTCAAGGAAATTCAACATCAAACAAAAAGTCAAGCTCAAACGAAACATGAAGAAGAAAGATGATGAATACAGATGCTTCAACCTGCAATAAGAGAGGTCACTTCAAGGTGATTGTCTGAAGAAAATGACAAAGATGATGAAAAGAAGAAATTCAAAGCATCCGAAAAGAGAAAGGGCAAGAAGGCACTTAAGGCGAATCTAGCGAAGAAAAGCATGAAGAATCATCCGACAATGACTCGGATGATAGTGATGAAGAAGACAAATAAAAATGAAAAGGCATGCCTATGCCTCATGACCAAAGAATTGGATGAAGACAAAAGTGATAGTTCGGACAATCGAGGAAACAAGCCTATGTTTAATGGCTAAAGAATCGATGAAACTGAGGTAACATCTAGTTCTGTTTCTTCATCTAATGCATTCACATCTAACACAAAGACAATCCTCTAGTCTTCCATTAGATACAAGAGACTAGTCAAAAATCTCATGACTAAATTTGATGAAATTGAAAAGAATCATGAAATTCGGAAAAGGAATGCAAGGATCTAAGAAAAGAGAATAAGAGGTTAAAGAAAGAACTGGATAAAACAAGAGTTTGAATTAACTAGTAAGGAGACCTACTTAAATGATCAACAAAAAGCGGATGACCATACATCCATTATCAACAGATCGATTAAGAAGAACTCCTCACCATAAAGGTAATCAACGCACCACTAAAAGCACCAAACTTACAAACCCTCAAAAGGTTTGGATCCAGATCTGGTCTTGGCTATAACAGTCAGGATGAACGTAGGGATAATAGTCAACACAATTCTAAATTGAGGACCACTAATGGACCAAAATTTAGAAAGGGACGCACCATGTCTCCAACAGATCATCCTGTTCCAAAGGAAGTCAAAACCCACTGTAGTGAAACAATGAGACTAAATCCTCATTCCAATCATACAAAAACAACAACCATCCCGAAAGGTAAAGCGGACTTTTTCCCTCGAGAGGATGATTGGAATGTCACACTCCAAAATACAAGAGGAAACCATTCCACAAAATGCATCATGTGATTAAGAAAAATCAATCTAGCTATGTTCTGAGACACATGAAGCAAGAAAGGTTTCCTATTGCATATTGGAAAGTGAAGAAGAAGATATAAATGCACCAAAAGGTGGAAAAAGTATCGAAATACCTTCGTAAAAATATTAGAAGCTATTCTCGCCATGCCTTATACATATGAAGTTGATGACTTCAATTATCCAAAGAGAAGACCTTTTGGATACATACTTGGTATGGGAGGCATGATCACTAATGTGATATGGACCCAAACAAAGTGTTGGGTACCCAAACTTAATTAATTGTTTTGTAGGATGTCCGGTACATAGAGCGGTGGATGTTCCGACACATGACAGAAACAAGAAATGGATCACCGATTTTAAAGCTTTTGATGGACCCAAAGTCACATT
Organism: Gentiana macrophylla; assembly: GCA_026214975.1. Classification (NCBI taxonomy): domain Eukaryota; kingdom Viridiplantae; phylum Streptophyta; class Magnoliopsida; order Gentianales; family Gentianaceae; genus Gentiana; species Gentiana macrophylla. The sequence goes on along the minus strand of CM047808.1, from coordinate 124,026,819 downwards.
TGGAGGAAAAGAAACCTGGCAAGATTAAGGGGAAGGCACAATACTCAAAAACAATCTAAAGATTCAAAATGTGGCATATGTCAAGGGACTTAACTTCAATCGATGAGCATCACCAATTTTGTGACAAAGGCTACAATGTGCACTTCAACAAAGAAGGATGCAAAGTGATTCACAATCAAACAAACACAGTGGTTCTTGCGGTAGTAAGACAAGACAACATGTATGTGGTGGACTGGAGAAACGACCAAAGCGCGTAAACATGTCTACTTGTCAAGAATAAACAATCAACAAGTTTGGATTTGGCAATGTAAGATTAAATCACTGAATTTCAAGACCATCAACAAACTATCAAGGAGCAAGTTAGTTGAAGGCTCGCCAGAGATCTCATTCAAGAAAGAGAGTCTATGTGATGCTTGTCGAAATGAAAACAAATAAAAAGCTCATTCAAATCAAAGCCTCATCAATCTACAACAAGAGTTCTACATCTACCGCACATGGACTGTTTGGACCAGATCACTCCGAGTAAGTGTGTAGTGGTAAGAAATATACTCTTGTAGTGGTGGATGACTTCTCAAAATACACTGGACCATCTTCATGAACAAGAAGAAAGAAACACTCAAGAAGCTACCAGACTTGCTTGAGAAGACTCTGTAATGAAAAAGAGCTAAAAATTATCAAAATCGATCGAGATAGGAGCCTTTGAATTTCTAAATGAAATTATCGAAACCTATTGTGAAGAAAATGAGTACTACATCAACTATCTCAGCAGCAGAACTCCACAACAAAATGGTGTAGCGAAGAAGAAAAGCAAACAGAACTCTCAAAGCGGCAATCGAACAATGATTGTTTGAAGCATGCTTGCCAAAGAGATTTTGGGTGAAAGCGACAAACACAACATGCCATACACAAAACAGATCAATCATCAACAAACATCATGAAAAAACTCCATATGAATTATGGAATGGTAGAAAACCTAATATCTCATATTTTCATATGTTTGGATCAAAATGTTTTGTCTTGAGCAGAATCATCATCTGCATACCTTTGATGAGAAGGTGATGAAGCAATCTTCATGGGATACTCGAGACACCAACAAAGCATTGAGTACTAAATAAAAAACATTGGTGATTGAAGAATCAATACATGTGGTTTTGATGAACCATATACAAATGGTGAAGATCTTGAAGACCAAGAAGAGAAAGTTGCACAGAGGCAAATCTATACAAGTGCAACCATACCAATATACTATCCCGAATCATCTTTTGAAAATCAAGAGGAGCCACATATCAATACAACAGAGAAGCACTGAAATTGAAGTTCATGCTCGGCATGAAGGTATGGAAAGCACCAAGTGAAGATCAACTTCAACCGCACCTAAATTGGCTTAGAGACCATCCTGAAGAACAAGTCATTGGAGATATTCACACCGGAGTCGAACAAGAAGACAAGCTGAGCACATGCTAACTTGCTTTCTATCACAAGTGGAACCCAAGACCATAGATGATGCAATCCAAGATGCAGATTGGATCACATCCATGCAAGAAGAACTAAATGAGTTTGAAAGAAATGAAGTCCAGGAACTTGTTGACAGACTGAAATGGCCAACATCATTGGTGCAAAATGGGTATTCGAACAAGATGGATGAGCAAGGAATCTGTTGTCGAGAAACAAAGCAAGGCTAGTTGCAAAGGATATTCCCAAGTCAAGGAATAGATTATGATGAAACCTTTGCTCCAGTAGCAAGATTGGAAGCAATAAGACTTTTCTAGCATTTGTTTGCACACAAAGACTTCAAAGTCTATCAAATGGATGTCAAAAGTGCATTCTAAACGGACTTTTGGAAGAAGAAGTTTATGTAGAACAACCTCCTGGATTTCAAATCAAAGGAAAAGAAGACAAAGTATACAAACTCAAGAAGGCCCTCTATGGCCTCAAGCAGAGCACTAGAGCACAGTATGAAACACTTGTCACAATTTACGATCAAGAATGGATTCAACAAAGGAACTATAGACAAAACTCTATTTAAACTAGAGGAAGGGGCAAGCACATTGCTAGTGCAAATCTATGTTGATGACATAATCTTTGGATCGAGAAGATGAAAAGTTGTGTGAGAAATTTACAAACCTAATGAAGAGCAAATTTTGAGATGAGCATGATGGGAGAATTAAACTACTTCCTTGGCCTTCAAGTAAAGCAAATGAAGGATGGCATTTTCATTAGTCAAGCAAAATATACAAGAGATTTGATACACAAGCATGGGATGGACACAAGTGGCACAATGAGACACACCAATGTGTGCCGAGTCATACTTGGAAAAGATGAAGGAGGAAAAGATGTTGATCGAGAAAATGTATAGAGGAATTATTGGATCATTATTATACTTAATCGCAAGCGGACTGATATTGCATTTGCGGTAGGAGTGTGTGCTAGATTTCAAGCTCAACCAAAAGAATCACATCTTCTAGCAACTAAAAGGATAATCAAATACTTGAAACACACCATCAATGTTGGCATTTGGTACCCAAAAGATGGAGGATTTACAATCGATATCATATTCGGACTCGACTATCTTTGGATGCAAAATAGATAGAAAAAGCACCTCTGGAACATGCCAAATGCTAGGAACCGACTAGTCTCATGGTTCAAAGAAAAGCAAAACTCTATATCTACATCAACAATGAGCGAGAATATATAGCGGCGGTAGTCATTGTGCACAAAGTACTGTGGATAAGACAACAAATAAGGGACTATGGAGTCGAAGAGAAAACAATCCCAATCATGTGTGACAACACAAGTGCAATATCTATTACGAAAAAATCCATGTGCATTCAAGAACAAAGCACATTTGATGTGAGACATCATTTTATCGAGAGACCATGTTGAAAAGGAGATGTCATCCTAAAATACATATCCACCAAGACCAATCGGTGACATCTTCACTAAACCACTCGATTATGAAAGATTTAGTATGTTGAGAACCGAGTTAGGGATGATTGAAATTGACTAAGTATCAACGAGCGGCTAACTGGAGTAATCGGCTAAGTGACTTCATCAACCGGTACAACCTTTGCCGTTACGAGGAGATGTAGCGAGTAAGGCACTGGTATCCAAAGCAGGTAACTTAACTGATTGTTAGAAATGGATTCAATGAAGCGGCTTTCGATGAAGAACTCATTGGACCGGTTAAGTGACCAAATGAAGCACTTCACCGAAATAAAGACTTGGACAAATTCAAAGTGTGAACAAAATCAATTCAAATACACGTGTAGAATAAGGAAATTATGGAGGATTATTCAAGACACACGTGGCGATCACGTTATGATCATGGAGGTAATTATATTATTTTTGAATTATAAACTCCTCGATTCCCGGGCTCTATCATTACTTGCCTCAAACCACTCCCCTCTACGCTCGAATATCGCGTTTTCATACACAAAATCACGCCATTATGTCACTAAATCCTTCCATATTCAAACCACGTTCACACTACCCAAATCACACTATATAAACAATACTTAGAGATGTTCGAAATCTTTACATACTTCATAAATTACAAACCCTACTTTTTCTCAAAATATACTCTTACAATCCTCCTCTACCTATCGATGGCTTCATCCTCCCAAATCATTTATAATCAAAAAATACTACGAAAAATCAATCATAACCGGCTCGTTTTCAAGCCTGAGTACTATCTCTCTTATTGTGACAACGATGCACAAGCACGACGCTTTGTCGATTCTTTGTACAAATTTAGGTGATGACCTTTCTAAACCCCAATAATCGGTATCTGCTATGAGAATCGATAGCATTTTGGAAAAGCGCAAAGTTTATGCCCGGCCACGAAGAAGATCAAGTTGATCGCATCACAAGCTCAATCTTTGGAAAGCACATAGTCATCACGCCCGGTACACTCAACGGTTCTGAACCTCCCCAAATTGGTCTGCAAATGTCAAGCTTGTGACGACAGGACATCCCAAAATTCAGGTGAAATAGCCAAACGCCCCAAGCCAAACAAAGAAAACGTACAATCTACCTAGATCAACGCTCAAACTTCCGTTTATTTGAATTTGCACCGGTCATCACCAAAAATATTGAAGGAGAAAGGGTCACCGGAAAACCTAATCGAGGTCGAGATCAAACGATGGCCATAATCTACGAACGAATAAAGTTTGATTGGGCAACCTTCGTATTCAATCAATTGAAGGATCGATTCAAAAGGAGATTGACTTATCAATCACCGCACCAAGCAAGGGTTTGCGAGAAAAAGGCGATTTACGGGAAAAGAAATCATACGGGTTCCCTCTTGAACACCTGCTCAACGCCATGAAAGTACAACCCACAAATTTGCGGTTCCACACAAGTCCAAAACAATGTTCACTACATCAAGGCTTCCTCAAGCCGAAACCCATTCTTTGGTCAAAAGAGAAACAACTGAATCCAAAGGATCGAGAGGGGACGAAGAACCAGGTCTCAAAAGGCACAAGTAGATACCACTGTGCCCAACACCAAAGAACTTAAATGAGCTTATGATATTAAGTGATGACACAAAAGCGAAGAAGAAAAGCAGCAGGAGGAAATTGTCTATCTGAGGAGGGTGAGGAAGGATATAGAATCACCTCATCTCGAGAGGAATAGATAGACGAGGCGGAAGATGAGTCGGAAGATGAACACCTGTAAGGTGAAGCTCATGCAACAAATCGGGAAGATATGGGCATATCGGCGATGAACCGACCCTCTCAGAAGTGCTTTTCAAAAGCATTGGTACGGTTGACAAACAGGCTCGAGTGAGCACCGGTGATAAAGCTCACTCAATTGAAATTGCCAACGCCCCACAATTGCACAGGGGGAAAGAAGCGATGAAGAAGTTCAATTCCAACAACCTCCTCTAGATGACCTCGGGCCTCTTGGAGAGGCGTAACTAGAAAAGTTGGAAGAAAAGAAGAGGTTCAAAATGAGGAGGCGAGAGAAGGAAAAGAAAGAAAAAGAAGTTGAAGTGGAAACGAGGAGCGACAAGGTGAAGATCTTGAGAGTGAAAATGATGAGGATGAAAAGGATGTCCATGTGGCACTGAAGAAATTGATCGAGAGAGAGTCTTCAATCTGGACATTCAACCCTTATTGTGGACATGGAAAGGCAATATTACAAGAGCAAAACCTCAAGCATGCCTTCGGAGTGAAGCAACCTCCTTCAATCACAAGATTGAGGCTCTCATCAACCACATCAAAATCCAAGATGAAGTCATGGAGAGACAAGGGAACTTAATTTGCAACTTACAACACCTCATCCTCACCATGTCCAAACCAATCTTGAATTCCATGCCGAGACGGTTGACAACAATCTAAGCCCTTGGTGGACACCCTCAATGCTCACACATCCAAAATTCAGCATCTGGATGAGATAATGGAGTATTCGGCAAGCAAGCTGGACTTTCTCATCAAAGTTGGTGATGCCAACAACAAATTACTTGGAGAAAAGATTTGGCCCTCTCCCCGAGTCCGATCGAAATTGCGGACCTTGAGGCACATTTTGATCTTTGCCACAAAGGGAAGATAACTCAAAGCCTGAAAGCTCCAGTGGAAAGAGACACAGGCGACAAAGGCAAGGGCAAGAAAGGCAAGGGCATCGAGTTTGAAGAAATGAAGAAGTAAACCAATTGCACATTGCTTAATTCAATTCAATCTATCTTATCATTTGTCTTTTTTAAAAAGATGCAATATCTTATTACCCTATGATGGAAGAATAAAATCTTTGAGTTTTTAATCATTGACAATTATGAAATTTTTGATTACTTATGTTCGGGCTTATGAGGTTTTGGCATCATCAAAAGGGGAAATTGTTAGGAATATATTATGTTTTGATGATGGCCATACTAGCTGTTATAACAAGCTGAAATAAGTTAGAATTCTCTGTATAAGTCTTTACTTAGAGTCGACATGTTGTATAAGTTGAGTCGACAAGTATTGTACTAGTTGGTAGGGCGGCAAAGTGAAAGCAGACATTCGGCGTAGTAAAGCCACCAAGCACCAAGCACCAGGAGATCTGAGAGAAGGATTATGATCGACTTATAACCAAGGAAGTCCGTGATGACCTTGGATAAGTCTAAGTTATGTTTCAAGTGATGAAACTCAATATTCCAATATGGTGTACACTGATCTCACCCAAATCAAGGATCAGTGAAGTATAAAGATTCTCCTAAAACTAAAGCAAAGAAGAAAAAAGTGAATCGGCTGAGTACACGCGATCATCGGCAAAGAGAAAACAAAACGGCGAAGAAAGAACTAACGGCTAAGTCAGAAGGCTCACTCCACCGTTCTACAGACGGTGAAGAGACACTTACAAGATCGATTTAATATACATTGAAGATTCAAAGCAGATCATGCATTAAATGCACAATCATTAAAGGATCAATCAAGGACGATTTTACGCTATACATTTGAAAGAAGAATCCGATCACCGAAATCAAGGAGAATACAATTAAGGGGAATCAAGAATAAAATCAAGGATTATTCCTCATTAATATAGCCAACGGACGGAATTTCAAAATCAAGGCTATTCAAGGCTATAAATAGAAGGCATTGTGAAAAAAATAACGAAAAAAAAAAAGAAAAGCGAAAACTCACAATTAGAAAAGCCTTCTCTCGAACTTACAAGAATACATCTAGTGATCAACTCAAACATCGAAACTACAAAGTCATATTCGATTGAGATTGATCAAGCAAGTGCGTGAATCACATTCACATCAAAGTAAGCAAAAGCGAATCGGAGGCAATCGAGAAGGAGTTGAAAGCTGTGATAGTTGTTGAAGGATTTTGATCTCAAGGAGCGACAAAGGAAAGCGAATCAATCATGAAGCTGCGATCAAGGAGTGATAGTCTTGTAGATTGTGAAGCTTGGGAAGCCAAGGACAATCATACTGTTGTATCTGTGAAAACAATAGTGAATTCCTCCGATCATCACAGGAGAAGAGTGGATTAAGGGAATACACCACCCTGAACCACTATAAGCCTTGTGTCAATTTAATTTCTGCAATTTACTTTACAACACTTATTTAATTTGCCTACATCATAACACATATCTGTGGTTGTCTAAACTGATTTGAAAACAGCATAGTAAGAAGGGACTTATCCGCTGCTCAAAAGCTTTTAAAACACAAGAAAAGTTTTTGAAACTCCACTATAGTCATTCACCCCCCCCTCTGACTATAGTTTCACCCTTCTCTGGGACCAACAGAGCCAAAGGCTCGACAAGCAAAATGCTATAAAACATCGAGACAAGCAAGATAACAAGAAAGATGGACAATAAAAAATACTACAAAATCGAACCAAATTCAAAGAAAAAGTTGATACAAAACAAGGCCAGGTCGAAAAGACCAACCAAAGTTAATTCAAAGCAATAAATATTATTACAGATCAAATCTCAAAGTTCAAATGACAAGTCAACAAAAGAGAAATTGGAAAAAAAAACAATCAGAGGCCGGCTTCAGGTGTCGACTCAGGGATGGCGGAAGTCAGCTCAGCAATAGGGGCAGGAGTGGAAGGACCATATTTAATGGCCAAAGATTCTCCCTGTTGGAATTCTTCACTGTATTGGTTGTACAACCTTTCCGCCTCGGGATTGTAGAACATCGGCGTCTCGAGCGTCGACACATCGAATCCCGGGTTGACAGCCTTCACTTGAGTCACCGCCATAGTGAAGCCACCCATCATGGCTGCACGCATGAGCACCTCCAGATCAGCGTCAAGGTTTTGCGACTTTCGATACTCAAGGATCGCTTCCGCCTTGGCCTCCTCAATCTTTGCAAGGACCTGTTCCCGCTCGACTCTCAGCTCGACCTTCAAGGTATCCCTCTCATGTCGAGCCTTCGCCACGTCATCCAGCGAAGCCTTGTGCGCCTGTTGCACCTTTTCGAAGTCCTCGGCCAGCTTAAGTAACTCCCTACCCTGATCATTTTGTTCTCTCTGTGTTCGAGCCAAGTCATCAGCGGTAGCAGTTAGGGCAGTCTGCAATTTCTCAACCTCGGCCTTCTCCTCGCGCTTCAGCGCCTCGAACGGAGACTCCATACCGGCGATGGCGGCACCCTTTGCAACGTTGTCCTGCAGCAGCCTGCCGTTTTCCTTCCGCAGATCGTCTTCCGACTCTCTCGTTTTGGCCAGATGCCGGGCGGCCTCTCGGCTAAGAAGGTTATTCTACAAAAAGAAAAGGAAATGTCAAACAATAAACAAGGCATAGGCCTCGAAAGAAATCAACATTTAAAGAAAAGATAGACAATCGACTTACGAGGCGGGCCGACCTCCGAAGAGCGTGGGATAGAGCCTTGTCCTCCAAGGCCGCGCAATCATCTGCGGCCCAGTTCACATCGACATCTAGCTTGGAAGAAGCTTCAACCACTTTGGTCCTCTTTGCTCGCTGTGTTGCTCCACTCACCACTTCGGCAAATGGTAGGCCTCTTCTTGGTCGGGGCTACTTGTTCCTCGACGTTTACTTCAACAGCTGGAGTCAAATCGACTGGCACCTCATCATCCTCGTCTCGAAGCGAGCCATAACGGACCGATAAGCCGCTAGAGGTCGGAGGTTGCTCGGATGATCGAGCCGGCACCGTCGACTCGACGGCAGCAGGGGTAGGCTCAGGTTGAGAAGCACCCCCCTCTATGGAAGAAGAAGGTGCCCTGGTTTCAGCCACAGGCACTTCAGGCGCAGCCCTATCCCCGGGAGGCGGAGCAGCCACGACCACCGACGGAGGAAGGCGTGTAGGATCGCTGACCTTGGAGAATTTTCCCACTGCAAGACAAAAAGAACAGGTTAGTCTTGATCAACAAATGACAAGTTATCAGACTCGACAGAATAACAAATACGACGACAAAACAAGGAAAGCCCCTACGGTTCTCTTGATCTTGGGCATGAAGGTTTGCGTATGGAATCGGTCCATCCTCCTCTAGGTGGGCTAGATCGTAAAGAAGGCTCAAGTCTTGAGTGCACACCTCGAAGCTAAAGCCACCTAGTAGTCGGGTCTCTGGAGGAACATGAGCATTTCCCAGTTTGTCCTTCTTCACACCTCTCGACCTCCATTGCCCTATATAAGGGTTCTCCAGGCCACGACGAAGGAAGAAGAAACGAGGCTTCCACTCCCCGTGAGAAGAAGGCCCTTTAGTTACGAATTCGTGCCGATTCGGCCTCCTCTGGAAGGTATACCACAGCTTGTCGGGCGTAGCAGCGATCTGATAATAATACCGAAAGAGGGGTATCGAGAAGCAGACTCCCGCGACTCGACATTCTATGACAAACCCCATTAGAGTCCTGACAGCATTTGGGGCCAACTGCAAAACGCTTATCTCGTAATGGTCTAGGGCCGTGAGGACGGCCGGACATAGTGGAAATCTTAATCCACTCGAGAGTTGACCCTCGTAGACGGTGCAAAATCCTTCTAGGGGCTCATCGGCAAACTTATGAAGACTAGAAGGGAGTCGAGCTTCAAATGGAAGGCTGGTGATATTGCATTTCCGGCAAAGTCTGGTAACATCTTCAAGGGGAAGAGCACTGAGACACCCTTTAGCACATTTCCCATCCATCCTGGTTATTAATTTCTTAGGTTGGTTGGGGACAGGAGGGGAGGAAGCTATGGGCTCGCCGGAATCTTGCCGGAGAAGATGATCAGAAGAAACAGGCGCCGGAGTTTGGCTACGAACTAGTGTTTCACTACCCCTATCAGATTCAGTGGCACTACTACTGGACATGGGTAAAGCAAAGAATAAGATGAATAATACAGAGGAAAAAGCTTACTTGGCGTTTGGAATTTGTGATAATGAAGTGATGAATTGGCTCTGCCTCAACTTCTATCTCTCTCTCCTTTTATGCTAACCAAGATTGCAAATGATTTGAAAAGATGTGGGTAGTGGGGAGTTATAACCCCTGGAAATCACGAGAATCAAGGCAATGACGCGTTATGATTTGCGGGATACGAAGCGTCTGTGTACCATGACATCACGACACGTGGCTACAGGCAGTTAGGGTTGCAAATGGCGGGCTTTTTCCCGCCCAAATGATGACCCAACTCGAAAACGATTTATGTGACAGACTCGACCTCGGACAACGGGGGTCGCCTCTCTCAATTCTGGGTACTCATGTCGATGCCCAGACTCGAGGCTACGACGATCGACAATCGAGCAGTGTAGGACAATGAGTCCCAGAGTCGAGTACCGCAGGTCGGCAATATCGACATGGAGGACAGAGTCCGCACCAGCTGTCCAGGCCCATTAACAGTAATAGCTTGGGCGAGGGTTAAGGCCCATTAAGGGTAAATATAACAATAACTCGAACCGACTCAATATTAGGGTTAGGGCATGTGTTGTCATTATAAATACCACAATCTAGGAACTACGTAAGGCTTGATTCCTGGAACCTAACAGGATACGTAGGCAATCTAAGATACATTCTTAGACTCAGCCGCAAACATAAAACGACACCACCTCACTCTTTAGGCATTAGGGTTTTTGTGTGTGTTCATCACTAGATTCATTTAGGGCCCGGATTACTTAGGTGACACGATCCGTCATCGTCACTTACCTTCCTCATTTCCTACTAAATCAAGTTGATCCGTCAGAATTCTGAATAGTATCGCCTCCGATGTACAGTTTATTTTCGTAAATCTTTGGAAACACGTTTACGATTCTGCATTTCCTCTGTCCAGTAAGATGTTTTTATTTATTTCAGGGATTTTCCAGGTTTGAAGGACGTTGGTGGTGGTTTTTCCGATGCATTTCGAGGTTAAGTATTGCTTGGAATTGGGTGGTATAAACATTTTTTTCCTTCACTTATACTGTTTCAAACACCTAATCTTACTGATGTTACTGGCTTAACGTTTACCTGTATTCGACATTTTTATTGTATTGATTATGATTGCAATTGCAACAATGGTTTAAAAGCATCGCATCATCATTCCATGTTTTGGAAAATACACTTTGGTCAACACCTGCTGCTCCCAAATTGAAAATTTTCATTTGGAAATCCTTGCACATTTGCCAGAGGTGTGGAGAGACGGCTGAAACTATAGAGCATGTGTTCTTTTTTTTTGGTATGGATTCTACTACTTTTTGGGATTTGGCTCCTCATTTCTACATCTATTTTTTTACAAAATCCGTTCTCAAGTCTTTACCCCTCTTACGACTCAGAAGGGACACTTTGTTTGTTGATGTATTATCTGTTAAAGAATTCCCTAAAAATGTTTTCATTGACCTGCTTCCTGGCCATTTTGATATTCTCTGCTCACATCCCATTTCGATTTTTGTACTAGAGTAACATACGTTCAATTGACTCATTAATGTTTGTTCGTATCTTCTCAAGCAGAAGCGAAGTCGAGAAGCACAATTAAAGAATGCAAGTGCATTCTTGGTAGTTATATTTGTAGTGTTTGTTCACTCATGGATTCGGAGTGTGTAGTGTTTGCTTTATTCCGTGATTATTTGCACATATGTTCGTTCGGACCGTTTTATTTTGAGAAATGACATTTAGAAATGTTCTATTTTATACATGGGTTTTTTCTTTGGTGATGCGCAACATGTATTTGCATTAGCATTTCGTTATTCATGTATTTGCAACATGTATTATTTGCATTACCTGGACTTACAAATAATGTTTATGTGATGAAGCTCTAGGCAAGGGCAGATGATGGGTGGATTTTCCTTGGAAATGACATCTTTTCAGACAAGAAAAACATGGTAAGTTTGTTCCTTACAATTAAGGCTCAAATGTTTGGTCTTTCTATTCATATATTTGTGACTTTCCCTTATAATGTATGTCAGTTAAAAATTTTATAATATTTGTCCACTTTGATTACTTAGTTGGGATAGTTGTTTTTGCTTGGTTATAGAGTTGAGGCATATGGTGTATCACATGAGTCAATAAATAATTTAAATATTTCCTAGACATTTTGAATCTATATATGCAGAACCGAAAACAAATTCATCCAATAGGTCGGTCTACTGTGAGGTATATATGCCTATCGTCTTATTTTTTGCCTGCAACTTTCTTTGATCTTTCTGAATCCATTTTCTAGGACGTTGTCATGTTGTTGCTTTCTTTTATGACCACAATGACTTAATGCAAGCTGACATATGGAGCATTTAAAAGTATGGAAAATTAGGGATAATGACACAATCTGAAATATTTTTAAATGTAATGACACAATTACATATTTTTATAGGGAGAAGACAATCGCATAATTTTTATAGCGGGAAGGACAAACGGTGAATCCCGAAAATCGGTGAATCTCCTCGAGTGAATCCCAAATCGGTGAATTTCGACGGTGAATCCTAAAATTAGTGAATTTCGACGATGAATTTTGAAAATTAGTGAATTCGACGATGAATTTCGTCGATGAATTTAAACAGTGAATTTCGAACACAAGTGAATTTCGAACAATTGAATAAATAGTTTTGTCCTTTATGCAAAAGTTTCAAAAACTGTCCTTCTACTCAATCATTGATGAAATATTTACGTCAAACCTCTCCTCATTCCCTAAAAAAGTAAGAATATTTTTGTTTACTCAATTAGTTGTAGGTAACCCTTACATTGCTCATGCTTTATTCCGGCCGTTAATAGCATCATTCGAAAATAGAATGAATCATTGAATTTAACAACCAAGAAACCTCTAGATCATTATGTTGCATCCAATTAGTGTATGTAGGATCATCTTCAGGTCGCATAGAAGAGGTTCCATTGATATAACAAAGTTTAATTACCCTTGGATTCGATGAAAGAGCCTTAGAAAATTACCCTTTTCTAATAGTGAAAATTCCTTGATCCTCTGAGTAACGCCTGAACCAACACATGGCTAGGATTCTCATTATTCTGGCCTAAGTTTGTAGCACGTACCAGCAGGAACTTGATTTACCATTTTCAAACTTCAAGAAAGAACAATCAAGGAATAGAAGGATGGAAGACTTTGATCAAAAAACTTCGACCCAATCAGAATCACGCAGTAGTAAGCTTTGATACCATGCTGAGAAACGAACAGATAAAAAAAGATTGCAAAAAACTCATCGGAAAGTTGAAGTTTCTTGAGGAAAATTCGAAAACATAAAAGGCGGGAAAACTTAATTAACTCAAATTCAGCTGATCAATCATGAAACTGGTCGAACGTATATTCTAGTTGATTACAACCCCAATTACGGTATTTTTATGCTAATAGGACAATAATCAGCCTTAACCTACTCTAGTCAAAGTAACCACATTTGTGCAAATGTGTTTGATAAATTAAAATGCATCAAAAGGCAAAACCATCTAGACCTCCTTATGCTTCAATAGTTTTTTTTCTCTAATGAAACATTGCAATAGCTAATGAAAATGCATTACATGTTGTTTAATTTGACAGCGTTTTTCAACCAATACTACCGAATACGTACTTATATAATTAGCAAAATACAAAGAGAATAAATAAAATTACCTCATTAATTTAACGATGAAATCATAACATTAATTACTACTCCGGCCGATCGACGATCAACTACAACAAAACTTGGATTGAGAATTAACCCAATCTCAATCTCTACTGCTTCAATTCCTAGATTCCATCCCCTACATACTCTCGTCCTCGATCATTAATAAAATAAAATAAAAAGAAAAGAAAACGCATCATAATTAAGAAGCTGTTTAGGTTTTTGGCATTTGATTCTCTAGCTAATTAATTTGATCATTTAGTCATTCCACATAGTAAAGACACTAGGATTGGAGCCTTGAACAGAATCCCCAGACCATCCAGTATAGGTAGTTGAAGCCATTTGATCATAATCCACTTTAATCAATGCAACTTCTTGATCACCACCTGTTCCACCTGTAACATCACCTCCACCTGAGTTTTGATTTGGAATATTATTTAAACCCATTCCTATCCCATTTCCTAAATACCCACCACTATAACTCCCACTCGAACTTCCGTTCGTATTCTCCATAGTCGACGTTCCCATGTTCATCAAACCATGCAACAAAACCGGGTTCGTTTGTAGGTAACTGTTGTAGTACTGCTGTTGCTGTTGCTGAAGCTGCAACTGTGTTTGTATGTAGTTTTGGTACTGTGATTCTTGAGTAGTATTGTAGTGAGAAATTTCTGCAGGGTTATGAAGGGTTAAAAGTGGCTGAGGTTCAAAGGTTGGTACTTGTTGCATTAATGAATATGCTTGTAATGGAGTTGGGCCGGAGCTCGAACTGCTGCCGTAATGGAAACTTGGGCCTAAAGCAATCATTTCGTCTCGTTTTCTGGAGGATTCTAGGGCTTGGGCTTCTTTTAGCCGTTTCGCAGCGCCGCCTCCTATTGGTAAAGTGGTGCTGTCAAGGATGGCTTTAACGTCGTATCGGTTCATGTCGAAATTGGTTACTGCACTTAGGCCTCTGAACTTTATTGCTGCTATGTCATACGCTTCTGCTGCTTCCTCCTCAGTGCCTGCATTTGCATTAATTATCACTCATTTCGTTAAGTCATACTTTTAAATTTGTTAAGATAATATGCTTAATTTGAAGTGATTATCATGACGTCTGAATGTAAATATCACTTAATTTTTTTTAGATATATTAAGTTATAAGCAGTGTTAATACATAGGCCCTTACCAGTTGTAGTACCATAGATTGTATAATTACCTTTTTTTTTTTTTCGGATACGAAAGTCCGTTGCCATGACTACAATTAGTATGTGTGAGTCTTTTTAAATGTTTTCTAATGTATTGAATTTCATATTTTTTAAGGAATAGAAATTCCATGAAAGTAAATGAATATTAATGTCATTAATTTAGAATGGGAAAATCCAAAACACCCTTTGACCATCATTAATGTAATAACCAAAGTTATGAGAAATAGTTTGGTGGATAGCAAATTAGTGATAACATAATGAAAAATGTTATACATGATTTATTGAGATTCAAAAAAAAAAAAAAAAAACTTATTCCTTGAAATAAAAATTAGACGAAAAAATGTGGTACATAATTATAATTAAAAAAAAAAAACTCATACCATGAAAAATAAATGAGTTTCCCCAACAAAAAAAAAGATGAAATAGTATTGGCCAGTGATCACTGTATATAGTTAATTTGAATTTACTGAATCAAATAAGCAGTCTAAAGGTTAAAAAAATTCTACGACTTTAATATGATAGAATGCATAATATATCCATCCGTTTCAACCCAAGTTATTCATAATAGTAAAATATATTTATCATGTTTTTTCTCATTCAAACACTAATTCATTGAAAAACATTTCAGCGATTACAATCATGGCATTACAGAAAAAAAAAAAAAAAGTATTTTAGACTTTACGAATGCCCTAGAAATGTAATTAATTAACTTTGAAAGTTCCCAAATAGAAGAGTTTTATCACTAATTAATGAGGAGAGAAGTATATACTTACTGAAAGTTCCCAAATAGAGGTCTTTATTTCCAGCAACTCTTCCTATCCTTGCTTGCCACCTTCCATGCTGATGATGCCTGCTTAATTAATTTTTTTTTAAAACACTTCCAATATTAGAGACCAATAAATAATTTAATTAGGGATCTACTTAAAATACCAAAATAATCTTAATTTACCTTGTTACACCACGATACTGTGAAGCTCCCCTTGAAAACCCACTGCTTTTCCTGTGTCACCATAAGATTGTATATAAATTATCATGTTATAATGAACAAAAATATTTAAGGATAATTATTGGGGAAAAAAATACTTAATTCATCAATCAGAAATGTTGTATATATATTAGTTTACCTTCTAATGGAAGCAACAAATTCTTGACGAGTCATGTTCTTCATCTCTTCTAGTTCCTTTTCATAGTTACTCATCTGCAATTTTCATCATTAATTAATTAATTAATTAATTACACATCTGAATTTAATTACAATCCAAATAAGACTTTGAATTAATAAACTCATAATTATTATAAACTCTTACAGGGAAATTGGTAGTAGTAGATGTGCCCCAGTATTTTAGTGCTGCAAGATCATAAGCCCTAGCTGCTTTCTCTTCCTTATCATATCCTCCTGCTCAAATTCACAAAAATTAATAAACAATTTACAATAAATAAACTGTAAAATTTGATATAAAAAAAAGAAAAGAAAATAAGAATGTAACAAAAACTTGACATTTATAGAATAACTTACCTAGATAAACTGTGTAGACGTAGAACATGTCCATTTATAGTCATCCAACAGTTGTGAAAAAACAAAAGTTAATAAAAAAAAAAGTAATATATCCAAAACTTCAAATTTAAAAAATGAAAACTCATATTTTTCTCCCCCAAAGAATTCACCTTGACGCCCTTTTCTTGATTGACCCTCTCTCCTACAACTATTATCCCATAGATGAGCTTCATATCTTCCAGTCCATCGATGCCTTAATTTGCAAATAATACAACAAAATATGATTAAATTAATATCTGTATATTCAAATTATGAACTTGAATTAATACTAATAGTTATAATTATTCAAACCTCGTAACACCGCGGTAAATCGAAGTTCTTTGCCCAAAAGTATCCAAAGTTCTTCTTGGAGGTACTTCAACAATGCTATTAATACTATTATCAGCACTTGCAGCAGCTTCACAAATTGAAGAACCCTTATTGTTATTATTACCACTACCCATAGATAAGGTAAGTGATTGCAAACCACTTCCATTTTCTTGTTGCTCATAGTTTGTACTATTTGAAACTGCAGCCAAAGTACCCATATTGCTTTGAAGTGGAACCAAGCTGTTGTTTGAGAAGAGATAATCCGAATCGTTACCACCCGGTATTTCTCCGTACGAGACCATATCCGATTGATGTTCGGATATTCCAACGCCGAGAAAATCCGCTACTTTCGGCACCTCGCCGCCGCCTTGAGGGTTTATCATATTCCACTCTATATCATACAAAGAAATCGTTACACCAAAAATTATATTATATCGGAAAAAAGGAAAAAAGTAGATATATGTATATATATATATATATACCTTGGTTATGAAAAGGGTTATCGATATCGTCATTAACCAACCCTAAGGAGAAATGATGAGATTGAGGAGGGAAGGAAGAACGAGAGGGCGAAAGAGGGAAAGAAAGCCAGTTGTTGTTAGAATTCATTGGATCCAAAATCTATAGAAACTTCCAAAATATATGTGTAAGTTATTTTTTGTCAGTGAATCAAATCTAGCTCCTGCAAATGTCAAGAAAAAATCATCAGAGACACACAGAGAAACAATGATCAATAGATGATAAAATATAATTAAGCACAAAAAAGATGAAACTGACAAGGGTTTTAAACCTAGTGAAAGAAAGAGCTATAAAGCTAATTTTGCAGACTTTTTCTTTCTTTTTCTCTCTCTAAAACTCCTTAACCTAATTAAAGGGGTTTAAAGTGAAGAGGAAATAGGAAGATGGGAAAAGAGAAATAGTGAGATTGGAAGATGTATTTAAATCATTTTGAAAGATTTTCTACTAATACGTAATTACGTACTACTACTACTACTTACAGAAAAGTTCAGTAAATCCAATCTACGAAGGCCTGCTGAGTGTCAGGGTTTAGATCACAGCGAATTCCAAAGTCCCGGAAAAAATCAAGCAGAATAAAAGCAAATGGTCTGCTATAAAATAAACATCAAAGGGCACGAGTGTTTGTGTTCTTTTTAAAGTTGGTTGGTGGTCTCCTTTAGTCTTTTTACGTACTAAGACAACCCTATAATCTACTAACCCAATCCCACCGTTACCCCGGAAGGCGAACCAAAGAATCGCTGGTGGTGGATGATGATAATGTATTATATTTGTATGATCGGGTGGGCTGGACTAATTAAGAAAACTAATTGTGTTGGATTGAATTATATAAGGTTTTTTGATGTATCGAAAATAAAAACCGGGTGAGTCGTCATTGCCTACCCCTGGCCAGTTAGTGTTAGGGCTTTAAAGGCAGGAAAATTCTAAAATATGCCTTTTAAGAGAGTTTTTATTTGCAGCACATTGGCTATATGCACCACAGTAGAATCGGCCTTGTATAAATCGGTTTTGAGTCAAAAAAACGACATTTTGCAGAATCGATTTTGAATTGACATTGGAAAAGTCAGTTTTTTCTCCAAACCGACTTTTACAAAATCGATTATGATATGAAAAGAGTGTGTTGCAATGGTAGATAATGTGTAGTGGTAGAACGGGTGGAGTGCAAATAATATAATTCATATTGATTTTTATAATTACCCCACTGTATATGATCTTTTAGAATATCAATTAAACATTTACCCTATTTTAGCTTCTTTTACTCCTACTTTAATATTAATTCAACAACTTTTCAACACTTTACAACTACTCCTATTTTAATATTAATTCAACAACTTTTTAACACTTTACAACTACAATAACATTAATTATAGTCAAAAGAGTATTTTATACTTTTGTCAATAAAATTTATGACATTCTTCTACTTTTTTAAAATGTGTGAAAAAAATCAAAATGTCTTATATTATGGGATGGAGGTAATGATAGTTATCTTTATAGGTTTTTACACAAATTTATGAAATACTCCTATTTTTCAATATATTATGCCTTTTATATAAATATTTATATTAGTTCTGTCCTCAAATAATACTAGTTATTTTTAAATGTTTTAACAAAAATTCTGAAAGTTTATAAATGTCATTAATTTTAAATAAAAATTTAGTATACACTTTGAATAACATTAATGTAATAACTATAAAGTTTAAAAAATTGTTCAATAAATATTTAATTAGCGGTAAAAGGAAGGAAAAAGGAATGTGTAATACGTAAGTGTTTTTTTTTTGTGTTCTAAATGACTAATATTAAAGGTTAGATTAAATATTTGAATGAATGTCATAAATTCTATTAGAAAAATCAAAATAGATTTCACTGTTATTAATATAATAATTATACATAATAAAAAATGATTGAATTCATAATTAATAAGTGGGGTAGATTTGTGTACTACTTATTTTCCATCTAGGATACACTTCATTAGGTAGCAAAACATATCCACTAGGTAAGCATTGCAGGGTAACACAGTTTCACGACAATGTGCTACCCCTTGCAATGTTTTGCTCCAACTTGTGATGCATTGTTACCGTCCATAGGGTAGCATGAAGAGAAAATAAATAGCAAATCAATCATTTTATTAATAAATTAGATGTAAGAATATAAAATACAATAAATACATTAGTGTTATTTTAAAAGTAGTTATATTATGTGTAAAAATAAAGAGTCTAAAAGATAAATAGTATGGGAATAAGGGTGTACCTATTAGAGAGTTTCCGTTTTTTTTTTTTATCTATGTCACATGTATAAAATGACAAAAGAATATTTTATATTGTTACACATGTATGTCCGTCTAACGGTCTAATCCAATACACATACTTTTCATATTCTAATTTCTTCTAAAGCGATTGAAAATAGATGTAACTATCAGATTTAAAACAAAATATTAAACTTTTTAAGTGATTAAGTAAACAATAAATAAAAGAGTACGGCATCAAATCATTCTCTCATTCTCTGATTAGCTTAAGCTTATCATCCTAATGTAGTAGCTCACTGCGAACTGCTCACTTTAGTGGGAGGCCCAGGGCTTCGATCCCCCCCTTCCTTTCCTTTCGTTTCCGGTAAATAAAAAAAAAAAAAAAAAAAATTCTCCCATTCTCTGATTAAAGGCAAGTCTTCCTAAAATTTTAACAGACATCAAATCATACTCCTATTCTTAGATTAAAGGCAAGTCTTCTAAAGGGGAAATTCTAACCTAAAGACTCCAACATGGAGAAAGGCATATATGGCTGTCTGAACTACACGCTTTTATTCTATAATAAAACTCATGTGTTGTTAGATAGCCACACGCCACTCTATGTTGGAGTCTCCATGGTAGAACATCCCCATCTAAAGTATGTTGTCGTTGGTAAGATTGGGTGCAAAATCTTGTTTTTTACATTACCGGGAGGAGCCACACCCCAACATACTGAACCTAACAAAAGTAAACCATGCCTAGTTAGAAGATGCGCTGACATATTACTCGTACGCTTGATAAAAAAGAATTGAATTGAAACAAAGAAAAACAAAAGAGATAAACAATCTCTCACGACACGACACAGACACAACCCAAGACAGTCATGCCATCAGAAGGATGCTGAAGCGCCTGAATGCATGATAAACGGTCCCTAATTTCCACAGTAAAATTAAAATTTTAAATCTTTAAAATATTGATCAAAAGCCCTTACCCGACCCAGCTCCGCCTCTTTTCCTAGCCAACCCACTTGGGTCATTGGAAATCTCTTCCTCGTTTTGTGTGGTAAAATACACCCCATTGCCCAGCATTCCCACACTAGCTTAATACTCCTTCAATTAAACTTTTGCATTGTTACCGACCTTATGTCGTTTCTTGTTTTATTGTACAGCTGTAAAGTAGTTAAATATATTGCTATTTTAACCTATTGATTTTATATATATATATATATATATAAATAGAGTTATTTTTATGTTCTAAACAAAATGCATGTGACAACAAATCTAACATATGTGTATGAATAATTGATAGATGCAAATCATATCATAATTAAAGATGTAAAAATGTATAATATATGACAGTTTGATGTGATTATTCGGACATGCATATGGATCTCAGTATAATCAATGATTTAAAGAGAAATGTTATTAGCACAATGATTGTACATAATGACACAACACATTTTTAAGCACTCTTACACCATTAACCATGATATAAAATTCGATCGTAATAATGTAGACCATCTCAATCAATTATGTAAAAGTGTCGTTGTTACTCTTTTTTTCACGACCGTTGTAGTACCAACATCACCCATGCATGATGTAATTTTTTAATCTTGTCATTTTGCTGCGACAATTTTATGGCAAGGGTAACATTTTAGTGATGTTATACCCTTTAATTTGATGTTTATTGCATTTCAATGGGGTCTATGGACCCCTTATACTAAGCGATATATGGACCCTCCCCTGCTACTCGTGTACTTGCAAACATTTTGTGAATTGAACACAAGAGTTCAACAAAGTCCAGTCAATAATTCTGTAATTATTACAATTTCGACAAACAAAGTAACTTATGGCACATTTGGATATATTACACTTATGGAACTAAATATAAAAGGGAATGGAATTGAATGGATTGACACAAATCCTTTCATGTATTGGACACGCAATGAGATGGAATGACGCAATTCTATTCCGACATTTGACACTCCATAGCAAGAATTGGATAAGATTTCACATAAGATGATATGTTAGATTGTGGGTGATAATGGTGGTGGAGTGGATGGTGGAAGCAAAAGTGTGATGGTGGTGAGATGGGTGGTGACAAGTATAGTTAGTGCACATGAAAGGTACGTAGTGGTGGAAGCTAAGGTAGCAATGGACGTTCATGATGTGCGTGGCGGCGGCAGGTGGTGCGGTGGTCGAGTTAGAGGTAATAGGTTCGATGGTGTTAAGGCGGGTGATGCCGGATATCGCAAGTGGTGATGGGCGGTGACAACGAGCTCCAGAGGAGTAGGTGTTTCGATGGTGAGTGATGATGGGACATGCGTTGATAGGTGGTGGTTCTCGTGCAAGTCACGGAAGGTTGGCTGATGGCAACGACAACATATATTTTTAATCCATTGGTTATGTCTGAGCATGTTATTCCATTCTTTCGCTCCAACTAAATGCAAACCTTACGAGATAGAATGAAAATAGCAATTCCTGTAACGCCCCAGACCTCGGGTTTGATAGCGCTAAATTAGTCATGAAAGATCCGGTTAACTGCTTGGACCGTCGTTCTCGCTTGGTCTAAAATAGCTAACCCGAGTTAACAAGACCTTTATGTCTCACTTACTAGAGGAGTTTAGTGGTGGCCTTCACCGTCTTTCACGGTGTGACACTTAAGTCCATCTGATAGTTGGCTCTGAATACCATTCTGTAACGCTCCAGACCCCGGGTCTGGTAACGCTAAATTAGTATACCATTCTGTAACGCCCCCAGGTCTGGTAGCGCTAGATGAGTATACTATTCTGTAACGCCCCCAGACCCCTAGCCCGATAGCGCTAAATGATCCGGTCAACTGTTTAGACCGTCGTCATCGCTTGGTTTAAAAGGGTTAATCCTAGTTGACAAGACATTTATACCTCACACTTATATGAGGGTGAATAGGCTATTACTTTACAGACGTGAGACTTTACAATTCCATTGAATTATATAAGTATTAAATTCATTCGTTTATCAAACACGTCAAAACGATGAAATAATTTAAAAAACATTTCATTATATTCCATTTTCATCAATGGCTTTAATGATAGTACCCCTCCGTTCTACAATAACTGAGGTAGTTGTCAAATTTTTTTGTTTCATTTTATGTAAAGCAATACAATTTCCAATGCAATATATATTATGTTTTTACTTGATTTACCAATGACATTCTAGTTATTTTATTATAAAAGTTAATGTATTAAATCACATAGTACTTAATATACGTGATTTTATAAACTGTCTCAGATAAATTGGAATGGGTGGAGTATTGCTTTTATTCATGCTAGTTAGTTAGCACATACAAATGGAATGAGAGAATGGGATGGCAAATCCCAACCATCACCAACATACATGGTAGTAGTAGTTTTTCTTTTTTTTTTTTTTTTTTTTGTAACTTTGAAGTTTTTAACGGTGGATCCCCATCCCCCCTAGTAACCCAATGCATATTTAATTAATCGAGATATATGTGTACGATCATCAAATAATTTAAGGTAAAAAACCGACAGGTTGAATAATACACATGCGTGGGAGGAGACTGAAAAATTACTTAACCAAGAAAGCTACGTGCACACTTTCAAGGAACACGTATTATATCCATTTATTTATTTGTGTGAGAAATCTCTAGTACTACTATTTAATTAAGTCTAATGTAAGTGGTTTGATTAATTCAATAGGTCTCAATTTATATTATAAAATCCTTCCTTTATAAATAATAATAATAATTAAAACGATAAATGTGGTAATTAAAATGTGTGAAAATGTTTTCTTATTTGAAGTGAGATTTAGAGCGATCATGGTTTTTGTATTACCAAGAAGAGAAGAAGAGAGAAGTGTTGACCAGGTGATTGGAATTCGGACTCGTCAAAAAAAAAAAAAAAAAAAAAAAAAAAAAAAAAAAGGTTTTGAAAATTAATTATAATTTAATTAATTAATTAAATTTGGTTTGCAGTGCATGTCCTCTACTTACTAAAGAACATTATATGCATATTCAGGACTATAGCAACTCTTTGTTTCTGTGCCTTTTGTCTTCCACTCACACTCCTTCTAGTCAAACTTATATCAACTCTCATTATACTATTACTATAACAGAGTCTTAAATATAATTAATTTATTCTAATTTGTTCTCTTAGAAATAATTAGATTCTCAGCCATGAAAAAGCGTTTTTATGTAGTAGTGCATACAATATTTTAAGACTTTGTAAAAGGGACCAAATGATAATTAAACATTGAAAGCTACACATGCAATTTCAAGTTTAAAAATGTTTTTTTTTTATATAAAGGATAAGTCATTTCAAATTAATTTTATGGTGTCTCATAATGAAAGTTAATTTCAAATTAATACAACACTTCATACAAAAAAATTTATGTCACCACTATTATCTACCCAAATCAACTTATTGATATGATTTCTTTTCATATTTCAATATAAAACACATTTATGGATGGTATTTTTTTTTGAGGGGTATATGGATCTTTTGTTTTAGAATAATACAAAATAGATCAATTATTAATTTTATTAACAATGTGTCAAAATGGTCAAATTTTTGTTTGTTTGTTGATGTTAATGCATAGTCAGAATTAACAAAGTGTAAAAGGAACAAAACAATGAACATTGAAGACTTCACACTGCAGTCCTCACCTAAGTATACGTTTACTTGTTGCCACAAGGGTCCTGCTGAATATATATATATATATATATATATATATATATATATATATATATATATATATCTCGATCACTATTTTAGTGCAGTATTGAGTGCAAACTCTGGCATGCTATTGCTTTATGTTAGAAACTAGATCAAACAATAATATGCACTAAAATAAATCGACTGTACTTACACGGATGGATCATAAAGCAAACGATTTCTATATATATATATATATGTTAGTATAAACAAAAGACATGCTAATGTTACGATATATAACTGACTGTACTTACACGGAAGGAATAAAGCAAACGAGAAATGTTTATACTAAGGGTGGGTGGTTTAAAATGACAAAAAAAACAAGGAGAAAATGAGAATCAAGACAGTGGAAATATAAATTGGGTGATAAGCACAAACTCAAATCCACTGTTTATTGCAGTGGAACCAACCGACCTCAAATCCAATGTTTCACTATCACAGTGGAATAAGACATGTTTTTTTACCCAAAAATTACAGTCCTTTTTACATATTTTTATGTTCAAATTGTCTTTAACAAAAAAAAAAAACCCTAATATTAATCACTTAACTTAAACTTTAGCAACTAAGCACAAAACAATCTTATGTTATAAGAAAAGGAAAATGATTTTGACACAAAATTTCTGTGTCATTATCCCCATTTTGATTGATTTTGCTTAAAACGTATTATAAAGTATTTATTATTATTATTATCCATATTATTATTATTATTATTATAATTATTATTATTATCTTGAACAACAACAATTATTATTATTTAAAACTTATCTATTAAGTTAATAGATAGTCCAAAAAAGAGTTACATGAAAGATACAATAGTCTCAAAAAGTACTCCAAACATAGAAAGAGTACTCCAAACTGCCTAGCTATAACTACTCAGAGGACAATCTATCCAATCATTCTAAACTAAGGAAAATTTATCGTATCTAATTAAGGCCAGTCCAGGAGAAACTAAGCATTTGGATTTCCTTAAATACGTCCTCATCCGAAACCGACTTGGAATTAAAAGTGAGATTATTCCTTCTTATCCATAGGCACCAACACATGATTTTATGGTAGCATCCCAAACATTTGATAGCCTTTTTTGCTTCATATTCATGGGGACATGTTGAAGAAAAGGTCCCCAATCTAAAGATGTATTAACCGGAGACCGCCACCATGCGAAAATCTTGTCCCAAATCTTAGAAGCGAACGGGCAACGTAAGAACAAGTGGATCTCATCCACCAATGCTAAGGAACAAATTGTGCATATAAGGTTGCAAGCCTTATTCCTTTTTTGACAGGTTAGAAAGAGTTGGTAGACAACATTGAACGGCTTTCTAAATAAAGATATTCACCTTATAAGGAACTATATATGTTGTTCCAACGAGAAGGGCAGAACCAACCATCGCGTGAGGGGTAGTGTTTTCCATCAGTAATTCTTTATCCTAGCAACCAAGAAGGTTCCAGGAGGGTTAAGACTCCAAAAAGGTGTGTCCACATGTCCAGCAAGAAGATGAAGATCGGGAAGAGGAGCCAAAAAATCCGTAAGCTCACCAAATTCCCTCCCCTTATCTCCCTTTTCCAGTCCCAAACCCAACCCCAAGCATCCGTCGATCCCCCACCACACACTCTTTATCACTAGCTAGGTTGAACAAGTGAATTTGCAACTCTTCCACCACTTATTTTGACACTATTATTTTCTATAATTAGCATAATGCAATAAGATCTGAAAATGAGAAAAAGAACGAAAAAAAAAATAATGGTTGAGAAGACAAAACATGCATTCTTACGTGTGTTATTACGTGTTATTGTAGCAACATTTCTATAATTCGTAATGCAGTGATACCGGTTAGGTAAATTTTATGGTGGTCAATAAACACCAAACTCAATCTTGATTTGGATAGTTGAGAATTGATCTACCTACACACAATCACTCATGTGATGACATGTGTCCATTAAGACTTAATATTGATTTGGATGTTTGAGAATCGGTCTTCCTACACACAATCATTAATGTGATGACACATATCTATTGAGTTTGATGGTGATTGAACCCTAAAATTTGTATGTTAGTTATTGTACTTGAAAAATCATACTACTATTATACTAATATTTGGACTTAACTAAATCCTCACACTCTGGTATATTTCCAATTTTAGCCATGCACGTGATTTTCATTCTCAACATCGATCTTATATGCATGTGTGTAACAAGTCGATCTTCTCTAAATGTTTATTTTCATGAGGGGGCCGGATCGAGGGGTGGGGGAGGGGGGGGGGGGGGTGTGCAATATGTAAATTAGTGTATTTTGAAGCAGAAAAGCTGAATAAAACAGAAACTGTCATTTAAATAGACTACATGAATTTCTCTATTTAAGGATCAGATATAAGTATTTAGATAAAAGTAAACATAAATTAAAGAAATGAAAAATCACCTGTCTTTGACTTCAACTGCGTGTACTAGCTAGACAATGTCCTAGGAATATCGACATCCCATTTTCTGACACTCAAAACAGAAGACTTTTGCCACCCTTTAATTCGTCTAAATCAAAATGATAAGCAGTGCTTCAAAAGGGTTTGTTTTTGTAGATAAAAAGACTTAAATTCTCCCCATGATGCACATAATAATCTTTTTCTATAAGCTTTTGTGTAGTTGGAATTATAAAAAAAAAAAAAAAAAAAAATGATCAAGAATTGATTAATGTATAAAAAAAATGGTAGTATTAGTAGAAGGATATATATGAATGGAATACATAGGGTATTTGGAAAAGTGCAACACAATAACAAAATAAACTTTTTTTTCACAGAGGGCTGCGACTTTTCAGATTTCACGGCCAGGTTCATACGAATTTGATTAAGGCTCAACAATTCATTTTCCACTTACACCACCAGGTCCACCCCCAACATATTTTACACATATATATGTTACACCCCTAAATTTGATGTTTGTCTAAATATTGCTTTAATGATTTTTTTTTTCAAATTTAATAAAAACATCTTATCAAAGTAAACACATAATCATTTTTAGTAATATTGGCGGTTATAATAAGAAAAAATTACTCTCACAACAAGTTCACTTCAAATTATTTTTATCGAAGTTCACTTCAAATTATTTTCAAGATCAAAGAAACAAAAGCTGAATTTCAGTATAAGAACTTCATTAGATGAAGAAGAAGACAATTACGTTAGTAGAGCTCATTTGATAGTAGAATGAAGGAATATAACTATGCTAAATTGAATTAATTAACTTTTTTGAGTTTTTAGCAACTTATATAAGCGACACTAAAGATTGTTACAACAGAAAACGTCTGATTATGCAACTTAACTACTTTAGAACTATTTATTTACTTATTAATGATGTTTGATGCGTGTCTCTATGAACCAGTGTCCATATGAACCACTTCACTCAGCTTTGCTTGCTCTTAATTGCTTGACTCGTGAACTTCAGTTCGTGCAACATGTCCCTTCAAGATGGGACGAGTATTCATTCCGCTAGCTTGCACTTGCTTAATTTACTCGATCATGGACTTCATTTCTTGCAACATAAAGTGACTGCATAGACGTTTTTCAAAGGATAAATGCTAAAAAGCATGTTAAGTGTTGATTCGTCTACATGTTTAGTCAAAATGTCTGTTAGAATGTCTTGAGTGCTAACAAGCATAGGTTTTAGATTTTTCTATTGAAATTTCACCTTCACAAAGTGGTAGTCTATCTCACTGCATGTGTTTTTCCCATTCATAAGAGATTGGATTTTCCATTATGTACATGGCACTTTTGTTGTCACAAAAACAATCTAAGAGTCTGTTTGTTAACACAATTCAGCACTTATTTTGAATATAATAAATGGTGGTTACTAATATATAGCTGTGTTTGATAATATTTTTTATACTTCTTAATTAATTTAGCACATCTGAAAATCCTTTAAAACTTTTAAACGATAGATGAGATACTTATCACTGAAAAAGAATTAGGATGTGCGCCTCTTTTCTCGGAACAAACCAACTGCCTTCGTTTGATTTGTTTTAATTTTTTTTTCTTTTTGTCATCCCACGCTTAAGAATATTGGGCACTTTGAAATATATTTTAAGAGAATATTTACATTAGCTACTTATATGAAATAGCTATTTTTTTGGGTATACTTTTATATAGTTAAGATATAGTCCATATTATACAATATTGTCTTCTTTTTTTGGGTGCCAATATTGACAAACATAATAAACTCTTTGATTGATTTATTACATCAGATGTTATGAAATATTTATCACACATTTATAAAGTAAAGTATACAAAATTTTATCACTTTACCATATGGAAAAAAATTATTCTATTTCATCAAATGTTTTTTGAAATAAAATATGCATGGCTAAAAGTATAAACACAACTATTTTTAAATTTTACCCTAAACATCAATTTCAAAATTTCAGATAAAGTATACAAAATTTTATCACTTTACCATATGGAAAAAAATTATTCTATTTCATCAAATGTTTTTTGAAATAAAATATGCATGGCTAAAAGTATAAACACAACTATTTTTAAATTTTACCTAAACATCAATTTCAAAATTTCAGATAAAGTATACAAAATTTTATCACTTTACCATATGGAAAAAAATTATTCTATTTCATCAAATGTTTTTTGAAATAAAATATGCATGGCTAAAAGTATAAACACAACTATTTTTAAATTTTACCCTAAACATCAATTTCAAAATTTCAGATAAATAATATTATCAAACACTCTAATCAATTTCAATACTTAAATAATTCAGTCATTTAACATATTCAGACGTCAGATTTCAGATTTCAGACTTTAGATTTCAGACTTCAGATTTAACAAACGGCCCCTTAGGGGCATTGTATTTCACAGGCTGTAAGGGCCTTTGCCCCCATTCTTCAGATTTCAGACTTCAGATTTCTAATCAATTTCAATACTTAAATAATTTTACCCCCATACTAGTTTTTCAGATGAGTACCATCTACGCATAGTATAGGATGACAAAATTTGAATCCAGCAATACAAGGTCCCAACGACATAAAACAATACTTGAACCTACCCACGTCATCCTGATAAATGTCTGTCAGTGTATCGGGATTAGATTTTTCAAGCATGTGAAAGTAGCCAACCAAGTTTTGGTAAGACTGTTCTGGAGTTCCGCCAAACAAACGTAGAGACTCTTGTAAACTTCTATAAGCTTGGTCATAACTGAGGTCTATGCCGAGTTCTTTATTCACCATAACTTGGACATTCTTTGTCAGAAATTTATCGCCTAGATTTAATCACGGTCGTTCCGCACTAAACGGCCTATAGCAGAAGGTGTGGCTTGAGCGTGGTGATTACTTATGTTGTCCAGTCCACATGTATGTTTTTTTTCTCATACTCGGTTATTTTGAAATACTCGGTCCCCAAACCCTCAGCCTTGTTAGCATTCATTTTCCATTCGCATGTATTCGATAGCTTACATCGCAAATACAGTCTATTCTTATCAGACCTATTGAGCTTGAACTGATACCTATTCTTCAATGCGTGGTATTTTATTTCATCATATAGGTGATCTTTTATTTTTGAACAACTTTCCAACATGCAAACCATCTGCGTCTTCAACGCTAATCGTCCCTGTTCTAGGGCACAACGGTATTTCCATTGACGGAGGAGTGTCTCCAAAATAACCTAAATCACTCCCTCCGTGACGAATACTACTGCCGCTAGCATATGTGTGTCGAGATTCAACATGGGGTGTCACAGGTGTTAAACCACCTACGCCAAAACTTTCTTGAACTGGAATAGTCGGAACTCTAAAGTTTTTTGTATGTCGCAATTAAGTTATGACTTGTGTTCACAATTTGTTGTCAACTACGTAATCGACGACTCGTATCAACTTGTATTGTCGGGGCTATTCTGGTGTCATTAAAAGGTTGACTTGAACTACCAACTAGTAGTTCAACTAATGATGTATTTGGTGCTTCACTGAGTATATGATCAGATGAGTATGGTGAATCGGAAACCCCGTAATCTGGCATATGACCCGATCGATCCATTCCATTGTCAATAGGATAAATTTCAAAGACCCTTGCTTGTTCAAGTTGAGCACAACGAACGAGATTGTCATCGTTACTGGGAAATTCTTCATTGTTGTTTTCTTCATTTAAATCAATCATGTTCTCATTCATGCTCTCTGAGGTTCACAACTAACCACTTTTTTAGCGTCAACACATAGTCTCACGGGAATTTGTTTTAGATGTTCACAAATGTAACCATACTATGAGTCATCGTCAGAAATGACAAGGGGAGGCGTTTGGTTTGGTCCAACGGTCGTGTACAAGGCTTTAATTTTGAGCTTATAACCAAGATGATCAACCCCAACTCTCTTGTAAATTTTCTCCAACATTTCGTCAAATGTAATATTTCTGTTCACGCAAGTGATATAAGCGGTTCCATCCGATAAGACCATTCTTTACCTGATCTGTGTTTCCATTTCCCGTTGAAAGTAAATGAAATACCCAGCATGTTATTATCTGAGATAAAAATCAACAATCACTCGTCAGTATCTATAAGTAATTTGAAACCTTCAAATATGTCCGTGTGTATATATATAACATAAATATATATGAATATAAAGTGCACACACACACACACACACACACATATATATATAATATAAATATATATGAATATATAGTGTGCTCGGATTTTGTGTGTGTTTGTGTCATATATATATATATATATATATATATATATATATATATATATATATATGACACAAACACACACAAAATCCGAGCACACTATATATATATTAACATCATCTTTATAAAATCGGTTTGACTAAGAATTTGTTTATCCTCATTTTCGACTTTTGAAAAGTCAATTGACTCAAGATTCAACTTATTGACAAACAAATGCACATATGTGGGCCAACATGTCATTTGGTTCAATGCAATTAGTGATGCTGGTCATTCTGCATCTTATGGTTCATGGGTTCGATCCCCAAGAGGCCAAAAAGCGTGTGTGTGTATTTTTTTTGTATCTGGAAAAAAAATACACACATGTGGTAAACGTGTGGACCATGTACCTCTCTCCTCTGGTGAGTGTAAAAGTGCTCTTTTTCCATGGGCTTGGCCAAATATGCCCAACACCTAATATGCTGGGTTAACACATTCACGAGATCAAGAATTCTAATGTTAAGCCCACTTAAGATTTTATCTTTGAGTTCAAATTCTTTATTGATCCGATATTAGATAATCGAATGATTCAAAGTTTAATTGTAATATTATTACGTAAATTACAGAAAAAATATTCGTTGGCATTAAATCACAGTAAATCGAGTTGATGCTTTTATGAATGATGATAAGCTAGTTGTTGGTGGTGTATTTCGACATTTCGTAACTCGAATAGGACTAAAGGTTTCAGATCCAAGTGGTAGTATCAGGTCCTTTAATTACTGTTCTTGAGAAATGGCCCGGTTTGGCCCATTCCTCAAAAAAAGTTTTTATGGGATCCCTATCTATCAATTTTTTTTACTTCTGGTTCCAGCGAACGAATTACTTCAATCTTTCTAGCATGCACGGACTTGGGTATAGTGATTGGTGAGACACTAGCACTCTATCATGACATGACCATTGCTATTTTGTATGAATTCCATACGCTCGATTTTAAGATGACTCCAAGAAGGTTATTTAGAAAATAAATTCTCACGAGGTTGATTTTTAATTTCTTACATTGACAATGTCCAATGTACATGTAGAGATTCATTTTCGTACTCTGATGTAATTTTGTGCTTCGTCTTTGTCAAGCGTTTAGGAAATACCCAATGCGCGCATTAATTCGTTCATGAGTGTCTTTGTTTTCTCTTGTTGACCGATGCTCGATCTCCTTTTTCTTTTTCTTTTTTTAGATTTTGGTTGCTTGTAATTAACATAGATAAAGCAATGAATATTTTCCCTTTTAAATTATTTTTAATCTTCCCATGAAAAATAATACGAAGGGACAAAACTTAACATCCAGTGTAAAAGAAAAATAGAAGGTTTCTAGTGTCACCCTAGCTATAATTGTCTCATGCACCAAATTTATTAATCAAATTTTCTTTTTTCATGTGTCACAAAATTGTTGTTGGTAAATATATCTCTTGCTAAAAAAACTATTTAAAACAAACGTTAAGGAATTAAGCGGAACCTTACAAATTATTGTCTTCTCATAAGTTGAAAAAGGTCAATATCAATGACGCTTATTCCGTAAATAAATAATTATAGAAATATTTTTTTTTGAAGAATTATAGAAATATATTAATATCATGTAATAAACTAATAGCGTTATGTAGTCATTGTTATGCATGAAACAATTTCATGATGTTAATAAATCTCAATTAAAAAACAAAACAGGACACATAAATTAATAAAGCCTCATTGCATTCAAACAATTTCAAATATCATTATTGTTATAACACATGACGGTGCACTTGGCACATATTGCTTCAACCCTATTGATTAAAATGATAAACTATTTATTGTGTTGGGTCCCAATAAATTGTGTGGTGTTGATTGTGTTGTGTAAAATATAGTGGTGAAAAGGGTAGTGAATGTATCGCTACTCTAAAACCAATTCCCAATTCCAATGCTGCAGGCTATGTTGCACGGACACGGACACGGACACGCCGCACGACACACGCATACCTTATACCGCGACACACGGCTAATTCTAAAATTTAAGACACGACACACTTCCTCGACATCGTTATTATATATATATATATATAAAGATATGTAATACTTAAACTCTATCAATATCTAAAATAGATATTTGTTATCTATACTGGTCAAAAGTAAAAAGAAAATTATGTTTGACTTTCAAAATATTACAAATTAAGTGTAAAAACGATTGTACATAACAAAAACATATATACATAATACATAGTAGTCAAAATAGATATTGTGTATTTTCGCGCTTTAAAAAAACATTGAAAAAATTGTGTTCAGAGGTGTCGGAGGTGTCGGCGCCGTGTTGGAGGTGTGTCGACAACGCGTGTGGAGGTGTGTCGGATATTAAAATTTTAAATAATATTAATTTAATCACCGACACGCGTGTCGACACGCGGTGTCGGAGCGTGTCGGAGCGTGTCGTGTAGTGCTCATGTTTGACACGCGCCGTACGCGCCCGCGTATATCAGTGTCGGTTACAAGATCATGTGCTGCAGGTAAACAATCCATCAAAAATGTCACTTCACAGGTGCACATCCGAAAATTCCTTTATTTATCTATTTGTACTACATACATATTCTATTCCAGATTACTCTAAGATCACGTTTGATGATTATCTAATAATTTTTATCTTTCCTTAATTTCATTGATTTATTATTGCTGGGAATTAGATCAAGGATATGGTACTGAAGGCTTAAGGTGCGTATAGCCATTGCCATTCATGCACAAACGAGCGAGGAATACGAATTATGCGGTTATGCCTGAGTCCCAATCTTCTTCCGTGCCGGCAGTGTCTTGGTCTAAGTATCTTGTGTCAAAT
The DNA here is from genome assembly GCA_026214975.1 of Gentiana macrophylla. Lineage (NCBI taxonomy): Eukaryota > Viridiplantae > Streptophyta > Magnoliopsida > Gentianales > Gentianaceae > Gentiana > Gentiana macrophylla. The sequence goes on along the minus strand of CM047808.1, from coordinate 123,993,402 downwards.
GGAGGTGAGATAAAAGATGTAGGAGAAGAGGAATGGAGTGATGATATGTTAGAGTTGTATATTGGGAATAAATTTGCAGCCGATAGGCAATAGGCATAGCAGGATATATAAAGGTGTTTATAAGGAAAAAAAATGTGGCTATCAAGATTATTAGTCAACCTGAAGAAGATGGAGATTTGGCTGCATTCTTGGAGAAATTGAATAAGAGATGAAATTGAACTACAACATAGCAGCGAATTTGAACGTTCATTTGAGCTACATTAAGGATGTTTTAAAGCGAAATTAACACAAATACTGTGATCATGGTGCTGGGGTCGACGCATTTAAACCGAAGGCGGAGATCTACGAGCTAATGTTCCAAGAAGAGGCTAATGCTCTTTGGTATTGATCTGTGAATTAAGATAAGATACATATGTTAAATCATTTGGTGTAGAGGTTGGAAAGATCGAAGGTAAAGGGGTGTTCTTAAACGGGTTGAATTTTGTTGTTTGCTGCTGTTTTCTGATGACTTTTTTATATACTTTTATTATTCAGTTTTGAGAGATAGACTTTGTATCTTTTCCTTTTCAAATTGAGAGGTAATAAGTTGAACAACATTTATTTCGTTGTTTTGTCGTTTCAGTTTTCTTAGATGTAGATTTTGGGACTTGGTGATCCGTTGTTTGTCGTTTGACATTTTCGTTCCGCGTTATCTTTTAGTTTTTATTGATTCCGTTTTTACTCGATTAATTGTTACGAGGCGACGTATGTATATATTACTTTTGACGATTTCGAAAGTTACGCTACAACAAAATTCACTTTTTGCGGCTTTACATCCGCGGCATGCATTTCAAACACAACGCAAATATACCTATTTACGACTTACTAGGCTTCTCGCGCTGCAGATATTTACTAATATTTACTGCTAAAAGTAGCGTGAATTATAAACGTGTTGTTGATAATATTTTTAACCGCTTGATTGGGCACGCTGTCAATAGAATAATTATCGGAAGCGTGAAAATCATTCCGCCAATGCGTTTCCCACTTTTTTTTCATTTCCCGCGATGGCCAAAATTTCCCGGCCTCCCACTAATCCAAATTAAAAACCCTCGTTGAACTCGTCAACTCCACTGCTCACAAATGGAAGAATCAAATCATTAATTCTCTTTCATTTTTTTTATATTTCAGAAGCTGGATCTTACACGATCTCACCGAGTTCTCGCTTATAAATCGTGTACTGCCGAGAAATTGTATATGAAGGACTGCTACGACGTTGTCTTCCTCTGTTCTTTGATTTTTCCTCCATTACTGGTGTAATCAATAGAAGTCCCGCCGATTCCGACCCAATTTACAAGTAAGTCCGATCTGAATTAAAGTAATTTGAGGAATTATTATTTACCTATATGCTGCAGTTCGCATTTACTAATCAGTTTTTTTCTGCTTGATGTGACATTAGTTTTACTGTTCGGATTTATTTTAGAAGAGGTTATTGTTTAGAATTTAATTGCATTATAAGTATATAGGAGATTGATGTTTAAAGTAGCATTTATCGGCTCACAAAAACCCCTTCTTCGTTTTCTAGAAGTCGGCTTTGCTGGAGAGAAAATCTTCAAAACCTAATGCGCTCAATGCCACACCATTGATAAAGGAAAGGCGCATGACACAAACATGGTGTTTGTTTCCCACCCTCTTTAGAGATTAACCTTTTTTGCTTATTGTTTTTCGTTTCGTTTGTTGGATTTCTGTATGATAGATTTACGTAGCCACTGAATTGAATTGTTTGACTAGTCAAGACACTTAGAGCCATCTTTGCATTTTTGCATCATATAGAATTGAGGCTCCTCTGTTGTGCACAAATTGTGGGTATATACTCTCATATCCCACAAGATAGCTCATTGACATTGGGTTATTTCCCAAAACAAAGTCACCCTACAAGAACAATTCTTCTAGCAGAGAGCTTAGTCATTCGTAATGGTAAAGTCGTATTTCATACTCTCCAACATCATTTTGATTTCAAATAGTTGTCTACTTCATATGTGGTTGCTAAAGCTTTATCCGTGAAGGATTCGTCCATCAAAAGCCAACTATTATATCAACACTCAATCTTTTCATTGAAGTTATTTACACAAGTACATCACAGAGGAAATATGATGTATTCAATTGACACAATGGGCATATGCTTTTATAGACTTGTTTTCTTGACATGCTCCTCTATGGCATGTTTAGTTTTTATCTAGTAATTTAACATTTTACCATGTCCACCGATACAAGGAAATCCAGCAGTCTTTTTTTGCAATGTTTTTCACCTACTTTGCAATGGTAAGCTGTCCATTGTTTGTTTAAAATGTGCAGGTCATTAGTATATATCAGGATGTTGCTGAGGGTTGTAGTGATACGTTGTTTAATAATACTTGGCGTTGGTGGAATGCTATTGTCTGTGAAAAATGATAAATATGCACAATGTTATTTTTTGTACTTAATTGATGTTGATGTTGTTTTTCTGAGTTGTGTTTATTACATTTTGGGATTACTTGTCTTGCGAATCATACTTTTCATATTTTAGCCATTCCTGTATAAAGTTGTAAATTCTTTTAAGGTTTGTTCTTTTTCTCTGCACGTTAAAACATCCGATCTCTGTTGACTATTTGCACGTTAAAAGTCGTATAGCTTTTACAATGTTGTCTTAATTTACAAGCAATTATTCCTCGTACATCCTTTTCAGCCGAGTGTATTGGGACAAGAGGGTTTCACAAGAAGTCAGTGTTGATGCAGCATGTTTCATGTATTGCAATAGCCATCAATATTCTTTGAAATATTAAAAGATGATTGATTTCTTGACATGAAATGTTATCTTTATACATGACAGGAGTTTAAGAGTTATGTAGTTAAGATTATGGGTGGATGTGTCAAGCAAAGGTTTCTAATGAAGAAGGCAGAGTCACCCCTGGCCGTGTTCGCTTGTTGTTGCATTGAGGTATTGTATGCTTTATGTTAAGCTGAATCAAATTGTATGTTAGGTATGATTAGTTAATTTTTTGAGACACTTGTCATCTGTTCATGTATTCCTTGTTTTCGTGGACATGGTAGACGTGATTGAGAGCATTGGATAAAGTATGTTCATGGATGCATTGTTAGCCCTGATCTCTCTGTTTTGAACTTAATGATTGTGAAAAAAACTAGCTAAAACTATACATACCACATAAATTACTAGCTAAAAAGTAAAAACTACATATACCTTAATGTTCTGAGTTGCGTATTTTGGCAGTGATTTCATTTAATGAATATGATCTTACAATTTGATTTCTTTCCTTTTCATAGTAGTGTGATTTAACTAATTAAGTTTTGTCAATTTTTTTAGAAGTTAATGACTTGTTACCATTTAATAGGTATGGTCTTAAGCAGAACCAAGAAATACACTTTCAATTCAATCCCTGGTAACAAGTCATTAACTTCTTAAAAATAGGGATATACTTCTTTTGCAACTTGCAAGTCAACACTTCAGAGTTGACTGTGGGTTTACACATACAATAACATTGCCTACTAGTTATAAGACAAACTACCAAAAGTCTAGAAAGCTAGTTATATATTTTGGGACTAAGTATAGTTTAAACCTCAAAAAGAGCTGCAAAACATTCTTGCCTTTTTTTGGGGTGAAGAAACAAGGAGATTAGCATCGTACAATGTCTTTTTGTTATATAATTCTAAATGCATGTCATTTTCCAAGAAATAGCAGTTTTTTATATTATGTGAGACAATAATTTGAGATGACTATAGATGGTTGTTTGTTATAATTACTCATAACAAACAAATTCTAAAAATATTTGGGCGTGTGTAATCCTATTTCAAGGCACGTTCTTGAAAGACAAATCAAGAGGTACAATCAAGCTTTCAATACTTAAATTTCATCTAATGTCGCAACTTAAGCTTATGTGTAAGGATGATTATTGGTTTTACTATGAAGGCATGCTTCTAGGAACTTTCATAGTTGGGACAGGATTGGGAGTTAGTCCCCCGGTTGCATCTGTATATGTTATAAAGGTCAAGGGATTTAGTTTCTTCTAAATGTGTCAATTTACTTTTACTTTCTTAATTTGCTTGTTTTTCTTTGTTGTATAATTGTATACAGGTTTCTCCATTTCATGTGACGAGTACACATGGAGGCATTTGGTAGCTACTTGTCGTGGACCTTACTCATTGGATTCCTGTCAAGAATTTCAGTGGAAGGTAAGAATCACAAATTAAAAGTTTTATGCTTGGTGAAAATTCTATGGTACTAGAGAGTTTTATGATATAACAAAGAGATATGACCCAAATTATGAATCTTGTTCAATAAATTGAATCCCTAATCAGACCCAAATACCATAAAAACTGAAAACCAACAACGAAACTTACCTGGAAGATGACCGCAACTTAGAGACTGCCTCGAGTTTTTTTTGTTTAAAGACGCCCGCTTCATTCTCAGAAGAGAGATGACCTAATCTGATACATGATATATACGGGATAATTACCTTAAAAAAAAAAGGCTATTTTCAAATTTTTTTACCCAACTAAGCTTTCATTAATAAAAGATAATTTTAAAAATAAAAATATTGTTTAAAGACAGGTATAACCTTATTTTTCTTTTCTTGACTCTGTGGTTTTATTTTTTATTTTTTATTTTTCGTTTTTGTTTTTTATATCTTTTATGAAAATAGCATATATCACACCTAGAAATGCCTATAAAGTATTTTCTAAACAAATGGAGAAAAATCAGGGTGTTACGAGCAACCTAAAAATCAAATCTTCTGAATTCCCCTTCATTTTCTCTCAAACCAATAGGGGCTATGAGTTTTTCTCATTTTCTTCTTCGATCGTTGGTTTGCGGTTCTTTGCTTCCATATGATGCTCTTGAAGATGTGAGGTTACATTGGATGGTATGGAAGTGTCGGGGGCACTCTTCCGAGCTATAAGAGAGATGATGAATATTTGTCGATGTCTAAAAAATGTCTACTGCGCCCTCGTTGTGATCATTTTTAAAGCGAAGAATTGTAGATTGTGGTTTAGAGACGCTTATTCACAGTTATGATCTTAGGCTTACTTGGGAAGACTAATGTATAAGACACGCCTATTTGCTTTGCTTGTTGTACTCCATCCGTTTTTTTTATCCGAAATTACATTTCGCTTTTATCGTTTTTATTTATCTGTCATTTTCATTTCAATACAAAGATTTATTATTTTTTCTCCTTTACCAACAAAATATTTACATCTCCAATAAAAAACAAATTACAATACTAAAAGCACCTTTAACAACAAAACATTTATATCTCCAATAAAAAATACATTTCAATACATATTAATTCTTTTTCTTGTCATGTGTGATTATTACTCTCTCTGCGACATATATATAAAAGCGGAGGAGCAATTGTTTGTGGATTCTTACCATGTCTTTTAATAAAAAATGGATCGCTTTTTTATAATAATAAAAAAGTGTGAATCCCTCAAATCGGATTAACAATTAACCGAGTAGTACAATGTTAATATTATGTTTGACATCCTAAATTTTTAATAAGGAGAGTCAATTACAGCTCATGTTAAAATTCAACCACTTGATACGATAACTAGAATGAAAAATAAAGAAAAGATTGCCTGAGATAGTTAAAGGTTATGCACATCAACCTAATACATTTTGACCAAAATTCAAATATTCAAATGTTATCCATCAGCTATATAAGCATTCATGAACACGGTCTACGAAATTTGGCCAATGAGTTTTGATCTGCTTGAAAACATCATCCAACTTCAATTGATACTCTTCCTCGGAATAATGCTGATAAACGTTGCGGAGGAATCTTAAAAGATTTTTCACTTCTCCTTCGAGATAATTCCCTCCTACCAAAAATAGCTTCAAATTCGTCAGACATGTTCGGCCTAGTCCACACGTCGTACAGTCGTACTCCGAGACACCATGAAGCTGCCTGTATATTAATAATCTCTCAAGTGTACTCAACTTAAGCGTACCGTAGTCTTTAGAAACAAGCGCATGATGAACTCTTGCAAAAATCTCAAGAATATCCTTCATATCTTCCTTCAAAAACGGGTCGAGCCCACACCTAAAGAACTCGACGTTACGCTTTAGTATCGCTTTCCACTGCCGGTCAGTATGACCCTCACGACGATCATTAAGCAAGGTCTTTAGTTTCTCTTCAGACCATACATACCCGAGACTTAAATGCAACCACGAACTCGATAAATTGGCCAAGTGCATTTGCCCGAGTGCGGCGCTTAACTCTCTGTCATTATATCGGCAAGAAGCCATCAAATTTTTCGAAGCAAACAACATGCTTGCCGATGGTTTCATTATATTTGCAAAATTTTGCTTGCAACACCCTTGAGTGCTTGGCGTGTTTGGAGCTATTAAAGACCACAGCGGCTAAATCGCGATCCAGTAAAAAGATGAAGCGACTTCCTCCACCAAGTCGACTTTATCTTTGTCTTTTTGCGACCACGATAGTAGTAGATTTACGAATCTTGCATCTACGCCGTTGGCGTCAAAGTGATAATTGAATACTTTGCGTACATCTAAAGTGTACTCAAAACACTTTTCATCTGTTTTTACATAAGCGAAAGAAAAGAATCAAACGTCTATCATTATATCAATAAACGATTACATTATTTCATTTGAAGTTATGATAAACAATAAAACAGAAATGTACTACAAACACATATACTGTTAACGAGCCTGAATCTGTTTTATTGTTTATCATAACTTCAAATGTGATACATTATAACTTCGATTGTGATAAACAATAAAACAGATTATGATAATGTATCACATTTGAAGTTATGATAAACAATAAAACAGATTCAGGCTCGTTAACAGTAAATGTATCACATTTGAAGTTGTGGTTGCTAACATGTTTTATTGTTTATCATAACTTCACATATACTCGTCCCGCTATATACTCGACTCGGCTCGTTAACAGTATATGTGTTTGTGGTACATTTCTGTTTTATTGTTTATCATAACTTCAAATGAAATAATGTAATCGTTTATTGATATAATGATAGACGTTTGATTCTTTTCTTTCGCTTATGTAAAAACAGATGAAAAGTGTTTTGAGTACACTTTAGATGTACGCAAAGTATTCAATTATCACTCTTTTGACGCCAACGGCGAGATGCAAGATTCAGAAATCTACTACTATCAGGGTCGCAAAAAAGACAAAGATAAAGCTGACTTGGTGGAGGAAGTCACCTTCATCTTTTTTACAGACCGCGATTTAGCCGCCAGGGTCTTTAATAGCTCCAAACACGCCAAGCACTCAAGGGTGTTGCAAGCAAAATTTTGCAAATATAGTGAAACCATCGGCAAGCATGTTGTTTGCTTCGAAAAATTTGATGGCTTCTTGCCAGATAATGACAGAGAGTTAAGCGCCGCACTCGGGCAAATGCACTTGGCCAATTTATCGAGTTCGTGGTTGCATTTAAGTCTCGGGTATGTATGGTCTGAAGAGAAACTAAAGACCTTGCTTAATGATCGTCGTGAGGGTCATACTGACCGGCAGTGGAAAGCGATACTAAAGCGTAACGTCGAGTTCTTTAGGTGTGGGCTCGACCCGTTTTTGAAGGAAGATATGAAGGATATTCTTGAGATTTTTGCAAGAGTTCATCATGCGCTTGTTTCTAAAGACTACGGTACGCTTAAGTTGAGTACACTTGAGAGATTATTAATATACAGCAAATTTCATACATGTGTCTCGAGTACGATCAGATCGACGTGTGGACTAGCCGAACATGTCCGGATTTAATTTGAAGCTATTTTTGGTAAGAGGGAATTATCTCGAAGGAGAAGTGAAAAATCTTTTAAGATTCCTCCGCAACGTTTATCAGCATTATTCCGAGGAAGAGTATCAATTGAAGTTGGATGATGTTTTCAAGCAGATCAAAACTCATTGGCCAAATTTCGTAGACCGTGTTCATGAATGCTTATATAGCTGATGGATAACATTTGAATATTTGAATTTTGGTCAAAATGTATTAGGTTGATGTGCATAACCTTTTAACTATCTCAGGCAATCTTTTCTTTATTTTTCATTCTAGTTATCGTATCAAGTGGTTGAATTTTAACATGAGCTGTAATTGACCTCCCTTATTAAAAATTTAGGATGTCAAACATAATATTAACATTGTACTACTCGGTTAATTGTTAATCCAGTTTGAGGGATTCACACTTTTTTTATTATTATAAAAAAAACGATCCATTTTTTATTAAAAGACATGGTAAGAATCCACAAACAATTGCTCCCTCCATTTTTATATATATGTCGCAGAGAGAATAATCACACAGATTAAGAAAGTAATTAATATGTGTATTGGAAATGTATTTTTTTATTGGAGATGTAAATGTTTTGTTGGTAAATGTGTTTTTAGTATTGTAATTGTGTTTTTTTTATTGGAGATGTAAATATTTTGTTGGTAAAGGAGAAAAAAAAAAATAAATGCTGTATTGGAAATGTAAAATGATAGATAAATAAAAAAATGGCAAAAACTGAAATGTGTCGGATAAAAAAAAACGGATGGAGTACAACGAAGCAAAGCAAATAGGCGTGTCCTTATACATTAGTCTTCCCAAGTAAGCCTAAGATCATAACCTGTGAATAAGGTCTCTAAACCACAATCTACAATTGTTGCCTTAAAAATGATCACAACGAGGGCGCTGTAGACATTTTTTTAGACATCGACAAATATTCATCATCTCCTCTTATAGCTCGGAAGAGTGCCACCGACACTTCCATACCATCCAATGTAACCCTCACATCTTCAAGAGCATCATATGGAAGCAAAGAACCGCAAACCAACGATCGAAGAAGAAAATGACAAAAAAAAACTCATAGCCCCCTATTGGTTTGAGAGAAAATGAAGGGGGGGGGGGGGGGATTCAAAAGATTTGATTTTAGGCGTTCGGTAACACCCTGATTTTTTCTCCATTTGTTTAGAAAATACTTTATAGGCATTTCTAGGTGTGATATATGTTATTTTCATAAAAGATATAAAAAAACAAAAACGAAAAATAAAAAATAAAAAATAAAACCACAGAGTCGAGAAAAGAAAAATAAGGTTATACATGTCTTTAAACAATATTTTTATTTTTAAAATTATCTTTTATTAATGAAAGCTTAGTTGGGTAAAAAATTTTGAAAATAGCCTTTTTTTTTGTTTTTAGGTAATTATCCCGTATATATCAGGTATCAGATTAGGTCATCTCTCTTCTGAGAATGAAGCGGGCGTCTTTAAACAAAAAAAACTCGAGGAAGTCTCTAAGTTGCGGTCATCTTCCAGGTAAGTTTCGTTGTTGGTTTTCAGTTTTTATGGTATTTGGGTCTGATTAGGGATTCAATTTATTGAACAAGATTCATAATTTGGTCGAATTGGGTTTTTTTAAGGGCTCTAATTGGGGATTGACGATCTCAATGATTCAATTCGGCCATGTATCTTCTTTCTTGTTTCAGCTCCATCATGGATGACGCAGGACCTCAATCTCTTTGTGTAGTGGTGTCTTATTCTTATGAGGCCCCATACTTTAGTAGCATTCTCCATCTTGAGACAAAAGTAAATAACCAGGAATATGCAGCACACTTGACACCATTATCAAAAAGTCGTTGTCGCATTCTTCTCTTGTGACACAACTGAATCAAAAGGAATATGTAGCACACTTCAGTCAACCACAGGGTTACCCACCGATTACATGGGTGTTTTCTCCTCTGGAAAATTCTACTGAGGACCTGTGTGTGGTGCCAGATTGGGGTCCTAGAAAAGATCAAACTGATTTTGGATTGCAAGGTTGTATATTCAATTTGAGGACCAAAAAGTGCAAACCCATCAAGCCCCCCGGGCCCTCCAGATTCTATAAACATGTTGTAGCTCTGGGAGATCATATTTATTTTATGGCACATCCTCATTTGGGCACTTATGCAGTATGCCCTGTTTTTGTGCGCTATAATCCTCTCAAAGATTTGTGGGAAACACTAAAATCTTTTCCAGAACATGCTATCGATGGTGATCTTGAAGGAATTATTGTGGCTAGTGCAGTTTGGGATGATACCATTCTGTTGAATATGGACGGCTGCAAAATTTGGGCATATAATGTTGGCAGAAACAAATGGTATCCTGTCCACGTTGAGGACGATATGTGCTATTGTATTGTAGGAAACGCTGTCCTTCTAGAAAACACCATCTATGCCTTAACAAGCCTGAAGGAATTAGTTCTGGCCTTATCTATTATAAGGGGAAAAATTAATGGTGATCTTGTATTTGAATGTTCCATACGCTGGAAGATTTTGGTGCCAGGTATGGAACAAATTAAATTTGTGGATAAGGATGCATTTTGGAGAACCAGGCATTTGGTTCATTTGGGTAAAGACAACTTTTGTCTTGTCCGGAGTTGTAACTTCTTTGGGTATAGTAGTTATCAACCTATACAACTCACCCATATAAAGCTTAAGGGAGAAAACTCAATGACTGTGACGGACATATGCGTCCATGAGATTAAAATTCTGGATGATGAGCAATTTAATGTCCGTCTCTGCTTCTCTCTGCCGTAAGCTTCTTCACCTTTTATATGAAGTAATTTTGGATTTCTTTTTCATTTGAGTGTGAACTTTATACATTTCTTGTTGTTCTATGACTCAGTGAGTACATGACCACTGCCTTAAAAGGCAAAAGATTCGTCTTCGACTTCAACCCGTAAGTTCTATCACTGCCGCTTCTGATGTTAGAGCTCTCGCATCAGTGTCCCTTAACTGATTCTCTACTTTACAGACTACAATACCATTTTTGTCTACTTTACAAAATCTCTACACAGAGCCAACTGCATTAGAATCTCTACTGTACAAAATAAAAATAACTACAAACCATAAAAAATAAGACATATTTTGACACACACACACATATATATATATGTAGACACACACTTATATATATATATATATATATATATATATATATATATATCTATTCTTATAGTGATAAATATTTATATTAGACATATATTACTTTGTATGGATCTTCAAAATATTTATAGAAGATCCATGCAATAATATTTGTCAAAAACAAATTTTTGTCACTCAAAGGAAATATACATATGTGTATTTAAAAAATGTTTGAAAATAGTAAAAACTTCAATCTGTAAATTCTTTCAGATTGCGGTAGATATAGAGTATGGTGTCCAGAATCTGTTGAATACAGATCATGTTAACAGATTCTGATGCAACCGTATTTTAGCAGGATTTAGAGAGTTAGAATCTGTAAAACATAGATTTACCTCACTTACAGATTCTCTACGCAAATGCTCTTATATCCTCAACTCATAAATTTCGTCTATTTCATCAACCGCATTTCCTGTTGGTTCCACTTTCGAGTGTTAAGCCCTTCCGACTTGTGATCATGACAAATATTTTAAAAGCTCCACTTTTTTTTTGTATATATATCAGTAGTAGTAGGGATGGCAATCTCGCCCAACCCGACCACCTTACCCAGATTACCCTACCCGTTCGGGTATGATTTTCAACTACCCATTCGGGTAATGGGTCGGGTATGGGTAAAATTTCTATACCCGTTCGGGTATCGGGTCGGGTATCAGGTATAGCATAAAACCCTACCCTACCCGTCCCCGACCCATTCCCCGACCCGTACCCTACCCTACCCGTTGCTTTTTCTTTGAGGTTAGTAGAAATTAGAAAAGAACTAAACCTAATGTTCTTTCATTAGTAGAAAAGAACCGATAAAAAACTAAAAAACATTAGTTCCTAATAGGACATTCATTTGCAAAATGTCTTAACTTGTACTTAAAATCAAATTCATTTTGTACTTAAAAAAATTATTTATACATGTTCATGTACCCGTACCCTACCCGTACCCTACCCGTTACCCGTTGGGGGTGGGTATGGGGGGATTTTATTTATACCCGTTCGGGTATGGGTAAAAAAATTTAGGAGTGGGTATGGGTCGGGTAGAGCTAAACCCTTCCCCTACCCGACCCATTGCCATCCCTATGTAGTAGTAGTGCTGCTCTTCGCCTTCACATTTGTTTTTTACCTCTTCAATTTGAATGTCTTCTATACATGGTTCTTATAATCTTGTTGAAACAGTTTTCTTGAGGATTATGCGTCAAAACAAAAAGACAAAACTGATTTCAACCTGTACCGGTTGGTTTCTCCTACTTGGCGTAAATTCTATGACTATCTCATTGTCCATGTCATCTTTGCATGATTTGTAATTATGCTTTTTTTTTTTTAGAGAACCTGAAGTTGGAAAACTAGTCCAGGAAGAAGAGATTGTGACCCTGCCCAAAGATGAAGAAGGTATACTGCTTCCACATTCATTTTCAGTTGGAAAGAAGGATTATTGACCAGCTCCTGGTGATTCAATTGCCATGTCAACTTCGGCTCGTATGCTCTTATATCAAAATATTTAATTTATTCTTTACTGCTGAAGGTCACACCATTTATGTTAGAAAGTTGCCGCCTGATGCCACTGTTAGACAACTTGAGAAGGGATTGAAGAAATTTGGGGCTATTAAGAGGGACGGGATCCAAGTTGGAAAAAATAAAAAGGTGAGCTTTTTTGTGTGATAGGAGTGCATTTCATGATCCAATTGAGAGTAGGGTCTTTCATGTAGGCTTACACTCATGTAATTTGTCTCTTGTTGCAGGGAAAGTGTTTTGCCTATGTTGAATTTGAAAGTGCGACTTCAAAGCAACATGCAATTGAGGTGTTGTCTTTTACCTTGGTTTTCCACTGTCATTAACTTTTCTCTTGTATTGATTATTTGTTGAAAATCATGTCAGGCGTCAACTATCAGAATTGGGGGTTATCGAGCAGAGATAGATGAAAAGAGAAGAACCGGCCTCACTCTAGGTAGTCTGTTGAACATTTTACATTTTATTATATTTCAGGTGGTATATAGAAGCAAAAGCCGTCTTGCAGTCTTGATCTTCTCAGTAAAGCTAACAAATCTGCTGGTTGTTGTTTCAGTTGGCAGGCAATAGGACAAGCGGTAGCAGTTCCTTTAGTAAGAATAAATTCAAGAACAATGGCGAGGTTTCTCGATCCAAGACGACTTCCGGTGGACACAATTAATGGAGGAGAGGGTGGTGTGGTTATAGCCCCGCCGCCCAAAGGGGGTCCGGAAATAACTGCATTTTAATAATTTATAGTGGAATGAATATTTTGTGAAGGAACTTTCTAAGATTAATGCTCAAATTAAATTTTCTTTCACTCGATCATGAATGTGTGTATTATTAACTTAGTAAAATTGCAATATTAGACAAGAAAACTAGTAAGCAATGTGGAAGCGACTAGCTTGGGATTAACCCTAGTGCCGACTTCTAAAGTATTTGGGAATGGGAGCAAAGAAAGAGATTTTGATAGAACAGTGTGGTATTTTGGGGAACTAACCTATCTATCTAATTCAAGACAAGTTTGCATGAGGGGCAGTAATGACAAAACAGAAATTCATTCCAAAAGGAGTCCCACCTACCTATAAGCAAAAACATTATATCTCGTTAAGATGCGCGAGTCATCATTGGTACCGAATGAATTTCATTATCTTTCTCGACAAAACTTCCCATTTCTCAAATTCTCATAGCTATTTGAAAAGTTAGTTTCATGAAGTATTTTACTTTTTAAACACCATGGTATCCCTTCACCATGCTCGAGTGAACTAGAATGAGAAGTTATGCAAAAAGTTTCTTTCTGTTTGAATTAGTCAGGTGACCTTTTGGCTAAAGTACTTTACATTGTAACTCAAAATAGTAAGGCGGTATCGAAATTACGTAAAAAAATCCTTTTCAAAACAAATTTCTGTTGATCAATGAGTTTGACAATCATAAGAGTATGAATGGAATTTTAGGATGTCCTTCAAAAGAAAGTAACTTGTGTAACAACATACCTGGTTTGCAAAATTGCATGAAGTGATGTAAATGCATAACATATATTTTTGAATCAAGTTGAGAAATCGTCTTCATGTTCTATTGAAAAAACCCGAATACAAAATAATTAAAGAACCGGCTACAACTCAATTTGTAAAATGTTTCAAGCCAAATAGGTCTTGCGTGAAAAAACTAAAAATGGTACCAGATACACTTAAAAACAGTGTACTTATTAAAAAATTCTTTAAAGTATTCCTTATTAAGCCGCATAATAAATTGAGGCACAAATGGTAAAGTACCGAATTGAAATTTATATGATTGGTGTCACCAAAAGATCGTGGAATTAAAATATGATTGGTTGGTAAAACCCTCAATGTAAACCCATGAAGAAATTATCCTTATTTTGAAACTTTCAAATCTGGTTCGAAGAAGTCACTCCGCCAGTCAATTTACAAAGACATTTAAAAATCTTTTCTTTGATTCACCACTTTTCTATTATTAGAAAAAGTTATTTCAGAATCTCAACGAAGTCTAAGGTCTTAAATAACTAAGTGTTTATCTAATACATCATACTTACGTCTGGTTTTATAGGGTGGTCATGTCATTCTCATACCTATGAGGTTGCATACTCTTATTAGACCCCCATCCTACACCAACTAAAACGATCACTTATCTCTACCTCATATGAGCGAGTTTACCACTTAACATTATTGGACCATCTCTAACGACCCTTGGCTATCTCTTGGCGCCGGATAAACATATTCATGCATGACCAACGATAACGTTGGCTTAAAAACGTTATTTAACAATAGTTATCATAAAGCAATGAAGGTTATCCACGTGTCATTTAAATTCTAATGTAAGTTCATGCTTATTTACTCGTAACAACCTTCTTGATCAAATACTTAGTTTAACCCTCATAACCAAAGTTTTAGGTTACCCACCACTTATTGCACTTATTGTTGATAAAACACCTCAACTATTACACGACAATACCAAACTCTCGCAGAGAGGGGACTTACATTGATTTCTCCTTATTCAATGCTCGGAATGGTCTAGCATTTAAGCATAAAACTACTTTCGATTCTTAACTTTACCTCAATGTCTAGGGGTTAGATTCTTTCATGCTGATGGTTACTACTCGCAGTTCTTCCAGTTACCTACCCACAGGAAAACTCTCACTATTACAGTTATTGAGTCACTTCTTACTCACTAAAGATTGCGGATTCACCGATCAGCTCAAACGACTAATCTTTATATACTTAAAACTTTTCAATGCATCAAGGCATTATATCCTTTTACTCAAAAAACTTGTAATACCGTGTAACACGATGAGCTTATTTCTATGCAGATTTCTTTAGTTAATGTTATTTCTTATGTCTATCATCCGAACCACTTTATGGTACTTCCATTCATAATAAGCTTCTTAATTCAAAATCAACCTTACATATAATAGGGAGGGTTCCGCTCAAAACTTCGATCAGGGCTGGGCTATACAGCCGGATATCCTAAGAATGATTATAAAATAAGTATATGTCCATAACTAGCTAACTCACACAAAAACTGATTGAGACTCATACATTCACTAAGTATTGCCTAGGTAGATCAAGCTACGGCAAGACGAAAAAATTGTTAAACCATTTGTACAAATAAAAGAGGTACTTGAGAATACTAAAGGAACTATGAGTCTATCATATTTGTTTCAAAGAAAACTTTGAAAAGTTAGTTTCATGAAATATTTTACTTTTTAAACACCAAGCGTATCCTTCACCATGCTCGATTGATCTAGAAAGAGAAGATATGCAAAAGGTTTCTTTTGTTTGAATTAGTCGTGACCTTCCAGCTAACGTACTTTTTACATTGTAACTCAAAAGAGCATGGCGGCATCAAAATTACGTTAAAAAATCCTTTTGAAACTAATTTACATTAATCAATGACTTTGACAATCATAAGAGTATGAATGGAATTCTAGGATATCCTTAAAAGAAATAACTTGTGTAATAACATACAGGTTTGAAAAATTGCATGAAGTAATGTAAATTCAAAACATATATTTTGAATCAAGTTGAGAAATCGTCTTCATGTTCTATTGAAAAAACCGAATACAAAATAATTAAAGAACCAAATAACTCCATTTGAAAATATTTCAAGCCAAATAGGTCTTACAAGAAAAACTAAAAATGGTACCAGATTGAAAAACCATATATTATTTACTTGAGCTACTAATAACATCATTTCAAGATATATCTGAAAAATACATTAAATTGAAAAACTAAAAATGGTACGATCCTTATTTCGTGTTATTGTAGATCTAATTGTAGATCTAAACCAACAGGATATTCTTGAGATTTTTGCAAGAGTTCATCATGCGCTTGTTTCTAAAGACTACGGTACGCTTAAGTTGAGTACACTTGAGAGATTATTAATATACAGGCAGCTTAATGGTGTCTTGGAGTACGACGTGTGGACTAGGCCGAACATGTCTGACGAATTTGAAGCTATTTTGGTAAGAGGGAATTATCTCGAAGGAGAAGTGATCGAAAAATCTTTTAAGATTCCTCCGCAACGTTTATCAGCATTATTCCGAGGAAGAGTATCAATTGAAGTTGGATGATGTTTTCAAGCAGATCAAAACTCATTGGCCAAATTTCGTAGACCGTGTTCATGAATGCTTATATATATAGCTGATGGATAACATTTGAATATTTGAATTTTGGTCAAAATGTATTAGGTTGATGTGCATAACCTTTTAACTATCTCAGGCAATCTTTTCTTTATTTTTCATTCTGGTTATCGTATCAAGTGGTTGAATTTTAACATGAGCTGTATGTAATTGACCTCCCTTATTAAAAATTTAGGATGTCAAACATAATATTAACATTGTACTACTCGGTTAATTGTTAATCCAGTTTCAGGGATTCACACTTTTTTTTATTATTATATAAAAAAACGATCCATTTTTTTTTATTAAAAGACATGGTAAGAATCCACAAACAATTGCTCCCTCCGTTTTTATATATATGTCGCAGAGAGAATAATCACACAGATTAAGAAAGTAATTAATATGTGTATTGGAAATGTATTTTTTTATTGGAGATGTAAATGTTTTGTTGGTAAATGTGTTTTTAGTATTGTAATTGTGTTTTTTTTATTGGAGATGTAAATATTTTGTTGGTAAAGGAGGAAAAAAATAATAAACGCTGCATTGAAAATGTAAAATGACAGATAAATAAAAAAATGGCAAAAACTGAAATGTGTCGGATAAAAAAAAAACGGATGGAGTACAACGAAGCAAAGCAAATAGGTGTGTCCTTATACATTAGTCTTCCCAAGTAAGTCTGAGATCATAACCTGTGAATAAGGTCTCTAAACCACAATCTACAATTGCTGCCTTAAAAATGATCACAACGAGGGCGCTGTAGACATTCCTTTTAGACATCGACAAATATTCATCATCCCCTCTTATAGCTCGGAAGAGTGCCACCGACACTTCCATACCATCCAATGTAACCCTCACATCTTCAAGAGCATCATATGGAAGCAAAGAACCGCAAACCAACGATCGAAGAAGAAAATGACAAAAAAAACTCATAGCCCCCTATTGGTTTGACAGGAAAAAAAAAAAAAAAAAAAAAAAAAAAAAAAAAAAAAAAATTGATTTTAGGCGTTCGGTAACACCCTGATTTTTTTCTCCATTTGTTTAGAAAATACTTTATAGGCATTTCAAGGTGTGATATATGTTATTTTCATAAAAGATATAAAAAACAAAAACGAAAAATAAAAAATAAAAAATAAAACCACAGAGTCGAGAAAAGAAAAATAAGGTTATACCTGTCTTTAATCAATATTTTTATTTTTAAAATTATCTTTATTAATGAAAGCTTAGTTGGGTAAAATTATTTGAAAATAGCCTCTCTTGTTTTTTTCAAAGGTAATTATCCCGTATATATCAGGTATCAGATTAGGTCATCTCTCTTCTGAGAATGAAGCGGGCGTCTTTAAACAAAAAAAACTCGAGGCAGTCTCTAAGTTGCGGTCATCTTCCAGGTAAGTTTCGTTGTTGGTTTTCAGTTTTTATGGTATTTGGGTCTGATTAGGGATTCAATTTATTGAACAAGATTCATAATTTGGTCGAATTGGGTTTTTTTAAGGGCTCTAATTTGTCTAATTTGGGGATTGACGATCTCAATGATTCAATTCGGCATGTATCTTCTTTCTTGTTTCAGCTCCATCATGGATGACGCAGGACCTCAATCTCTTTGTGTAGTGGTGTCTTATTCTTATGGGGCCCCATACTTTAGTAGCATTCTCCATCTTGAGACAAAAGTAAATAACCATGAATATGCAGCACACTTGACACCATTAGGGCGCCCAAATATCAAAAAGTCGTTGTTGCATTCTTCTCTTGTGACACAACTGAATCAAAAGGAATATGTAGCACACTTCAGTCAACCACCGGGTTACCCACCGATTACATGGGTGTTTTCTCTTCTGGCAAATTCTACTGAGGACCTGTGTATGGTGCCAGATTGGGGTCCTAGAAAATATCCAACTGATTTTGGATTGCAAGGTTGTATATTCAATTTGAGGACCAAAAAGTGCATACCCATCAAGCCCCCTGGGCCCTCCAGATTCTATAAACATGTTGTAGCTCTGGGAGATCATATTTATTTTATGGCACATCCTCATTGGGGCAATTATGAAGTATGCCCTGTTTTGTGCAACTATAATCCTCTCAAAGATTTGTGGGAAACACTAAAATCTTTTCCAGAACATGCTATCGATGATGATCTTGAAGGAAATATTATGGCTAGTGCAGTTTGGGATGATACCATTCTGTTGAATATGGACGGCTGCAAAATTTGGGCATATAATGTTGGCAGAAACAAATGGTATCCTGTCCACGTTGAGGACAATATGTGCTATTGTATTGTAGGAAACGCTATCCTTTTAGAAAACACCATCTATGCCTTAACAAGCCTGGAGGAATTAGTTCTGGCCTTATCTATTATTATAAGGGAAAAAATTAATGGTGATCTTGTATTTGAATGTTCCATACGCTGGAAGATTTTGGTGCCAGGTATGGAACAAATTAAATTTGTGGGTAAGGATGCATTTTGGAGAACCAAGCATTTGGTTCATTTGGGTAAAGACAACTTTTGTCTTGTCCAGAGTTGTAACTACTTTGGGTCTAATAGACATCTACCTATACAACTCACCCATATAAAGCTTAAGGGAGAAAACTCAATGACTGTGACGGACATATGCGTCCATGAGATTAAAATTCTGGATGAGGAGCAATTTAATGTCTGTCTCTGCTTCTCTCTGCCGTAAGCTCCTTCGCTTTTTATATGAAGTAATTTTGGATTTCTTTTTCATTTGAATGTGAACTTTATACATTTCTTGTTGTTCTATGACTCAGTGAGTACATGACCACTGCCTTAAAAGGCAAAAGATTCGTCTTCGACTTCAACCCGTAAGTTCTATCACTGCCGCTTCGATGTTAGAGCACTCGCGTGATTAATCCCTTAATGATTCTCTACTTTCTGACTACAATACCATTTTTGTCTGCTTTACAGAATCTCTACACAGAGCCAACTGCATTTCTCTACTGTACAAAATAAATATAACTACAAACCATAAAAAATATGACATATTTTGACACACGCACACATATATATATATATATGTAGACACACACTTATATATATATATATATATATATATATATATATATATATGTCTATTATTATAGTGATAAATATTTATATTATAGACATATATTACTTTGTATGGATCTTCTAAATATTTATAGAAGATCCATGCAATAATATTTGTCAAAAACAAAATTTTGTCACTCAAAGGAAATATACATATGTATATTTAAAAAATGTTTGAAAATAGTAAAAACTTCAATCTGTAAATTCTTTCAGATTGCGGTAGATATAGAGTATGGTGTCCAGAATATGTTGAATACAGATCATGTTAACAGATTCTGATGCAACCGTATTTTAGCAGGATCTGGAGAGTTAGAATCTGTAAAACACAGATTTACCTCTCTTACAGATTCTACTGTAAATGCTCTTATATCCTCAACTCATAAATTTCGTCTATTTCATCAACCACATTTCCCTGTTGGTTCCACTTTCGAGTGTTAAGCCCCCTTCTGACTTGTGATCATGACAGCTATTTTAAAAGCTCCACTTTTTTTTTTGTATATATACTGTAGTAGTAGTGCTGCTCTTCGCCTTCACATTTGTTTTTTACCTCTTCAATTTGAATGTCTTCTATACATGGTTCTTATAATCTTGTTGAAACAGTTTTCTTGAGGATTATGCGTCAAAACAAAAAGACAAAACTGATTTCAACCTGTACCGGTTGGTTTCTCCTACTTGGCGTAAATTCTATGACTATCTCATTGTCCATGTCATCTTTGCATGATTTGTAATTATGCTTTTTTTTTTTTAGAGAACCTGAAGTTGGAAAACTAGTCCAGGAAGAAGAGATTGTGACCCTGCCCAAAGATGAAGAAGGTATACTGCTTCTACATTCATTTTCAGTTGGAAAGAAAGATTATTGACTAGTTCCTGGTGATTCAATTGCCATGTCAACTTCGGCTCGTGTTCTCTTATATCAAAATATTTAATTTATTCTTTACTGCTGAAGGTCATACCATTTATGTTAGAAAGTTGCCGCCTGATGCCACCGTTAGACAACTTGAGAAGGGATTGAAGAAATTTGGGGCTATTAAGAGGGACGGGATCCAAGTTGGAAAAAATAAAAAGGTGAGCTTTTTTTGTGATAGGAGTGCATTTCATGATCCAATTGAGAGTAGGGTCTTTCATGTAGGCTTACAGTCATGTAATTTGTCTCTTGTTGCAGGGAAAGTGTTTTGCCTATGTTGAATTTGAAAGTGCGACTTCAAAGCAACATGCAATTGAGGTGTTGTCTTTTACCTTGGTTTTCCACTGTCATTAACTTTTCTCTTGTATTGATTATTTGTTGAAAATCATGTCAGGCGTCAACTATCAGAATTGGGGGTTATCGAGCAGAGATAGATGAAAAGAGAAGAACCGGCCTCACTCTAGGTAGTCTCTTGAACATTTTACATTTTATTATATTTCAGGTGGTATATAGAAGCAAAAGGCGTCCTGCAGTCTTGATCTTCTCAGTAAAGCTAACAAATCTGCTGGTTGTTGTTTCAGTTGGTAGGCAATAGGACAAGCGGTAGCAGTTCCTTTAGTAAGAATAAATTCAAGAACAATGGCGAGGTTTCTCGATCCAAGACGACTTCCGGTGGACACAATTAATGGAGGAGAGGGTGGTGTGGTTATCAGCCCCAAATTAAATTGGAAAACTCATTAAATAAATTTGTCAAGAAATCACTTCCCCTATATTTTGTGTAGAGCAGCCATAAAAAGATTTACTCGACATTCCATACCACATACACTTAAAAACAGTGTACTTATTAAAAATTCTTTAAAGTATTCCTTATTAAGCCGCATAATAAATCGAGGCACAAATGGTAAGGTACCGAATTGAAATTTATGTGATTGGTGTCACCAAAAGATCGTGGAATTAAAATATGATTGGTTGGTAAAACCCTCAATGTAAACCCATCAAGAAATTATCTTTACTTTGAAACTTTCAAATCTGGTTCGAAGAAGTCACTTCGCCAGTCAATTTACAAAGACATTTAAAAATCTTTTCTTTGATTCACCACTTCTCTATTATTAGAAAAAGTTATTTCAGAATCTCAACGAAGTCTAAGGTCTTAAATAACTAAGTGTTTATCTAATACATTATACTTACGTCTGGTTTTATAGGGTGGTCATGTCATTCTCATACCTATGAGGTTGCATACTCTTATTAACCCCCCCATCCTACACCAACTAAAACGATCACTTAACTTTACCTCAATGTCTAGGTGTTAGATTCTTTCATGCCGATGGTTACTACTCGCAGATTCTTCCATTACCTACCCACAGGAAAACTCTCACTATTACGATTATTGAGTCACTTCTTACTCACTAAAGATTGCGGATTCACCGATCAGCTCAAACGACTAATCTTTATATACTTAAAACTTTTCAATGCATCAAGGCATTATATCCTTTTACTCAAAAAACTTGTAATACCGTGTAACACGATGAGCTTATTTCTATGCGATTTCTTTAGTTAATGTTATTTCTTATGTCTATCATCCGAACCACTTTATGGTACTTCCATTCATAATAAGCTTCTTAATTCAAAATCAACCTTACATATAATAGGGAGGTTCCGCTCAAAACTTCGATCGAGTATTGGGCTATACAACCGGATATCCTAAGAATGATTATAAAATAAGTATATGTCCATAACTAGCTAACTCACACAAAAACTGATTGAGACTCATACATTCACTAAGTATTGCCTAGGTAGATCAAGCTACGGCAAGACGAAAAAATTGTTAAACCATTTGTACAAATAAAAGAGGTACTTCGAGAATACTAAAGGAACTATGAGTACTGCATACTTGTTTCAAAGAAAACTTTGAAAAGTTAGTTTCATGAAATATTTTACTTTTTAAACACCAAGCGTATCCCTTCAGACAATCATAAGATATTCTTGAGATTTTTGCATGAGAATGTTCATCATTTTGAATCGCTGAGAAATCGTCTTCATTTCTAAAGACTACGGTAACTCGCTTTGAAGTTGAGTACACTTGAAAAACCATATATTATTTACTTGAGACTTATCATTTCAATATATATCCTGAAAAATACATTAAATTGAAAAACTAAAAATGAGTACGATCCTTATTTAATTGTGTCTTGGAGTACGAATGTGTGGACTAGGCCTTAAGTTGAACATGTCTGAGCGATCTTGGAATTTGAAGCTATTTTGAAGCTATTTTGGTAGAGGAATTATCTCAAGGAGAAGTGAAAAATCTTTTAAGATTCCTCCGCAACGTTTATCAGCATTATTCCGAGGAAGATTATCAATTGAAGTTGGATGATGTTTTCAAGCAGATCAAAACTCATTGGCCAAATTTCGTAGACCGTGTTCATGAATGCTTATATATATAGCTGATGGATAACATTTGAATATTTGAATTTTGGTCAAAATGTATTAGGTTGATGTGCATAACCTTTTAACTATCTCAGCCAATCTTTTCTTTATTTTTCATTCTAGTTATCGTATCAAGTGGTTGAATTTTAACATGAGCTGTAATTGACCTCCCTTATTAAAAATTTAGGATGTCAAACATAATATTAACATTGTACTACTCGGTTAATTGCTAATCCAGTTTGAGGGATTCACATTTTTTTTTTATTATTATAAAAAAAACGATCCATTTTTTATTAAAAGACATGGTAAGAATCCACAAACAATTGCTCCCTCCGTTTTTATATATATGTCGTTGAGAGAATAATCACACAGATTAAGAAAGTAATTAATATGTGTATTGGCAATGTATTTTTTTATTGGAGATGTAAATGTTTTGTTGGTAAATGTGTTTTTAGTATTGTAATTGTGTTTTTTTTATTGGAGATGTAAATATTTTGTTGGTAAAGGAGGAAAATAATAATAAATGCTGCATTGGAAATGTAAAATGACAGATAAATAAAAAAATGGCAAAAACTGAAATGTGTCGGATAAAAAAAAACGGATGGAGTACAACGAAGCAAAGCAAATAGGTGTGTCCTTATACATTAGTCTTCCCAAGTAAGTTCTGAGATCATAACCTTGTGAATAAGTCTCTCTAAACCACAATCTACAATTGCTGCCTTAAAAATGATCACAACGAGGGCGCTGTAGACATTCCTTTTAGACATCGACAAATATTCATCATCCCCCTCTTATAGCTCGGAAGAGTGCCACCGACACTTCCATACCATCCAATGTAACCCTCACATCTTCAAGAGCATCATATGGAAGCAAAGAACCGCAAACCAACGATCGAAGAAGAAAATGACAAAAAAAACTCATAGCCTCCTATTGGTTTGAGAGAAAATGAAGGGAAAAAAAAAAGATTCAAAAAGATTTGATTTTAGGCGTTCGGTAACACCCTGATTTTTTCTCCATTTGTTTAGAAAATACTTTATAGGCATTTTTAGGTGTGATATATGTTATTTTCATAAAAGATATAAAAAACAAAAACGAAAAATAAAAAATAAAAAATAAAACCACAGAGTCGAGAAAAGAAAAATAAGGTTATATCTGTCTTTAATCAATATTTTTATTTTTAAAATTATCTTTTATTAATGAAAGCTTAGTTGGGTAAAAAAATTTGAAAATAGCCTTTTTTTTTTTTTTATTTTTTTAAGGTAATTATCCCGTATATATCAGGTATCAGATTAGGTCATCTCTCTTCTGAGAATGAAGCGGGCGTCTTTAAACAAAAAAAACTCGAGGCAGTCTCTAAGTTGCGGTCATCTTCCAGGTAAGTTTCGTTGTTGGTTTTCAGTTTTTATGGTATTTGGGTCTGATTAGGGATTCAATTTATTGAACAAGATTCATAATTTGGTCGAATTGGGTTTTTTTAAGGGCTCTAATTTGTCTAATTTGGGGATTGACGATCTCAATGATTCAATTGGGCATGTATCTTCTTTCTTGTTTCAGCTCCATCATGGATGACGCAGGACCTCAATCTCTTTGTGTAGTGGTGTCTTATTCTTATGGGGCCCCATACTTTAGTAGCATTCTCCATCTTGAGACAAAAGTAAATAACCATGAATATGCAGCACACTTGACACCATTAGGGCGCCCAAATATCAAAAAGTCGTTGTCGCATTCTTCTCTTGTGACACAACTGAATCAAAAGGAATATGTAGCACACTTCAGTCAACCACAGGGTTACCCACCGATTACATGGGTGTTTTCTCTTCTGGCAAATTCTACTGAGGACCTGTGTATGGTGCCAGATTGGGGTCCTAGAAAATATCCAACTGATTTTGGATTGCAAGGTTGTATATTCAATTTGAGGACCAAAAAGTGCAAACCCATCAAGCCCCCTGGGCCCTCCAGATTCTATAAACATGTTGTAGCTCTGGGAGATCATATTTATTTTATGGCACATCCTCATTGGGGCAATTATGAAGTATGCCCTGTTTTTGTGCGCTATAATCCTCTCAAAGATTTGTGGGAAACACTAAAATCTTTTCCAGAACATGCTATCGATGATGATCTTGAAGGAAATATTATGGCTAGTGCAGTTTGGGATGATACCATTCTGTTGAATATGGACGGCTGCAAAATTTGGGCATATAATGTTGGCAGAAACAAATGGTATCCTGTCCACGTTGAGGACAATATGTGCTATTGTATTGTAGGAAACGCTATCCTTTTAGAAAACACCATCTATGCCTTAACAAGCCTGGAGGAATTAGTTCTGGCCTTATCTATTATTATAAGGGAAAAAATTAATGGTGATCTTGTATTTGAATGTTCCATACGCTGGAAGATTTTGGTGCCAGGTATGGAACAAATTAAATTTGTGGGTAAGGATGCATTTTGGTTAACCAAGCATTTGGTTCATTTGGGTAAAGACAACTTTTGTCTTGTCCAGAGTTGTAACTACTATGGGTCTAATAGACATCTACCTATACAACTCACCCATATAAAGCTTAAGGGAGAAAACTCAATGACTGTGACGGACACATGCGTCCGTGAGATTAAAATTCTGGATGAGGAGCAATTTAATGTCTGTCTCTGCTTCTCTCTGCCGTAAGCTCCTTCACTTTTTATATGAAGTAATTTTGGATTTCTTTTTCATTTGAATGTGAACTTTATACATTTCTTGTTGTTCTATGACTCAGTGAGTACATGACCACTGCCTTAAAAGGCAAAAGATTCGTCTTCGACTTCAACCCGTAAGTTCTATCACTGCCGCTTCTGATGTTAGAGCACTCGCATCAGTGTCCCTTAACTGATTCTCTACTTTACAGACTACAATACCATTTTTGTCTGCTTTACAGAATCTCTACACAGAGCCAACTGCATTAGAATCTCTACTGTACAAAATAAAAATAACTACAAACCATAAAAAATATGACATATTTTGACACACACACACATATATATGTAGACACACACACACAGATATCTATATCTATATCTATATCTATATTAGACATATATTACTTTGTATGGATCTTCTAAATATTTATAGAAGATCCATGCAATAATATTTGTCAAAAACAATTTTTTGTCACTCAAAACAAATTTTTGTCAATTTGAATGTCTTCTATATATATATATATATATATATATATGTCTATTCTTATAGTGATAAATATTTATATTAGACATATATTACTTTGTATGGATCTTCTAAATATTTATAGAAGATCCATGCACATAATGGTTCCATTTGTCAAAATCATGACAATTTTTTTTTTTTTTTGTATATACTCAAAACAAATTTTTGTCAATTTGAATGTCTTCTATACATGGTTCTTATAATCTTGTTGAAACAGTTTTCTTGAGGATTATGCGTCAAAACAAAAAGACAAAACTGATTTCAACCTGTACCGGTTGGTTTCTCCTACTTGGCGTAAATTCTATGACTATCTCATTGTCCATGTCATCTTTGCATGATTTGTAATTATGCTTTTTTTTTTTTTAGAGAACCTGAAGTTGGAAAACTAGTCCAGGAAGAAGAGATTGTGACCCTGCCCAAAGATGAAGAAGGTATACTGCTTCCACATTCATTTTCAGTTGGAAAGAAAGATTATTGACCAGCTCCTGGTGATTCAATTGCCATGTCAACTTCGGCTCGTGTTCTCTTATATCAAAATATTTAATTTATTCTTTACTGCTGAAGGTCATACCATTTATGTTAGAAAGTTGCCGCCTGATGCCACTGTTAGACAACTTGAGAAGGGATTGAAGAAATTTGGGGCTATTAAGAGGGACGGGATCCAAGTTGGAAAAAATAAAAAGGTGAGCTTTTTTTGTGATAGGAGTGCATTTCATGATCCAATTGAGAGTAGGGTCTTTCATGTAGGCTTACAGTCATGTAATTTGTCTCTTGTTGCAGGGAAAGTGTTTTGCCTATGTTGAATTTGAAAGTGCGACTTCAAAGCAACATGCAATTGAGGTGTTGTCTTTTACCTTGGTTTTCCACTGTCATTAACTTTTCTCTTGTATTGATTATTTGTTGAAAATCATGTCAGGCGTCAACTATCAGAATTGGGGGTTATCGAGCAGAGATAGATGAAAAGAGAAGAACCGGCCTCACTCTAGGTAGTCTGTTGAACATTTTACATTTTATTATATTTCAGGTGGTATATAGAAGCAAAAGCCGTCCTGCAGTCTTGATCTTCTCAGTAAAGCTAACAAATCTGCTGGTTGTTGTTTCAGTTGGCAGGCAATAGGACAAGCGGTAGCAGTTCCTTTAGTAAGAATAAATTCAAGAACAATGGCGAGGTTTCTCGATCCAAGACGACTTCCGGTGGACACAATTAATGGAGGAGAGGGTGGTGTGGTTATCAGCCCCGCCGCCCAAAGGGAGTCCGGAAATAACTGCATTTTAATAATTTATACTTGAATGAATATTTTGTGAAGGAACTTTCTAAGATTAATGCTCAAATTAAATTTTCTTTCACTTGATCATGCATGTGTGTATTATTAACTAACTTAGTAAAATTGCAATATAGAGAACCTATTTTTAACTACCAACTCCAAAATTCTGTTAGACAAGAAAACTAGTAAGCAATGTGGAAGCGACTAGCTTGGGATTAACCCTAGTGACGACTTCTTAAGTATTTGGGAGCAAAAAGAAAGATTTTGATAGAACAGTGTGGTATTTTGGAGAACTAACCTATCTATCTAATTCAAGACAAGTTTGCATGAGGGGTAGTAATGACAAAACAGAAATTCATTCCAAAAGGAGTCCCACCTACCTATAAGCAAAAACATTATATCTCATTAAGATGCACGAGTCATCATTGGTACCGAATGAATTTCATTATCTTTCTTGACAAAACTTCCCATTTCTCAAATTCTCATTTTCTGCAAATCCTTGTTTTCTCAATTTATTGTGTTCAAACATGGCGTCTTATTGTTCCTGAAGTTTATTTATATTTTTATATTACAGTTTGCTTCTGTTTAATTTATTGGAGGCTAACAAAAGGCTGATGCTGCAAGTAAGCAGAGAAATGTCTTGTAATCTAAGTTCTTTGGCTCTTTATTAAAACTTTTTGTTCTGAAAAATAACTTTTTTCTATAGATTCGTTTCTTGTTCATAGATTCATGTGGTTTCAAGAAGTAGTAACATTTTTTCTTCGTTATTTTGGCTTCTAAAAAGGTACGGGGAAAATAACCTATTCTTATTTATAGTTATTACGTTTATTATTTTTTTTTTTTGGAAAATATGCATGAAAATGATAGTTTAGGATTATGTATTTGCATTATACCGGATTAAGGAGAAACTGAAACAGTACCTGGAACTTTTCTAGGCTGGCCTAGGTGAGTCCTTGCCCCACCTACGCGGGTCAGGCTCAGTCCAGGATCAACTTTTGGTTTTGTTCTTGTGACTTTTATGTGTAGTACAAGTTATTTTCAAGTATCGTCCAATGTTTTTTAGAATTTTTGTAACTAGTTTTTATTCATTTTAGTACGAGTGTAGTGGAGATATATAGGTTGGTAGAACGTGTTGCTATGGCCTTTGTATGACCACATAGGTTAGAATATGGCTTAAACATGACTTTATGTGCTCTTTATGTGCTCTTATGTGTCTACCCAGATATTCATGGTAAGATACAACCATACAGTTATTTACCCAACGACTTACTGTATAACTAGTTGTATTCCATGTTGTATTAAGACAATGTATTGAACGAGGTACCATGATTGTACGTGTTGAAACATGAACACAAATAATGGAACAAGAACATGAACATGTTAAGTATGTAGCTAAAGAAATTGAATAAGCATGTGCGAGATGAACTTGAAATAGTTAATAGGATGTATTTTTAACAATGCAAGAAAGCAATTTACTAAAAACGTGTGTGAATGTAGGTGAGTGCAAACACTTGAAGTAGAACGCTTGATCTGTTTTGAATATTAAATATGCAAAACAATCTTAAATCAAGATCAAGGTAAATCATAGAAAAATATGATATATAACAAATAAGCACAAAACTGATGATCACTAATAATTAATACCAAAGTTTTGGTTGCTCTGCTACCAATTGTTAGGATCTAAGTGCAGTTGTGATCCAGAAGGGGTGAATGGATCACGGTCTTTTTTAACTTTATTCAATTTTATGCAAAATATCAGAGTGTGTTACTACAACTTTTAGTCCTCTAATTAGCTAAGTCTCGAAAACAAAGACTCATTAGACTAAAGTTGTATTATACTTATGTGATCAAATAACACTTTAAAAACAATTGTTATAAAATCTGGAAATAGAGATCAACAAAAAGATGAAACAGGAGCAGATCAACTAATGATATCAACTTGATTTAATAAGGTGCCGGAACAAAAGGAATCAAACAATGTGTTTAATATATATGCAAATTGTATATTCCAAAAGCAACTTATAAGGTCAGGTTCAGTTAAAAAGACTAGCAGGCAGATCACCAAGTTTAGAATGAAAGCAAATTAAAGTGCAGGTCCAAGGTATTTAACGATACAGGTTTTAATATAACTTGTGAGCAAAACCGGTTACACAACAAATTATTATTACAGAACAACTAAACTGATCAGGCTAATGCTAGTAGTCACTCAACTGACGATGATAGTCAAAACCAAAGGCAAGGACTATCAAACCTGTAAATCAACTTGAGCACAAACTGACTAGCAGATCAGCAAACCAAGTACTATGCCTATTACAAATTGTTTATAGCACGAATAATAGCCTTAAGCAAGACACACAGGAGCAGATTTGCAGGATCACCAGATAATGTGCATTAAAATGTTTATCAGCAGGTTCTATGATCAAAATATGCAGCAGATAATGTGCATTAAGGTTTCCATGAGACTTTTATCTTAAATCTCCTGCTTTCTTCCTCCTTAATCATTACTCTAACTAATTTTTTTTTGGGACGATGGGGTTGCAGGACAATTACAAAAGGTAAAATGTGGTACAGGACGGTCACTATTTTTTTTTTTTTTTTTTTTTGGCATTCAGGACAAAAGTAGTAGTAAAAGTACAGAACTACCCCTCATGGAAGGGTGGGAAAAATAAAATGCGCCCGTTCAGTGACGGCGGCGGCGGATGATTAGGGCTGTAGGAAGTGCGTAAGTTTTATTCCACTAATGAGCGACCGTAGGCTAAATTACAATTTTGGTCCTCTAACTAAACACGTTTTTCGATTTTGGTCTTGGTTTTTCTCCGACTACAATTTTAGTCCTGTAAGTGGTCTTTTTTTTGCAAAAATAGTCCTGAACGTCTGAAAGACCACTTACAGGACTAAAATTGTTGCCGGAAAGACCACTTACAGGACTAAAATTGTCGCCGAAAAAGACCAATTTTAGTCCTGTAAGTGGTTTTTCCAGCATTCAGGACTATTTTTGCAATAAAAAGACCACTTACAGGACTAAAATTGTCGCCGGAGAAAAATCAGGACCAAAATCGAAAAATGTGTCTAATTAGAGGACCAAAATTGTAATTTAGCCACCGACCGTACGTCAAAGTCACGAAGAGGAACTGAAATCTACAAAATTTTCAACTGCTGCTTACATAAAGAAATGGAACAATCAACTGCGACATAAATGTTGGACACAGTAGGTATGAAATGATGTACTCGTGTCTCCGGTAAAAGTAACACATTTGTAGAAAAATTGCACACAGTAAATTTGTGGAAATGTTGGGTAAAATAATCTAAAAAGTTGCGAGGAAGTGATGATGAGGTTCAGTGAGTTAATGATGTGAGTTAATATACATTTCTGATTTTTTGTGTTCATACATTTGATTAATACATGGGCATGATGTGAGTTCAGTGAAAATCTTTCCCAGTAGAAATGAGGTTAATGAAATCCACTGTAGTTAGACTGAAGTGAGGAAGTGAAATTACTCATGTGTTGTTGAAGGCATTATATGTGCAGGCTGGTGGTGTGATGTGAAACAAAAATTTGAACCGAGCACAGGGAAGCCTCGGGTATAGTGGCAGGAGTTCGATCGAAACAGTGGAAAGTATATCTTAACCGGTTATAGTGGAAGTCGTATCCGTGGCAATATAATGAAGTGCAGTGTAGTAATATGATTGTGGGCATAAAAAGTGACTGAAATAATACGAAGTAAATGTTGACATAGGATTGACATACAAAGATGCTGGAAATTATCTGGTGAACTAATAATTTTGTGTAAACTCACGAAAAGAGTATATGTGATTCCACTATTGTATGCACATATGATCAAACTCTGATGGCTGGGGAAGTTGGTAAGGAAAACTTGTCAAGTGGAAGTGTTAAACGATGTTGAGTTGTATGTTGAAATCATAACAAGTGAAAAGGTGTTACGTACGATGACAGTGGAAGATAACAGACATTGTGTGTTGGCGATAAAGTTCCACTTGAAAGTGTTTCTTTAAGTCATTCGAAACGGTAACTAGCATATGACATTGTGATATTAACTGCATGTGTAATGTGTAGATGGAAAGTGATGTTAGTTAGTGAAATGTATCTTGTTGGAGACAATTTGTGATTTTTGTGTTAATACATTTGAGTAATATATGCGAAAGTGGAAAAATTCATAAAAAAAATGTATACGACTATATGCTGCTAATGTATATTACTTGAAGCTAACATAACATTTTGAATGCGAAAGGATGACACAGTATAGATGCACTATGAATGGGATCATAACACTATTCAAGGAAGTTAGAAATTCAATAACAGAAGTACACCATGAGCAGATGAGAAGAACACCGTTCAGACATTTGTTCAACGCAATTGACGAACAATAAGTGTATTCAGTACGGAAGAAAGATATGATTCTAGATGATGTGTTGGAAGCTTATGATAAGAGTGTGAGCGCATTCAAATTTGGAAGGGGTTATTACAAGCCCACAAGAATGGATGTGAAGCTAATCTTTGGAATTGAGGATGGAAGTGCAGATATGGGCAACATAAAAGAACATGGGAAAAATGCTTCTGAGTTTGGGCCAGGATTTTCGGCAACATTCCGAGAATATCTATTAGTGTGGTTAAGGAGAAAGTGCGAGAACTGGTGATTAACTAAGATGAGACGTCAGTTGCAGACACAGTAAAGTTGATGTGCCTAGTCCTCTTGCAGACAATATTCTTCCTGAATACAGGATTGTATATCGCATGGGGTTATCAACACTACGTAGATAATTTTGTTAGGATAAACTGTTTTGATTGATCAGAGCAGATTCAAAAATATCTCATGGATAGACTGAATGGGAAATGGGATCATCCAACCTAAGTGAAGGGCTAATATAGTAATGTAGTAAGTAATTTATAAAACAATATCATGAATGTGAATTGACATCATTGTATTCCAGTATTGGTTTTGCGAGCGGTCAACAAAAGTTAAGGACATATTTGCGAGTGAAAATACTGAAATGATAGCAACAGTGGAAAACGGGAACCAATCAGTTTCGAGAAAAGGGATACCAAGAGTAACCAAGTGGAAGCTGACAGACCCCGAGAACGTGATTACGAAGAATGAGTTGCAGATACTACAAGACAACGAAGTAAGTGCATAAAAATAACATATACTTACATACACATTTATTGGAGAATATGTGATATATTATTAAAGTGAATGTATGAGCATACTATGAGGAGAAGTACATGTGGAATATGAAAGTGTCTGCGGGTTTAAGTTCCACATTATTGTAACATGATGCGTATGACATTGGTTATCTGTTTTACAGTTCAATGCAGAAGAATTGAAGCCAACAATGGAAGAACCGATGATAATCAAATCCTTGACAAAATCACTGAAACCAGACGATAATTTGATTGTTGACGACTCTGATGTCGAGGATATGATAACTCAACAAAAATCTATCGTACCGACTCCGAAACAAAACACAAAAAGAGTGGAAGAGGCTAATTCAAGAAAGAGAAGGAGTGGAGATGAAGACAATGACACTCCATAAGCAAGTAGGAAAGTGGGTAAAGAAAAAGGCGAGGAATCTAAACTCCCGGCAGATGTCGAAAGGGATGGCCCTTCCTTTTCCTTGTTTCTAACTCAATTAAGAATTGCACGGGAAGAGCCTGAAAAGGTAAAAGATAAATGTGAAAGATTATTTGGCCAAAAAATATTAAATTATGTGCTTGTAACAGTGAATAATGGTTGTGAATTTGTAGATTGGAGATGAAGCACTAATGAACATTGAAGGTTTGAATGTGGAGATGAATTAGGCAATGGTGAATATCAGTAATACGAGCGAAGTACAACAAGATTAAAGAAAATCAAAACAATATAGAAGACTGAAACTGTTTTTCTGATATAATACTACTCCTTTATATAGGAGAGAAATCTGATACTATTATTTATTAGCAATATTCACACATTAATTATAGATATTACGTATTAATTACAGAATAATTATATATTCTATAATTAATGTGTGTATATTGTTAATATTTTTTATTTGAATAATATTGTCTTCTATCACCCTCCCTCAAACGAGGCCGGGTTTGGAGGCTGAGTTTGTTTTGGCATAATTTGGAGGGCATCACCACTCCGACGGCTCTTTTGGAGTCCATAGGTTGTTGTGTTTTGGAGGGCATCTCCACTCCGGCTGTTCTTCCGGAGTCCATAGTTGTGAGTGGAGGGCATCTCCACTCCGGCGGTTCTTCCGGAGTCCATAGTTGTGATTTTGGAGGGCATCTCCACTCCGGCGGTTCCTCCGGAGTCCATAGTTGTGATATTTGTGGAGGGCATCTTCACTCCGGCGCACGTCTTTTCGGCTCTTCCGGAGTCCATTAGTTTGGAGATTGATTCTGATTGTGGTAGAAGAATGACTCTGACATCGGCCTCCAATTGTGATTGACACTGTGACCTGCATTCTTTAATCACATAAATAAAATAAATGTAGAACATATACCAAAAATAAATAAATAATAGATGCTATGTATATAAGATTATTTATTTATTATGAATAATAAAAAAGTTGGAAACTGGCTAGAAAGAAAAAGGGTTTTTGTTTTATTCTTTTTTTTCCATGGAATTCTCACATAAAACTAAAATCTGGATTCATCAAGAGCATGATAAGGGAAATAGGAATAGTGGGTTTCAAAACATAATGAATTGATGGTATATGGAAAAGTTGATGGGGGGATTATGCTTGGGAATGGGACGAGTCTAAAAGAAAATGTTAAAAAACGGAAAAGGGATCGGGCGAGGGTTCACCAATGTTAAGGCACTCGAACCCCCGCCCCTGGCTTTGATACCATGAAGAAAAATCAGAATACTAGCAGAAATATAAAGACTGAAGTGTTGTTTTTATTGATTGATAAAAATGTTACACTGGTACTCATTTATATAGGAGAGAAATTGATACTATTATTTAATAGCAATATTCACACATTAATTGTAGATATTACGTATTAATTACAGAATAATTATATATTCTGTAATTAATGTGTGTATATTGTTAATATTATTTATTTGAATAATATTGTCTTCTATCAAAGATGTGCCGCAAACTGAGGAGATATGCAAAAGAGTAAGTTCACAGGTTAGGAAATGCAAACAGATTATACAATCCATTGTTAACTATTTATATATGAGCAGTGAAACTTTGTACTGGATATAAAAGTTAATGAATTTTGTAGCATGAAGAGAACCTGAATGGATCTCCAAACAAAGAGAAGGACAAACGCATCGAAGAAGAAAAAGATGGACATAGCAAGGCTTGAGGCAAAAGTCGTCCAGCTAAAAAGAGAGAACGTTGGACTAATGATGAAAGTGAAGGCTTTAGACAGGGAGACGGCTCAAGCAAAAATTATTGCTGACGAGAAAGTATCCCAAAATACAGCAATGTTGGAGGATATGAACGATCTGAGGCAAACAAGGAAACGATTGGTTGAATCTCTTAGCGCTGCGAAGAAAAAAATTAAAGAGCTTGAGAACAAGGAAAAAAGATTAGAGGAGTAGGCAACAAAATTGCATGAAAGAGTGGACACTCTTGAAAAGGAAGTGCAAAAATCTGAAAAGGTGGATGCGCAAGAATCGGGTGCTATGGAGTCAGAAACAACTCTACTTCAGTCAATAGAAGAAAGAATTTTGGAGTTAGAAAACCAAGGAAGGACTGATGGTAAAAAAATCAAAGAGATGCAAGGAACAATGGAAGAACAATCTGGAATGATTGAAATATTAAAAGAAACAGTGGTCGAACGTGGCAGGCAGCTTAAGGCGCAGCTGAAACAAATAGAAGAGATCAAGGAAGGGCTCGATAGACCAAAAAAAGGAGCAAATATGGACGCAGTACATGCGCTTACAGAAAGATATGGAGAAAGCATACAAGACGGAAAAAGAACTATTGAGCAAAGTTCATTAGCAAAAAGAGTGAAGGAAGGGAGATTAAGAAAAACAATTGAAGATCAAGAATTTGAGTATCGACTAGATAAGAAACAAAGTAGGAACTGCAATAAAGGGTAGGAAACAAGTATAAGTGGAGGTGCTTCATTAGTCCTTAATTTCTAGTACTACTGTTTGTATGTAAGGATTGTTTATAAGTTTCGGTATTATTATATAAACTTAAATATGGTTTGTGTAAGCTACTTTTTACCTGTGTATATGCTTAATGGTACGTAGTGAGTGTTGGAGATCGATGTGATTGCACTACATGATATATTTTATATTGTACCTTTTCATATTTTAGGAAGTATTTTTGAAGTTGCATCGAACTCGTATTGGTTGATTTGGCCAGTGTTTTACCACCAGATCGATCGACAGAGTAACTTTAATAATAAGAATTCCAACTGCACAAAAAAACAGTAGCCTTAAGTGTCACATGGTCTAGGAGTATATGTGTAACAAAAGCTTTTTGAAGCTGTCCACTTAAAACAAACAGGACTAAACCAAATGCTAAGACCAAACCTGCACCGTCTTTGTTGCTATATACACAATATTCTTCCTATACTTGGCATAATTTATACGAATGAAACACTTGAAGAAAACACAAAAAAGCAGACGACGGAAAATGAAGACATATTTGTAGTGGAAATGGTAAGGGAAAACCACAAGCAGGGCCAGCCCTCCGGTGAGGCGGAGGAGGCAGTGTAGTGGTCTTAGGCCTAACGGTACCGGTGGCCGAACATTACACGTTTCACACTATAGAAAAAAAAAATCCGTGTAGATCCAACCTAATATAAAGGCC
The DNA here is from genome assembly GCA_026214975.1 of Gentiana macrophylla. Lineage (NCBI taxonomy): Eukaryota > Viridiplantae > Streptophyta > Magnoliopsida > Gentianales > Gentianaceae > Gentiana > Gentiana macrophylla. Next base: position 123,957,223 of record CM047808.1, on the reverse strand, counting down.
CAAAAAAATTTACTCGATTCGATAAACGCCCAAAAACATTTAGGTCCAAAATATGCCCGGGCCGGCCCTGACCACAAGAATTGAAAGTGACTTTCAAACGATTGCTTGTGCCTTTGAGTTTTACTGTTGCCTTTGTTCAATTCCTGTGAAAATACAAACTGTTGCCCGAGAAGAACTGAAGCGTAAATACAGTGAACACACAACTACATTACATAGTAGCTGCATGAAGTGAAAAAAAAGCTTATTTAGCAGCAACATGAAAACGAAAATCGGATTAGTCGACTAAATGTGTGAAAATAATAAAGCTTAAAATGAATAACAATCCAAGAAGATGTTAATAAAGAAAATGAAAGTAGATAGAATTCTACAACAGAAACAGTACCACAGAACATTAGTAATAGTTGAGTCACATACATATGTCATACCCATAAAGGTAACAAGAAACAGAAAAAAAAAAAAAAAAAAAAAAAAACTACAGCTGAGTTGCTGCCATACAAGTAGACTAAGTAGTCCTATTATGATTGGTTTTGTTGCCACAGCGGCTGCACTTCAGTGGTCGTGTAGACTCGCCCTTGAAGGAATACATTTCTTACGGGGTCGTCCCGGTTGTCGTCTAGAGAAAGGAGGTAACACTAAAGGTGCAGCAGGGACGTCAAAACGTTGATCATCAGCTGGAATTGGATATCTCGGATGCGCGTACGAGTCAGCGGTGGATTTCTCTGACCATCAACATCAGTATCTTTTTATGATGAAAAACTATTGGAATGTGTGTCCATCTTCCCTCGATTGTTTTCATTGATGAAATATTAAATTTATTCAATGAATGTCCAAAACATAATTTTTTATTTATCCCTATGATTTTGAGGTAGAATCATGCGTGTAAGTTTGTGTTTCACTATATATATATATATATATATATATATATATATATATATATATATTATATAATTAATTATATAATGAGTTAGATGTGTATTTTGACGGGTGAAAAATAGATATCCGTACTCTAGAATTTTGCTCACGATATGTTTTGAAAAATCAAATTCATACCAAGAATGCACTACCCTAATGGGTATGACATGATGGATATCCACCGGGTGGATTGAATATTTATGTTCCCAGTTCTAATAGCCAGTCTACTATGGAGATGATATAGTTTTGACTTATTATTCTAACACACTTTGTGACTATTGAACCGGAACAAAATTATTGTATAATTGAATTGTTACATTGTCCATATGATGCGAACGCTCTACTTTTTTTCCAGTCAATAAAGCGTATATTGTTATAGCATAAAGTCGACTAAGTGTAGTTTACATAAAGATAAGGGTTAAGTTTGATGATTAGTTGTGGTGGTACACTTATCATCTTCTTTTTAGTTTGTTAGATTGCTGGAGATATATATTGTACTCCTCATGCTCTTTGATGAATAGAATGGATTTGTTATTCTCTTAAAATCTATCTTGGTATCCGAGCCAATCATGGCCGACGCGAATCCTCCGGACATCGAGAGCCAAACTCTGGAGAGCTCTGTTCTTCCACCTTTATCAACTATTCAAGCTTCAACCATATCTATTGGATCGATCTGCAGCCAAATCCAAGCTCAAGGGACTCATGATTGGCCAGCTAAGGTATCTTTTTCTTCATTGCTTTGTACACAACCACCTTCTGCCATTATTACCACCATTCAACCATCCAATCTTCACGGTCCACTTTAATCCAATTCGAATGTAACTTTCTTAAACCTCAATCGAACCAGTTTGCCCCCTCTGCCATTCTTCATGACTCTTACTCTAACTCTCAGCTCTGTCCGACCAGTTAACACCAATCCTTTTGGTGGTCATTTAGTTCAGACATGCACACTGAAGCTTGAAAATTATCACTTCTGGAAGTCTACAATCTTACCTATAGTCAGAGGTCATCGGTTGAATGGCTATCTACAGGGAACAAAAGCTTGTCCACAACAGATCAGCTCAACATCTCTGTATGGATCTTCTTCAAATCCGGCCTTTGATGATTGGATGGAAACAAATCAAATTATGTGGGTTGGTTGACGACATCTATGACTACACATGCTTTTGTGAAAGTTGTAGGATGTTGTAATTCTCATGAGCCATGTAGCACTTTGGAAATTCTCTTCTATAACAAATCTAAGGCTAGAATGCTTAAGTATAAGGGAGCCTTAACTAGAACTGATAAAGGTACAAAGTCTATAGTTGATTACTTAGCCTTAATGAAATCTTACTCAAATGGACTAACAACCGTTGGTTATCCATCCTATATCGAATGCTGAACTTATCCTAGCAGCTCTTGGTGGTCAGGGAAAGGACTATGAATCTGTCATAGTCAACATAACTTCTAGGATTGGATCTCTATCTTGTCAAGAAGTTCAATCTCAGCATGTGAATCATGAACGGCTTCTTGCCAGATTTAATCTCTTTACCACTTTGGATATCGCTGCTCAATCTGCTAATATGGATTGATGTAAGTCAACTAGATTATACATTTTACGATGTTTTATCCCCATTTCTCATGCGTTTATTGGTTTTTTCATATCATTTCGAGCAATTATTGTGATGATTTGAAATCTTTTGAGTACATAGTAAATATTATAAAAGGCACACTTTTGTTGATTATCTTGGCCCTATTGGCCTAATTTTGTTATCGGAATTATGCATGGTAGTCTTGTGTTTTTGTCTTGTAGCACTGACTACCGAAGCTCGGCAGTCTGGATTTTGGAGTGTCAAAGCGTGGATTTGGTCGTGATTCGATTCGATGCTTAAAAGAGCGATAACTCAATTTTTGAAGCTGTTGGCTTTCGCCAGCAGGTCTTTGGCTTCTTCCAAGTCTAGACATAGTTCAAACTGAAGATTTTGCACTATTGGCGTCCGCCAATACCACCCTGAGGCCTGCCAACTTTGAAGATCATATCCAACTCTTGTGTTGTTATCTCTTCCTATTTGTATTGTATTGCATGTTTGTGTTGGAGTAGATACCTAACACTTGCACACACACACACACACACACACACACACACACACACACACATAGTTAAGTTCGAAAGGAGATTCTTTGTGTGAGAAAAGAGATAGGAAGACCGAAAGGTAAAACCGACCTTGAGGGGAACTCGGTTCTTGTTTGGGGTTTATAGTTCACCTATGAAAAATAGCTTTATCATGTTGATTTATTAGATCTAGAGTTTCTTTAGACCAATGAGGAGACATAGAGCACTTATAGACACTCGTATGAGGGGTGGTTGCTAGATTAGAGGTTTGCACCGGTTACACACACTTGAGCACTATTAGAGGGTTGGAAGTTTATTCATTCCCATGATTCTAGTAGAGATATTACTTGATCATTGCATTGTCTTGGCTAGGCCTTATATCATTTGATAATCATTTTATTGTTCTAGTTTAGTGATTGAGCATTTAGGTTGATCTAATCCCTTTAATTTCGTGTTAATTGTTGAGTTGGACCAAGATAATATAGTTAATCGATACTTAACCTCATAATCCTCGTGGGATACGACATTGACTCTACTTACTAGACTACAATTGACTCAGTATACTTGCCGGCGATTTTGGACACCTAGAAAAGTTCAATCATGGATTCTCAATGGAATTGTGGTACTGAATTTATTATTAGACCTAATTCATCTTATGGTAATCCAGAATTTGGAAGAGGAAGAGGTTTTAGGGGTTCTAGAGGTGGCAGAAGAGGTGGTATTGTTTTCCAGGTTTGGGCAAGATCTAGACACATAGCAGCTAATGGCTACCTCATTTATGATTCATCCTATATTGGATACCTTCCAAATAGCATCATTTCTCAGTTTCAGAATGCAGGACCCATACCTAACTCTTCTTATGTGACTTCTGCTGATACATTTTTAGATCCCAATTGGTACACATACTGTAATACCCTACTCCCGACCCCTAGGTCCACTGGGGTCATTCTAGAAGGGGTTGCGAAGCTCTCGCCGCGACTTCAGTAACAAGACTATAATTTCCAAAAATAATCCAATACATTTTTAAATTTACGTATATTCACTAAGTGTTTTCATTATAAAATTACAACAAATGAAATACTACAATTGTAATTAACATAATTTGCATGGAATGTTCTAAATCCAAGTCCATGTCATCGCTTTCATCCTCATTACATCTCCGTCGATCTATTACCTGATTTTATTTATAGAGAAAAAACAAAACAAAACAAAGAAACAAAGAAAACGAGTCATCAGCAAAAACGCTGGTACGAGCCGTGTGTGAGAGTGTTAAAAATAATTGTTGTAAATATACATATATATATTTTCTAGAAAACTTGTTCCATTATTTACGCAGTAAATTACTTATTTAAAGTTGGTATCAAGTTCAAGTCAAACATGTTCATTCGAGATTCGTCAATTCATCAAGTTTCCTTACTAGACATCGTTACAGCTGATACGATTGTCTCTACCTTATGACTCCCATTTCACCACCTTATATCCACAACAAGTAATTTTTATAGTGAAGTCCGTCCTTCCGACACCCAATCTCCTGGAGCTTCCGGAGGGTCCACTTACCTCGGACCCCACAACCGCGGTCACTGACCTAATGCACAGCTAACCCGACTGTGAAATCCTCAGCGGGCCCATCGAGCGGGTACGAGAATGAGAACCATGCCGCCGAAGTGGGAACTAGCCATGCCGCCGAAGCGAGAAATGTACAAGTACGATATACCATACCGTGCTTAGCGGTTAGTACGGTACCATGCCACCAAGATAGGACATGCAATGTCATTTGTATAATGTTCGTTTCATTAAGTTATTATCGATAAAGCGAGATAATTCATGAATCATTTTTAACAAGATACATATTATATATCTATAACAATAATATATGCAATTAAAATAGTTTGATAAAAACACACTTTGGCTTTTATAGAAAATAAAATTGAACTCACCTTCGGTCCATTTGTCTTACTCCTTTGTGAAGTTAAAAATTGAATGTACACATTTTTCCACCACGCTATTATAATGACCAAAATCCAGTCTCATTCAAATACACACATAATCTTTTTTATATACATACATATATATATATATATATATATATATATATATATATATATATATATATACACACACACACACAAACACACACTCCTTTGGTAATATATCCGAAAAACATGCCACCAAAATATATTTTACCCAAATCTAAATCATAAAATTTCCATGTGCTCAGCAACACCAATGAATTCATGCATATTTTCAAACCCAACAATATGAATCGTATTTTAGAAAATATAATAAGTATTTACACAACCACATTGATATAGTAGGCTCACTTCTTTCCACCTCTGCAAATTTCCTGGGTGTACACTGTACACACATATATAGTCTATATGGAGTCCATGCATGGTAATAGAAATGACAAAAGAAACGGACATGGCTGAATTAATCATGTCATAACCCATGTAAGTAAATGTCATCTATTGTTCTAATTAAAATATAAACCATTTCACAATTAACTTTGATAATTTAATACTACATGCAACAACAAACATAATAACATAAAAATAAAAATTCTTCCGGAAAGTAACATTGTCCCTTTAAAAAGTCTTGTGACCATATTACACACAAATAGAACTATTAGTAAATTAATTTTTAATAAAATATTCAGACTTTCCTTGTAATAAATTTGAGTTACTAAAATTCTCACATTTCCAATTTGACTCTTATATACTTTCATTATATTTTTTTTTTTCAATCAACGCATATAGACACACTTACCAAACATATGTATTTTTAAACCATTAACATCATAAGCAAATATGGTTCAAAAAATAAGCTTTATAAATCAATGTTAAATATAGTTATGCTGACATTAAATTTATGTGTGTAGATGTGTATATTTTGATTTGATGATAATAAATATGATGACCGGTATTTAGAAGCACTAAAAAATTATCTCGGGTATACCCAACTCAAAAGTCGAGGTGTTACACATACAATGGATCAACCGGACACATTGCCTCTGATCTCAATATTCTTCATCTCTTTTCAGGGTATGGGGGTTATGATACCTTGACAATGGGTAATAGTGAGTCTCTCACAATTGCTAATATTGGTCTATATACTCTCCCTGATAAGTTTAACTCTATTCCATCTCTTAACAATATCATACATGTTCCTGCTATAACCAGAAATCTCTTTGGTGTATCAAACTAATTTCTGATAATCGTGTCTATCTTGAATTTCATTCGAATACTTGTTTTGTGAAGTATCTAGCTACATGGAGAATCACACTGGAAGGAACTCTTAATAATCGTTTATATCAGTTGCATATTCCCCCCAACTTGAGCTCTCTTCAATCCAACGCATCAAAGGACCAGTCTGCTCCTCAACTTTTTTTTGCTCAGTTATTTAAAGTACCATTCATCATCAGTTCAAAAAATTTAGGTCATGAGACTTTAGTCGATGTTCTTTCATATAATTGTACTGCTAATGTTTGGCATATGAGATTAGGGCATCCCTCTAAGAGGGTCGTGAAACAATTTCTGAGGTCATGTAATGTGTCTTTGAACTCAAATGAAAACATGTCTTTTGTGAAGCATGTCGTTTCGGCAAGCAACATGCCCTTCCTTATCCTGTTTCGTTTAGTAAAATGTTCCTTTAGAATTAATACATTCTGATTTGTGGGGACTTTCCCATGTGCATTCCATTTCTAGTTAGGTTTATTACATTCATTTTATGGATGATTTTACTAGATATACTTGGATATTTCACTTGAAACTTAAGTTTGATGCTCTTGCAGTTTTCATACAGTTTAAGAAACAAGTTGAAAATCAGTTTAACATGAAAATTAGGTGTCTACAGATAGACCGGGGAGGTAAGTTTAGATCATTTGACAGTATATATTAAAAGAGTTTGGCATTGAATTTAAACATCATTGTCCATATGCCCATGCTTAAAATGAGAAAGCAGAAAGGAAACATAGGTCTATTGTAGAAATGGGATTGACCTTGTTGTCTCATGCATCTATGCCCCTTAGATTTTGGTGGGAAAGTTTCCTTAATTTTGTTAGATTGCTCATTTATTTACCCACATCTGTTCTTGATCACAAGTCTCATTTTCAATGTCAATCTGAGAAGGTTCCTCATTATAGAATGCTTAAAGTTTTTGGTTCTGCTAGTTATCCAAACCTCGGACCTTATCGAAACAAAAAGTTTCAGTTTTATAGTCAAAGATGTGTTCATTTGGGAATTAGTCCTCGCCACAAAGAGTATATGTGTCTAGTTCCTACTAGAATAGTTTTTGTCTCTAAAGATAGCATCTTTGATGAATAAACCTTTCCTTATCAAAAGACTCAAGATAGTCATGTAGGAAATCAATCACATGATACAAATCTTTTATCTAGTCCTAGTGTTAGCTTTCATCGCAATCCCTCACTTCTTACTATATCTGCTTTATGTGATTCTTCGCAATACTCATATCGAAATTCCCTATTTTCTCCAGCTGATCACTCACCTTGTCACACAACTGATCACTCACCTGGTCACACAACTGATCACTCATCTGGTCACATTGCTGATCACTCACTTGTCCTTATAGTTTCCTCTCATGTCTTTTCTCGCATTCCTCAACACCCTCCAAATTTGGGTCTGCTCTTACTTCTTCTGATGCCATCTCCAATGCTACAACCTCTGTTACTAATTATCCTTTTTGCAAACTAGAGCCGAAAATGGCATCTTCAAGCCAATGACCTTTTCTTACGTTGCCACATCTAATCCTTCTTCTCGCTCACATGAACCTACTAAGGTCTTAGAGTTTCTCAAAGATCATAAATGGTAAAGGGCTATGGAGGAAATGTATAGTGCCTTTATGAGATCATACAAGTGAATTGGTTCTTAAATCCAATGCTCACAACCTAGTTTATAATAGATGAGTGTTCAAATTAAAATTAAATCCTAATGGTACAATCTACAAACACAAAGCTAAGTTGGTGGCCAAATATTTCCATGAAACACCAGGGATAGATTATTCAGAAACCTTCAGTCCAGGTGCTAGAGCTTCTATAATAGAATCATACTTCCCCCTGTTGTAGCCCTAAATTGGCCATTTAAGCAAGTGGATATCAATAATGTCTTTCTTAATGAGACTTTTCATGAAACCGTGTTCATGAAAAAATCAGATGTTTTTGAATCCTGTCAGACTTGACTATGTGTGTCACTTAAATAAGACAATCTATGTCTTAAACATGCACCTAGAGATTAGTTTCAGGAGCTGAAGCAACAAATGTTGACTCGGAAATTTAAACAATCTAAAGATGGTCTGTCCTTATTTAGTTTTCATTTGAATAAGTTGTTGTATGTGCGTTGATGACATTCTGATTACAGGTAATGATCCTATCAAGATTAAGCAATTTATTAGTTCCTTGAATTCCATATCTGCTCTCAAAAATCTTGGGGATCTTTATCATTTTCAGGGGATTCAGGCTATCAGGGATCAGTCTGTGTTGTATTTATCTCAACATGTCTATGCACGGCAACTGTTGACTAGTTTAGGGTTTGACAAATTGAAACATTGTCCAACACCTATGGTTGTCACTCAGAAGACATCACTATCCACTACTCCTATGATTAATCCTACTTTATACAGAAGCACAAGTGGAGCATTACAATATTTGACTTTTTCCAGACCTGGTTTGGCTTTTGCTTTGAATTCTCTAAGCCATCATATGCAATCACCAACCATGTGTCACCGACAACTTGTCGAACATTTGCTCGGGTATATTAAGGGTACTTTGTATTATGTCTTGTATTTCAAACCTTCACAACCTCTACACTTTGAAGGATTTAGTGATGCATATTGAGGTTGTGATAAAACCGACAGGAGATCGGTGGTTTCTTATTGCATTTATCTAGCTGGCTCTTTGGTGTCTTGATCATCTAGGAAACAACAAGTTGTATCCAGGTCTAGTACAAAATCTGTTTATAGAGCTTTGGCTAATGCTACAACATAGACACAATGGTTATTGAATGTTATGTCTGAACTTCGTGTCAGACCTATAGCCAAACCTATTCTATGGTGTGATAACTTGGGTGCTGGATCCTTATCTCACAATCCAGTTCTTCATTCAAAGGTGAAACATATTGAACTTGATGTCCATTTTGTCAGAGACAAAGTTATGCAAGGAGTAATGGCTGTGCAACATGGTCCTTCTTTCGAACAAGTTGCTGACATTTTAACTAAACCCTCGGCTTCGATTATGTCAATTATTTTAGATACAAACTTAATGTGGTATGTACCCCATTTATTTTGAGGGGTGATGTTATAGAATAAGGACTAATGTGTAGTTTACATAAAGATGAGGGTTAAGTTTAATGATTAGTTGTGGTGGTACACTTGGCATCACCTTATTTAGTTTGTTAGATTGTTGGAGATATATATTGTCCTCATGTTTCTCTTTAATGAATAGAATTAATTTGTTATTTTGTTAAAATCTATCTTATAATTAAACTTGTTTTAGGAAACGTTCCGGTTATTGAATCAAATGCTTAGATGTGCTCTAATACCATAACAAAACTCTCTAATATAATCAAAAGAAAGCAAAGTAAATGGAGAAGAAGGCTTCTTCATATTGTACAAAATGTTAAAATGAAATTACGTACATTAATTGTTGTAATATTTGGTTTCGAGTGACGTCTAATGCACATACAATCTCCGATACGAAGCACAAATAAGTAAAGATACCCGTAATAGATCTCCCGAACATGTAACGGTCTTCATATATAGTATACACTAAAACAAGTAACTATATATATATATACCAGCATATTACAATACTCTGAGTCGAATATATATACCGGCATATATATACACTAGAAGACTACTTCTCAACATGTAAAATAAAACAAGGAAATTCAATATACAACTACTCAACAAAATAAAATTCAGAAATAGCTAGGAATACCATTAGTTGCAGCAACAAATTAAAGAAAGACTAAGAAATTAAATTTAAACTGAAAATGACGAGAGAGAGAAAATACGGCAGGCAAGACGAATGTAAGGCCAAAGGAACAGTAGAGAGCACATGAGATGTTGAAGTTTAGTTTTAATGAGGAGCACAGTAAGTTAGATCACATGAAAGGTTGTAAGTACAATTGAACAGTAGCATTCATAATGTCGGCACCAATACGTGCCTGCAGAAGCACAAGCCCTTTACACAATTGTACTCAAGAGCAAAGCCCCGATTTAAGACGAACGAGTCTTCCTCCAACCCCGAATGTATAGTTTGGTTAATTCGGAATGTTGTGTAAATGCAGGAGGAGGTAGAACTTTCATAAGGTAGTCTGCTATTTGATCTGTAGATGGCACATAATTTGGCTAATACTCGGTTTTGTAACAAAATAGATATCCACTTTAATATGTTTAGTCCTGACATGGTAGACAAGATTATGAGGTAGAGAATTCGCATGAGTGTTATCACACCAATCCTTAGGTGTACCTGCATGTATCTGTAATTCCAAATCTGTCATAAGTTGCTTAATCCGCTGTATTTTAGTTGATAGATATGTCAAAACATGATATTTAGATTCATTGTTGGATCTAGACACTATTGTTTCTTTTCGGGCACTAACCCTTTGGTGGTAAAAATAAACTATGAGAATCATAGGTCCCATAAGAAATGTTTTAGATTGAGAAGTTCATTTCGGGAGCTCTAGGAGATATGGGAGTCACTGAAAAATACACATCATCCACCAATTAATCTTCTATCAAATGAGTTGACTCCCCATCAACATCAGTAAATTATATTATGCTTTAAATCGAATGAAGGTTTAAAGTGCAGACTAAGATTTAAGGTCTCACTCATATATCTCAGAAATCTCTTAAGAGCTAACCAATGATCAGAATAGAGTTTTTGCATGATTTGACTAAGATAGTTAATTAGCAACTAAAGTAATATATGGTCCTGTAATGGGATTTATTAAATGTGTCATACAAATCAACCTTAAATGTCAGATACAATAGAAAGATTGGTGTAGGGCACTTTCTGATAATTAGTGGTCCGGGGCAAGATTAAATTAAAGGCTCCTTTTAATTATGTGACATAATGTTTTCTGTTTTGTGGTTTCTCATAAACAATTGTTGTCTTCCTTATAAGATTTTTTTTTTTTTGTTAAAAATGACATTTCATCAGTGAAAGTGAAATGAAAGTGAATTACGTTGGTTTTGTGCTGAAAATCAACGTAATTCATTTTCAATTCACTTTTACTTTCACTGATAAAATGTCTTTTTTGACAAAAATATTTTTTTATAGTCTTTTTTGTCTGACATCTTTCATATTGTGTCATTTAGGACCTTTATCCAAAATAAATAAATAAATAAATAAAAACAACTACAAAGACAACTTTATTAAAAAAATGTTTATAATAATATACATACATAGTTTTTGAATATAATTAGAGAGTTATATTGATAATTTAGCACCGAAATTTGAGTGAGTCATATACCCTTGTTTTAATGTGGGTCTCCCCTGCGGCCGGTACGATATGTTATATTACTGTCATCTACTAAAACAAGGTTGCATGATTTTTATTACTTTTAAAAATGTGTTTTTTTTTCTTGTGCTTTTTTTAAATTCAAAACATGGTTGTGAATTTATCATATTTCCGGCCGGTAGATAACTTATTTACAATTTTCAGATGAACAGCCATACGAATGTGAAGAGGAGGGTTTTGACTTATGAGTGTCTTGCCCTCTATTTCAGTTGACTTTTCTTGGGTTCGAGGTGTTTATGTTAATACTGTACTTGAAAAGAAATCCTCAATCCATGAAGGATTTGCAGGAATTCGAAACAAAATAAAAGGCGGGAAAATTAACAAACACTATGATGAAGATATTCAATTGATTGTTACAACTGCATTGTTCTATGTATATATAAGCTAACTACAACATAACTAACTAGGAAAAGCAGTTACAACTTGCACAATTCAGTTACAACTACCTCCAACCATAAACGGTTGAAGGTGTTCGACTAAAGTCCTAAACTAACAAACAAAGACCAAAGACTTTCTTAACATCATCGGCGAACTTTCTTATTCATTTCACCCCTCAAGACGGACTACTAGGGAGCTATAGATGTTGAAACCGACAAGTGTTGTAAGATAGAATGAAACAAAGGAGCATCTAATGGTTTAGTCAGAATATCAGCTAGCTGGTTGTGTGTATGAACTGGTAGAAGCTTTACTAGTCCGGATTGCACCTTTTCTCTAACAACATGGCAATCAATTCTATGTGTTTAGTTCTCTCATGGAAAACAGGATTATGGGCTATATGAATGGCACTTTGGCTGTCACAATACATGGAAATTGGTTGCTGAAAAGGGATTTGCAAGTCTTGTAGTATGTAGGTGATCCACTGAATTTCACACACTCCTAATGCCATTGCCCTGTATTCTGCCTCTGCTGAACTCCTACTGACTGTAGGTTGCTTTTTAGACTTCCAAGAAACCAATGCTGGTCCTAGAAACATACAATATCCTGTAATTGACTTTCTTGTTTCATGACAACCTCCCTAGTCAGAATCTGTGAAAGCAGTGAGGGTAAGATCATTGCTGGATGGGAAAAGAAGCCCTTGAGCAGGTGCTGATTTAATGTATCTCAGCAATCTGTTAGCTGCTTGTAGGTGATTAATTGTGGGAGCCGCTAAAACGACTTAAGCGATGCAATCAAAATGCTAAATCTAGTCTTGTTGTTGTCAAATATGTAAGTTTGCCAATCAAACTCCTGTACATTGTGTTGTCTGGAAGTAATTCTGAGTCTCCATTTGTGAGATGAACTTTGCTTGGCATTGGTGTTTTAGAGGGCTTGCAACCAGAAAAGCCATATTCCTCTAGTAGATTAAGGGCATATTTCCTTTGACAAATATGAATGCCTGTCTTTGATCTGGCTACTTCCAAACCAAGGAAGTACTTCAACTCACCAAGATCCTTGATCTGAAAGAGCTTGTGTAAGTAACTTTTTAGTTCATCAATCAAGCTCATGGTTGTGCTTGCTGTAGATTATGTCATCTACATAAACCAGGATAGCTATAAAACCATGTCTCTGCTTTCTTGGTAAACAAGTCGTAATCATTCTTGGGTGATTGTAACCTATCTCTGTGTAGTCTTGTGGTAAGTTTGTGATTCCACCGCTCGCTAGCTTGCTTTAATCCATGAGTGACTTGACTAACTTGCAGACTTTGCCTTTTTCAGCTTGAAACCCTGGAGGTAAAGTCATGTAAACCTCTTCATCTAGGTCACCATGTAAAAAGGCATTATTTACATCTAGTTGATGTAAATGAAGCCCTTTTGCTGCAGCTATAGACAACAAAATTCTGATAGTATTCATCTTGGCAACTGGGGAAAAAGTTTCTTCATAGTCTATGCCATGAGTCTGAGTGTATCCTTTTGCTACCAACCGTGCCTTATATCTTTCTATAGATCCATCTGCTTTGTGCTTGATCTTGTACACCCATTTACAGCCTATAGGTTTCTTGCCTGCTGGTAAATCTACTACTTGCCAAGTATTGGTTTGAATCAATGCATCAATCTCCTTCTTCATAGCTTCTTGCCATTCTGGAAGTTTGACAGCCTGATTGTATGTAGTAGGTTCTGTAATGGCATCTACACTCATGGCAAAAGACCTGTGTTTATGAGAAATGTTAGTATAATCAATAGCAGAATCTAGAGGATATGGTGTCACATGGGACACTTGATTGCAAACATATTCTTTAAGGAAAGAAGGTGTTCTCTTTTGTCTTGTAGATTTCTAGTATCATTGACATCTCGCAACTCTAGATTGTTTGATTGCCGTAGAATACACAGTGTCATTGATGTTTGATGTCCGTGATTCTTGAATTGGACCGTGAATCAGAAGCATCATGGAATTCGAATATTAGTATTAGGAAAGAGCGATCAGTCATATATGGAATGGGAAAGAGATATTACGAGTTGAGTCTTGCATTTTCATAGTAATAGATGGAAAAATATCTTCATGAAAAACAACATTTCTTGAAACAAATATGTCCCTAGTATGGACATCTAACAAAGTGTAGCCTTTTGATTAGGAGCATGCCCTAGATTAATGCATGTTCATTACTAGCATCAAATTTAGTCCTTCCATGAGGTAAGGTGGTGGAAAAAACCAGGCGACCAAAACTTTTAGTTGAGAATAGTTAGGCGACTTCTGTGTAACAAGAAATAAGAGGGATTGATCATCCAAAAGCGGGAGTAGGTAACATATTAATGATATGCCTGACATGAAGTACACAATATCCCCACATATTTATAGGCAATTGAGCTTGAAATTTCAAAGCCTAGCAACATTAAGTATATGTTGATGTTTTCTTTCCACAATGTCATTCTGTTGAGGTGTATCAACACAGCTTGTTTGATGTACAATTCATTTTTCTGTATAAAAATCAGTATGATTGAATTCATAACCATTATCAGATCTGATTAATTTTATAGAGTGACCAAACTGATTCAAAGCATAAAAGTAAAAAGCAGTAATAACAGATCTTACTTCACTTTTTGCTTGCAACAAAAAAATCCAAGTATATCTAGTACAATCATCTACTATTGTTAAGAAATAGGACTGATTATGGACAGTAGGATGCCTATAAGGGCCCCAGATATCCATATGTACAAGAGCAAAAGGAGCAACAGAAGTTGATGTACTTAATGGAAAGGAAAGCTTCTTCTGTTTTGCAAGTGGACAGACAAAACAAGTAGAATCTTTACATGTAGTAATATCTGGACAAACACCATGTAAAATGTCTAGTCTATTGTGAGACAAATGTCCTAGTCTATAGTGCCACAGCAAGCCTTTTGGAATCTTATCAGACAATGGAACACAAGCAGCAACAACAGGATGTGATATCTGATCAGACTTCAAAATATAAAGTCCTTGTTGTTGTTTAGCTAATCCAATCATCTTCCCAGACAGCTTGTCCTGTAACACACACTCAGTGTCAACAAAAACAGCAGAAATACCAGAGTTCCTAGTTAACCTGTTTATTGATAACATATTATATTTAAAACACAGGACACATAATACTTGTGACAAAAAACTAAGTGTGCATTAACCACTTCTGTGCCTATGGATGAGTGTCTATTATATTTAACAAGTCAGGACAGAATATAATACTTGGCTCTGAGTCCACTAACCATTAACCTCTCTGTAGGATGGGTTTAAATTTGTAAGTCTTGGCGGCATGTTGAAGTGGATCCAAGATTCCATCATGAGACACGGACACTCTTTTATACTAGTCATGAACAAGTCATGACCATCTTAAATAATATATTAGCCTTGGTCTGTTTCATTTTTGTTGGCAGTTGACTTTCGGATCCCTTCTAGATTCCATCATAGCTTGTGAAACTCTTTGAAGTATAGCAATCTGTGATCATTCTTGAGAACTACTGTAAGTGACAAATGGACCATCTTCTGTGCACACCATATTAGCTTGATTGCTTAAAACTGAAGGAAACCCATGTTTTCTTATAACATTGATCAAAAGCATCACAACCTTTCTTTGGTTTCTTGAAATTTGTATAACTGCACCGAGATCTTGATACCTTTGATTAGCAATTGTGGACCGGAAAACCCCTGTGACTCTTTTGAAGCTAAAGCTAATGCCTCACGAATTACGTGGATGCCCCATGGCATACATAGCTTGTCTTTCAAACTTGATTGCCATGGCAAAAGCTTTTGCAATGTAGGTAATGGAGTAGTAAACTTGTGATCTACGAGGAGCAAACGAATCATTGAGTCCTTTCATGAACCTTATAACATAATCACCTGCCTCAATATATTCACTCAATTTCTTGCTTGATATTACGAGACACAATGATGTCCACACTCACAAACCTGAGCAGGTTTTAACACCATGACTTCATCCCATTTAGCTTTCAACTTTGTAAAATAAGAAACAATTGACATAGAACCTTGTTTTATGGTACTAACATCTTCTAGCGGATCTCTCTAAAATAATCCACATTCGAAAACCTAAACTCAAGGTCTAACCAGATTTCTCTTGCTGATTGTTCCACATAATACTTTGTCCTATGTCCGGAATGACAGATTTGATGATCCAAGTCATAACTACAGTATTACACTGACTCCAAACCTTGTAAAGTTCATCATTAGGTGCGAGTTTTCAATAGAACCATCGACAAAACCAAGTTATTTTTGGTTTCTAGCATCATTAGCATGGACCTTGACCAAGAATGGTAATTATGTCCATCTAAAAGGAGAAACCAGGAGGAATCGAAGCATTTTCACTCGGATGTAAGTAAAATTGACTAGAAATACTTATCTCTGGTCCTCTGGTTTCGTTGATAGCACGTTAGACCTTTGAGACGCCATTGCTTGAATTTGTATGAAACAGGAAAAATGAACCAGGCGAAGAAGCTCGAAATTTGAAAGAAGCTGCAAGATACTCTCGAGATCTTGCGAAGAAGATGAAAGATTGCTCTCGAGAATCTTACTAAAGCTGAATCGCACACCTAGAAGCGTTGATTTCTCTCTGATACCATGAAGAAATCCTCAATCCATGAAGGATTTGCGAGAATTCGAAACAAAATAAAAGCGCGGAAACAAAGACCACGACTTCTTAACATCATCAGCTTCTTATTCATTTCAATTATCATTGTCCATGATCATAGTGAGATGATTGTTGTGCCAAATAACGAGGTAGTATTTTTGCCCCTAACGAGACTCTAACACTTGTTTCGTGTCATGTTATAACCTAGTGAAACCACTAGGCCGATACTTTATGTTGTCGGGGGAGTGTGTAATATGATACAGATTAAGAAAATAATTAACATGCCTGAAATATAGTATAAAATAACTAAGTTGTCCTTTTATTTTTTAATACATACACACCCAATAAATGCTGATTATTTTTTTGTTAATTGGAGTAGTATATTGCGAATGTGTATATGCATGGGTAATAGTAAAAAAAATTGAATTTTGGAGTTTTTATCATTGTGAATGTCTTTCTTATTAGAGATGTAAATACTTTGTTTATATATTATAACTAAATTGAGGGGTGAAGGTGAAAAAGTGTATTACTCCATCCGTTCCGAAATAATTGAGACTGTTGTCATTTGTTTCAAAATAACTGAGTATGTTATATTTTCAATACAACATTTATTGTGTTTTTCCTACATCTACCCTTATTTATTAAGAAGTGAGATGATAAATACAACATTGTAATAATTATAGGCTAAGGTTTTTTTTAGTCATTTTGAAATTCAAATTAAAGAATTAACTCATAATCTTAATATGCCCGTTTTCGGTAACTCCCTCAGTCATTTCAGAACGGAGGGAGTATGATATTTTATTTTACAAATTTTATTGTGGGACAAAAATTTATCTATGTTGTAATGGCACATGGATACTAGTAGGAATGATGCGATAGCATATGAATGCTCTTTTGATATAATAGGACTCTTTCCGTTTTTTTTCACCGTTACATTTGGAAACTGAACTTTTTCATATTTATCTGTCGATCATATTAGAATATCAATATAACATTTATTATTTTTTCCACTTTTACCCGGACTTTTAATACTATCTACATCCTATAAAAAATGTCCATTTTTTAAAAATGAATTGTCCCATAAAAATTATCCATGAAAACTAATAAATCATTTTATTTACTTTTTCCAACACACCTCTATCATAACATTTAATATTTATATTTCATTTCATATTCCAAAAGAACATTTATTATGTGATAGGGTATATATGTTCATCTCTACTTAAAATACAACATTTGCTCATTACAAATAGGGGAAAAAATAATGTTCACACCAGGGTTCGATCTCATTACCTCTACCTTTGATACTCGTTGTTAGGATCAAGCGCTTATCGTTTTACTAAAACCAATTGGTTTTAGTACAACGGTAATTTAATCTTAACATGGTATCGGAGCAAGAGGTCATGAGATCGAACCCTGGTGTTAACATTATTTTCCCCCATTTATAATGTGCAAGTGTTGGGTTGGCTTAGTTGGCCTTTGTGAGCCTAGTTGGCTCAGGCTTGTTGTGTGCCTAGTTGGAACATTATTTAAAAATAAATTGTACAAGTGTAGGACAGATTCCCTACACTTGAAGGGGTGTTGGGACAGATTGTCCACACTCTTGAATGAAAAATTGTGCAAGTGTTGGATAAATTGCCAACACTTGAGGAGGGTGTTGGAACAGATTGCACACACTCTTACTCTATAAAGAAATAAAGTAACACATTTACTATCACCAATTGTTTTAGTAGAACGTTTAGCGTTTGATTCTAACAGTATGCACCACAAAAAATGGACATTTTTATGAGACGGAAGTAGTACAACACAATTAAACTAATATTTACATTTTCAATTTTATAAATGAAAACTAACAAAAAAAAAAAATTCATTTACCCAAGCTAGAGAGAATTTCAACAATCATGAAAAATGGTTGTTGTACGTGGAATGACTAAAAAATTGATTGACTAACACAATTTCCTAAATAAATTATTAATACTAATGAGAATAGAAAGGGTCTTTTAAATGAATGAAAGAAAATATTTAAATGTTAATGGAAGGATAAGTTTGTCATTTTATAACATATTTCAGACATATTAATTATTATTTTTAATCTGTATGAATACATCAAAAGCGACTGATAAATAAAGACGGAGGGAGTATGTAGTATGAGCTTGTAGCAACGGAGACATATTCTCCTCAGTTTCCGCATTTAATTTGATACAAGTACGCTAATAAAACTTTATAATTCAAGAATTTTTTTTATAATTTTTAGGTTATTGACGAATGATCCGGATCTGAAAATATCTTAATTTTTTTTGGAGGAGTAAAAGGTTCTTTCTTATATTACTCGGTGTTCATCTTAAAAGACGAATTACATGAGAATGGAGAGAAGAACCCCAATCTTTACATTCAACTAGACTGAGGCATTCTCTAGCTAACAAATGGGCAGGTAAATTATCTTGCCTTTTGACAAAGAAGAAAGATAAAGAAATAAAAGCAGACATTATTTTCCGGCAATCCTCAATGATAGTGCCTACATAAGACAAGTCTTCAGTGCGATCCTTGAGGCGGTGGTGTATAAGGTATGAGTCCCTTCTAAAATAATACTCCCTCCGTTTTTATATATATGTCGCAGAGAGAAGAATCACACGGATTAAGAAAGTAATTAATATGTGTATTGAAAATGTATTTTTTTTATTGGAGATGTAAATGTTTTGTTGGTAAAGGAGTTTTTAGTATTGGAATTGTGTTTTTTTATTGGAGATGTAAATATTTTGTTGGTAAAGAAAGAAAAAATATAAATGCTGCATTTGAAATGTAAAAGGACAGATAAATAAAAAAAAAAGGCAAAAGCTGAAATGTGACAGATAAAAAAAAACGGAGAGAGTATTGAAATAACCCCAAGTAAAAGCAAAGATCAGAGAAAATATCTTAAATTTTTTGGTTACGCATTTTAACAACATACTATAAATAGTAGAGGATAAACACATATAGCCCATAGCACGCTTTAAGGCACTTGTAGTACATATTGTAAATTGTTGAAAAAATTGTATTTAAGAAATTTCAATATTCGACTTTAAGAAAGAAAAAAAAAACTACAATAGATACTATATTTTTTTCGTAAAATATAGATACTGCTTAACATATACATCATTCTTTTAAATTCTATAAAATTTCTTTTATATCTACCACATCAATTCACATGCTGTAAAATAAAGTATTTAATGTATAACATTTTCGATCGAGATTATGTTTACGCGAAATGTATTATTTCATGTTGTAAATTAATTAGAGAATTTTTAAAATATCTAATTCAAGTGCTCTTACTATCGAAACACATTACCTATCAGAGCAAGTTTGTTAGACCGCGATATGCACAAATTTAAGGATGGTACTCAACCAAATTAAATTTCATTTGGTGTCAAACTAATAGGATTGAAAAATTTATGATATTCCCCTATCTATAAAATAAAAAAAAAAATAAATAACCCACCAATCAGATTGTTTCAATCCTATGACATAGTGTATGGTTCATTTTCTTGATCCACGACCACCATGAAATCTTGTCATATTCGGTTTAAATTGTTATCCTAATTCGGTGTGCATTAAATCAAAATGGTACCGCAAGATAAAGCAGGGAATGGGACTTTTGTACAGCAAACCAGAGCATTAACCTTGTCCTCCGTAACAAATCATTTACATTTCCATACATGCATGTTACATGCTGCTATTAATATTTACTAGATATATAAAGGCAGTCCTTTACAATAGGCTTGAACGTCATTCATTGTCTCAGGTGAAAAATCACTTATTTCAGTCCACTGTGCATGAATTTGAACAATCAATTGAATTTTAGGTCCTATTATTGGATGTTTTCTGAAATATTTATATAAATATTTTCATAGTTTACTGGCAGAATAGTACGTCAAAGTCCATCCACCTTAGAGGCCATTAACAGTGAATGATGCTCATTATTATTTTTACGAGTGTTAGGAAAAACGAATCTGAGTGATAGCCATTAATAAAATAAAATAAATAACGAAATAAAAAAACTTAATTACACGGTTCGGTTAATATGACGTACATCCGTGGGCAGAAGGAAACAACTATCACTATATTTTCTAAAGCTTAAATATTGTGCTGGAGCAGTATAGTTTATCAGACACTAAAAAAATATATATATATATATATATATAGTTTATCAAAAGTGATGCATCTTAAAAGTAAAACCAAAAGACTACTAAACGGTCACATAAGTCAGCTACCTCACGATTACTGGCCGATGTGGGACTTTTCTCGCAACCTAACAATAAAAATGCTGTTTATTTTGTTAAGATGTAACACTACCTACATTAATATCTCTTATCAAATTTACATATTCTAAAATTACGTTTTACGATTATCAAAATCTTCAGTTGCGATGAAACAAAATCATAATCTTTATATAACACATAATTCAAGGATGGAAGATTCATAAATTACGCCACACAGGGAGCAGTGGCGGATCCAGAAAGTATTTTCAACGGGGTCATCGGATCGTAAAACTATATTTTTGATTCAAAAAATTTGATACAGTGGGATCACCGGAGCCTAAAATTACTTTTTTCCAACAAAACGACACTTTTTAACATCAAAATTCACGTGACCTCACCCTGATACACATGTATCCACCCCTGCATGGAGGGGAGGAGTATTAATTTTTTATGTTGAGTTATATGAATCTTCACATTAAAAATCAGGTCATTTGTAGATTTATTTTAACAACAATAAAGTGTTTTTTTTTTATTTATAAATAATTCAGCTAGAAGTTGAACAAAAAATTACACATGTACAATTTAATAGCACGTAGCTCAAAAGACTATAGCATCAAGGAGCATAAAAAGCAAAAACACAGCAGCTTCGAGACCATGATTAAAGAACCAAATGAGATATTCTTACTTCAGCGAAAAGGCGTTAATCGGATCAACAATCCACTCGCTCCAAGAACCTTTGACACGAGTATTCCTCCCTTTAATCCAATTGAAGCTAATGACATGGATGTCTTGAAAACTTTATCCGGATTAGCTGACTTCTCATTGAAAACAATGTCATTCTTTCTACGCCATGTGCGCCAAAGAGTAGTTCACTTAAGAGCCTCCCAAATCCAATTTTCATTCGCAGATACTTTCTACGATATGCAATACTAATTCTGTAGAAAGAATATATATATATATATAGGGCAATCATAAAACTCGTGGAATCTTTCTACGGGGCAACCTTAAAACTCATAGATTCTTTAATTCTACATAATTTATAATTCCGTAGAAAGTGTCTAAGGGATCCTTGTTTCGCCTCGTAGATAACGAATACAAATGTTTCTACGTGATAATGCCTTTATATATCATGTAGATACTTTGATGTGATCGAAGATGGGACGTTTTGGCTTGAAGTCAATTTGTCCCACATTGTTTCCGTGGCATATTTTCAACGGGGTCATTGGATCGTAAAACTATATTTTTGATTCAAAATTTTGATACAGTGGGGTCACCGGAGCCTAAAATTACTTTTTTCCAATAAAATGACACTTTTTAACACCAAAATTCACGTGACCCCAACCTGATACACATATATCCGCCCCTGATGAAGGGGGGGAGTATTAATTTTTTATGTTGAGTTATATGAATCTTCACATTAAAAATCAGGTCATTTGTAGATTTATTTTAACAACAATAAAGTGTTTTTTTTTATAAATAATTCAGCTAGAAGCTGAACAAAATTACATAGGTACAATTTAATAGCACGTAGCTCAAAAGACTATAGCATCAAGGAGCATAAAAAGCAAAAACACAGCAGCTTCGAGGCCATGATTAAAGAACCAAATGAGATATTCTTACTTCAGCGAAAAGGCGTTAATCGGATCAACAATCCACTCACTCCAAGCACCTTTGACACAAGTATTCCTCACTTTAATCCAATTGAAGCTAATGAAATGGATGTCTTGAAAACTTTATCCGGATCAGCTGACTTCTCATTGGAAACGATGTCTCTTTCTACGCCATGTGCTATTAGGATCAAGCGCTTACCGTTGTATTAAAACCAATTAGTGTTAGTAAAGGCGCTACTATATTTCCTTATATCACTTTTAACACGTCCCCTCAAGTGTGGGCCTACTATATTTCCTTATATCACTTTTAACACGCCCCCTCAAGTGTGGGCCTATAACAAGCCCGGGCCAACATGGCACACAAAGGCATATAAAGCGCACACAATGCCAACAAAGAGGCCCAACACTTACACAATATAATTGGGGAAACAATGTTGGTAGCAAGGATTGATCCCATTACCTCCCGCTCTGATACCATATTAGGATCAAGCGCTTACCGTTGTACTAAAACCAATTTGTGTTAGTAAATGCGCTACTATATTTCCTTATATCACTTTTAACAATGTGCACCAAAGAGTAGTTCGCTTAAGAGCCTCCCAAATCCAAGTTTCATTCGCAGATACTTTCTACGATATGCAATACTAATTCTGTAGAAAGAATATGTATATATATATATATATATATATATATATATATTAACATATTTGATTGAAATTATAATTTGATTGATATTCACAATTGTTCAGTATTACAAATATATAGGAAATACTGTAACTGCTAAGGCTAGAAATAAGACTAGATACATTCCTAGAATCACTCTAACAATAAATACAAAATATATCCTTGTTTCGCCTCGTAGATAACGAATACAAATGTTTCTACGTGATAATGCCTTTATATATCATGTAGATACTTTGATGTGATCGAAGATGAGACGTTTTGGCTTGGAGTCAATTTGTCCCACATTGTTTCCGTGGCAGATTTTAATAGACTTTTATTATTATTTGTTATGTTTTATTTTTATTTTTTATTTCTATTATTTATTTTTTTCCCACATCGGTTAGGATTTGTTTTATTTCTTTTATTGTAGCCTATAAAAAGGCGTTAGTTGTACTTTGTAATCAGACAAATTTTGATTAATATATATTTTATCGGAAGCTTTAAGCTTTTGTGAGTTTTCTCTCGTTAGTGTCTGGTGGATTCCAAACGGGACTTATCGAGGTTGTGGACAAACTTTGTGGGTGTCCATTTATACCCAGGTTTTTGGCTACGGGTTAGCCAAGGGTCGTGGTGCTCGTTTTATTGGTGTCTTCAGTCAAATTCTCGGACATTTTCGAATCTGATTCGGTTATGGATCACATCATACTTTATACGGAATTCTGTAATACCATAGAAAGTATCTACGAGTATTAATCTCACCCCATAGATAATATGTTTAGCGATATTCTATGCGAATTATATGTATCCCGTAGATACATTCTACAGAATGTATTCATTATGTAGAATGCATCTACGAATGATATGATTTTCAAATGTGAAGACGTATATAACCAAAAAAAAATGCTCTTCCCCTTATGGTTTGATTTCCGAATCTTCCTTTAATGAAAGTACCAGGATTTTGTATTCATGTGGGCTAGTAAAGCGTGTTGCGATGATCGGATAGACAAGATTATAATGATTTCATATGTTAGGCCGGTTTATATAGAGTGATTTAGTACAAAATTGTTTTTAATTACGAGGCGGGCTTAGCCCCCATACTTCTAAATTTAGGAACGTCTTTGACATCATTTGAATCAAAATTTACCTTTTGAACTTTTAAGTAGCAAGGAATTTAGAATTGAACATTTTTAAATTTTTGTTACCCATAAATATGACTGCTACATATTTAAATATTACCACTTCACCTATTTTAAAAGATATTAATGTAAATGTAGTTGCAAGTGAAACTTATGCTCCCAATGAAATATTTCTAATAATGGCCATACAAATGGAGTACAAGAAACACGTATAGAGAGAGAGGGCCTTCTATTTTCAACTTGGACCACAAGAACTGTAGAAGGCTGTTCATATCATGTTTAGATCGTCATATATCCCTGTGCTCGATCCCCCTACTGTGTACTTAAAGCTGTTTAGAATAATGCATGATAGAGTTATTTTCGAAAATCAACATAAAGTCTACCTTCAAGACAATGACGTTCCTGTGTAATCGGAGGCCCTAAGCTAAAAAAATATTTGTATCCCTCAGACCTTTTGAAAAAAATAATATATTATAATTATTTTTTAGATATACTATGTTGACGAGCGTTACAAAAAAAAAAATCAATGGATTTTGATTAGACTTTCTTTCACTGAATTCGGCTATAAATTTAGGTCTTACCGGTTTTTTTTAGCTTGAATAAACATAAAAATCGACCTAAAATACACTTTATAATATTAAACGGGGCCCTAAAATTGTTAATTTTAGCGTAGGTCCTAGACCGTAGTCTTGTTGGTCTGCCCCAAGGGACGACCCTGTTTCGAAATCATCATGTGGTTGTAGTGTTTCCATATTTTTTATATTCGATCTCTTACGATTTAATAATGTGTGATGAAATAATGGTGAAGTAGACCTTTTGTTTCGTAGAATATTAAGAGTATCTATACCATTATCTTACGGTTTACTTCTATAGTTAAGTTAGACTAAGTAGAAGTCTTGGGAGTGTTTTCTCACACCTATTTACACATTAATATGATTGAATTTGAATCCACATGTTGGATAGTTTTTAGAATCATTATCGGTTTAATAAAAATTTATACAATTGATATTTTCTGACTGAAATTTAACAATAAAAACTTATACAATTGATATTTTTGACTGAAATTTAACAAAGTAATCAACATTTTGCCAAAATTGGTTAGAATCGATTCGGAAGAATAATGAAAAGATAAAAATGAAAAGAAAAAACAATATAGTGTTAAGATTTTTTTATAGCAGTCAAAAGTTCGACTTGAAAAAAATCTTACCACTACATATTTTTGATAATTAATTTTTAGCTGATTGATTAGAACCTAATTTTAAACATAATTTGATTAGCTTACTGAATGTATTTCACTCGGAAAATATTAAATACGCTTTCCAGCCGGTATTAAGTCTAAAAGAATGGGAAATTAGGGATAATGATACAATCTGGAATATTTTTAAGTAACATGACAGCTACATATTTTTATAGGGAGAAGGACAACTACATAATTTTTATAGCGAGTGATGGGAACCAACTTTACTGTACATTTATGTACGGTTTAACCCACGGTTATCACATTTCTAGCATATTTTTGGGTGGTTTAGGCCTTCTTGTAGAGCTTTATCGTGAGAATAATGCACGGGGAGTGAAAACGACAAATAGTCGGAAAGCCCCTCTTTTTATCGATATTTGGCCCTATTCCGGACACTTTTACCCCCGGGATATCGTCTGGTATGTTCTTTGCACAATATCAGGGTTTAGGTGATCCGGGGACCCGGAAGGGGATATTTGGTGATGAGAATGATCAAGGGGAGGAGAAAAGTGAAGAAAAGAGAAACTGGAGTTCGGGACTCAACCCATCAATCCCCTTCAGATGCAGATTCAACCAGGATGGAGGCATTTTCAGGATCTGACTTCTTCATAAAAGTTTTAGATAATTTCAATAGCTTTCCAATGCAATTTGAATCACCTCAATCGGAGCTTGGACGAAGAAGTTATGAAGGTTTTACTGCAGAGCTGTCGGAAACGGAGCGAGCTGAAGGCAGAAGTTGGAAAATGAATACAAAGAATTATCCGTACGGACCATGGCCCATCCGTACGGACAAGAACCTGAAATTTCCGTATGGACACATTCCCAATCCGTACGGATAGCCTAAATTCGCCCTAAAGTATAAATAGCAGCTCAAACGATTTCATACGGGAGTTTTTTGACGATTTGGAACACCTTAGGCCGTTTTGGGGCGATCTCCCTCATACGGAAGCGTACGATTAAGTGCCATATACCGTTTCGATCGTCTTTCGATTTCCTACAACACTGTCTACATCAAAACATTAGATTTTTACAGTTTGATTGTCAGAAATTGATTCTTTGGCTACGGTTTTGTTTGGATCATTATTTCTTCAATAAGTTCGGTATGAATTCTTATTTCTTTATCGTTCTTGTAATGATTTCTCTTATTGTTCCTCGCTTTAATCATATTATGAGTAGCTAAGTTCCTTGTATGGCCGAATTATGTGAAGGCGGGTAAAACGCTCTCAGGGGGATGAACTCGGGGTAGTTTAAATAGCGTAGTTAAACGTTTAACGGGTAATTTGCATCACGAAACTTGCTTAAACAAAAAAAAATGAATTAGCTTGACAACCTAGTTCGTTATCTCACACACCATAGCTTATAAATGTATGTTGCGGCTAGGTGTGGGAACCGGGGTTTCGGGACCGTAGAAGTTAAGGCTTAAAAGTAGTTTGACACTACACGTGTTCTGGTTGACACCCTGGCGTTGAGTTCTTTTCTGATACGGGTTTTCAACCTTAGGCTTTACTCGTTGGACAGTTAAGATAGGAAACTCCCCCGAGATAGTCGTTTTGAGAGTAAATTAGCTCCCTGGATCATAGTTCGGCCATACCTCCGTTAAACGTAAAAGAAACCGATTAGTATAATCTTTCTTTTACGCAATAGTATAACGTCCTATTTTTCTGGTTGACCTGAACTGAGTGCTAAGTCAGCTGTGGTACTCAAAGCCAATCTCTGTGGGTTCGACCTCGGACTCCTCAAGCACTACCTACAATCGATCCGGTCCACTGCCGGTTAGAAAGTAGATTTTGCTAAGGTTTCGAGTTTTTACTTGATTAACCGGATTGCAAAAATTCCTCTTATCAGCGAGAATAACAAACAGTGAATTCCGAAAATCAGTGAATCTCCACAGTGAAGCCCGAAATTAGTGAATTTCGAAAGTGAATCCTGAAAATCAGTGACTTTCGACAATGAATTTTGAAAATTAGTGAATTTCGACAGTGAATTTCGGCAGTGAATTTAAACAGTGAATTTCGAACACAAGTGAATTTCGACAGTGGATAAATAGTTTTGTCCTTTATGCAAAAGTTTCAAAAGACTGTCATTCTACTCAATTGATGAAATATTTCTGTCCTTCTCCCTCATTCCCCCCTAAAAGAAATCCAACATTTGACTCAGATTCGGTCCGAATGAAACATATTCCTAACTCTTAGTCGGTCAAAGCAGCCCCGTTTAATAATAATCATCATCATTTGTTGTTAAAAAAAATTAAATTAAATAAAACTCAAAAAACTGGTGTTAAACCATCGATTAAACGGTTAATCCGTTAGATTATGAAACGACATAAGCCGTTATGGTGTATCAGTTATTAACGGAGTTATATGTTGAACTATCATCTCTTCCAAAAACTTAAGCTAGTAGGGAGGTAGATAATTAACATTTTATATACTTCAACACGCACCCTCAAGTGTGTGTCTATTACATTTTTAGAGAGGTCCAACACTTGTGTTTTTTTCTCTTGTTTGGGTGATCGTTCTTGGAGCAGGCTTTGAAGTCTCGGTCTGATACCATGTTTAGAGGTGGCCAAAAAAACCGTGAACCGTGAACCGGACCGGCGGTTCGGGAGACCGGCGGTTCACCGGTTTAGGGACAGTTCTGGTATTCCTGGAACCGGAACCGGCGTTTCAACCGGCCCGGCCGGAACCGGACCCGGACCGGCTCCAACGGCTAGATTTCAAAAGGCTCCTTTTTTTTTCAACCATTTCAAAAAATCCTATAAATACCCCATTCATTTTCCAAATTCTTTACACCTACTCTTCTCTCAATTCTACACTTCTACTTCTCTAATCTCAAACTCATTTCTTTGTTTGTAATCAAGTTTGTTTAGTTGTTTGATAACGTTGAAATTATCACGGTTGTTCAGCGGTGTTTATGTGATGGATATCTGGCTATAAAAAGTGTATTAAAGTGGTGTGTTTGCCGGTGGTGCTCGGCGGTGCTTGAGGACGACGGTGGTGCTTAATAAGAGAGGAGACAGTGGACAAATTCGCTTTGCCTTGTGTTTTATATATCGATCGTCCCTTGAATGGGTTACACGATGCCCTATTTATAGGGGAGCCACCGACTAAAACTCGGCTTATTTACAAATAAGGACATATAGTACAAATAGATATTTATCTACAGTAGCGGGCTCGTAGCGGAGCCAATAGGTTGCGTTCCGGATGACCTCGCCGATCCTTGTATCTTTTATATCATTGTCTTGCCAAACTTGAGGTAGTTCTTCCTCTAAGTGTTATGGGCGAGATCACTGGCGAACCTATTTATCGAATGGGATCGCGTGTCAGCCCCTTAATCCTTCTTGTCGCCGCATAGAGTTAAGGGCTTGGAATGAATCCGAAGGCTCGCGGTCCCAATTTGGCTTGCGAGCTCGCGGACAGTAATGGCCGGTGACCTCATCCACTATTTTTGGTGGTCAGTCAGACCCGAATAAAGATCCAAGGACCGAATCACGATTTAGGCATATCATTGTTAAAAACTCATTTCTTTGTTTGTAATCATTTCGTTGAAAAAATAACATAATTTACATATAAGAAAAATAACACAATATATCTCACGTAATATTTAATAAAACAGCATTTTTAATCAACTTATACTTAAACCGACTAAAAAAACTATAAGAAACTATAAAATATTATTTAAAAAAAAAACTATAAAAACCTATAATAAAAAAAACAATAAAAGACTAAAAAAACTATAAGAAGTACGTTCGTTTTGGTTTTTTTATATGAGTCGTGTCTCCGACACGATTACATATTGATGTTGCGTGGAACACCAGATTTGCGGTAACAGTGTTTATCTTGTGGATATAAGGCTATGATGAGTGATTTCGACGGTGAGGATACGGTGGTGATCAAGAACAGTGGTGGCGGTTTGAGTGTTTATGAGGAACAAGTAAATCAGTCGACAAATTGGCAGAGTTTCTGCTTGTATTATGTTATAGCTTAAAGTTTGAGAGAGATAGATTAGATCTTTTCTATTACAATGTGATCCCATATTTATAGGCTAAAGAGTAAGTCGGTCTACTGTTCATTGACAAGACAACTAAGAGTACATGGCTAAGTTAACTACACATACACTACAAGTGTCCTAACCAAATTGTCATGATTGGCGGTATTATATATGTCCAATGGATCGATAAGGATGACGGACAACGGTCAGCGGTAGGCCGCGGCGAGTAGCGACCATCGATCATTGATAAGCATGACGAGTAGCGGACTCATTTGTGCCTTGCATGGGTAGAAATCACATTGAGAAGATGGATCCGACATGGAACTGGCGGACAAGATCCGGCTTACGGTTGGCGGAAAGGACCCGGCTTGTAGCTAGCGGGTAAGAGAGGGCTGTGGTAGCGACCAGAGGAGATTAAAGCCCATTTTCCTATGTTGATGGGCCAAGAGTGTAGGCCCAATATGGATGAACAGGGCCCCGTTCTGATCCGGGTATATCAATGGCCCCCTACTCTGTGCCTGGCGTGTCCGCCAAGGCGGAGAGTAGAACTTTGAAGAACTTTGGTGAAGATCCTTTGTGGTCGCTCGTGACAGAGGTATGCCGATACTGTTCTATCGGGCTTGGGCCAGTGTTGGTGAAAACCACTAGTTATATCTTTGTGCATTGCGTGAAACAGCTTGATCGCCGATCTTTGTTCTATCGGGCTTGAATCAGTGTTAGTATCGCGTAGCGAATTACCG
Source organism: Gentiana macrophylla (assembly GCA_026214975.1). Taxonomy (NCBI): domain Eukaryota; kingdom Viridiplantae; phylum Streptophyta; class Magnoliopsida; order Gentianales; family Gentianaceae; genus Gentiana; species Gentiana macrophylla. The sequence goes on along the minus strand of CM047808.1, from coordinate 123,927,051 downwards.
ATTATATGCTGCGCATTTGTAGCGGACAGGCTTAATTGCCGACAACGCTCTGTCGGGCTTAATTAGGTGATAACACTCTATCAGTGGTGTTTTGTCAGAATAAGACACAGCGGGCACTGAGTGATGTTAGCCGCTTAAAGTAATGTTGGGAGATAATGATGTGCTGAGGCCGCTTATTCTGCGGACAAGTTGATGGCCGTCAGAAGAGGTTTGAACGGTTGGAAAATATAAACGGATGTATCGGTACACGAAACGTCACATCAGTCACGTGCTCTGACACGGCGGTTGGAACTGAACCGTCCCTTGCTCTGATTGGCGGAGGAAAAATCGGTGACCGTTCCCACCATCATTACTTTTGAATTTTGAATCCCAAGCGTTGTTCCCTCTCAATCCCCCTTCTATAAATAGGGGTACTCCCCCAAATACTTCCACTTTTCCGTTTTCTTCTTCTGATAAATTCCTTCGGTGATAAAGCAAGGAAATTCCGGCGATTTGCTAGCAGATTCCGGCGAGTATTTACTTCAGTCAAAGCTCAACGCTTCATCACCTTTTCTATCAATTAGGTATGTGATTTTACTCCTTTTTCCTTGTTTTCATGTTGATTATACATTTATTACCGTCTGTTCTTGCTTGTGGTATGAATGTCGCGATTTTGCTTCTGTTATTTCAATATTTTCCGATGAATGCCATGAGCCCAGCCTGATGTGATCCATTCCGAGATATTTTATTTGTTTTGTTTATTTTAGTTTCCGGTGTTTTAATGAATAAAACGGCCTTAGGCCCGTGTCAAAAATTACCCATATGTTAGTATATTGGGCCAGGTGTTTATTTTTAGCAAATAATAGCCGTTTGGGCTTATTAGGGTTGAGTTAGGATTGTTACAAAATAAAGTGGCGAAAATTACTATGTAATTTATCCCATTCTTAGGAGTTGGTTAGTCATTTATTTTGTAGCGCTATATAAAGGCATTCCTTGTAATTTTATATGATAATAAAATGATGAAATATTTATAATGAAATTGAGAGTTTTCTTCTTTCCGTTTAATCTGTGGTCGATTGAAACACAATCACTTGCGAGTGAGTAGTCTCTTTATCGTAGATTACATCCTTCAAGAAACGAATCGGCGCTTGAAGCGCGCGTTGTTTATTCTTGGCCTTAGCCTGGTCGAGGACACTAGGTTTAGGTTTCCATAGCTCACCATTGATCCTCGAGTCGTTTCACTGAACCGTATCCGCGTCAGTTGGTATCGGATCTGCGATGACCGAGGTATCAAATATCCCCGTTTTATTTTGTTCTTTTCGTTTCCTATCTTCAAAAAAAAAAAAAAAAACAACCTAAATCCTGCTCATTATTGCTGTTCTTGTTTCGTTCTTTTCTGGTGTTCTTTTCTTGTGTTCTTTGCATCTCATTACAAAAAAAAAAAAAAAAATAAATAAATAAATAAAAATAAAAATTTTGATCTTGTTGTTCTTGTTTGTTCTGTTCTCCTTTGTGCATCGTTGCAGTTACTGTTTGTTGATCAAAAAAAAAAAAAAAAAAAAAAAAAAACAATTCTTTTGTCGTCAATCAATTGATCAAAAAAAAAAAAAAAAAAAAAAAAAAAAAAAAAAATTAGTAATAAATCAATCCCTATTGCTTTTCTAATCAATCCTTCTATTGATCTGTTCGTGCAGCCGTAGAACACAATTCTGATTGATCTATTTTGATTTGCTTTTCCTATTCGGCTGAAGTCAAAAATAAAAAATAAAAAAAAATAAAAAATAAAAAAAATAAAAAAAATTCTTTCTGTGCTAGGATCCTAACATACCTTATTTTAGCTTTTTCCCCGAATTCCACACATTCTGGTTTTCTCACTTTCAGAACGGTAGGATCCTACCATTCTGTGTATAAGCTTTCCAGAATCACTTACTAAATCCCCGTGGATATATCTTTTTGTAATTAGGATCCTACCATTATCCCACTTAGTGAAACAGTGCTCAATACCTTCCAAACCAAGCCCTAGTTGTCTAAGTCTAGGTTGTGGTACTTGAACTGTACTCGTGTTGCTCGTTATTCTGATTTTGTTTGCAAGGGTACTCCTACGATCGAGAGAGCGAGGTGAGTGCAAACACGTGAGTTGTGAGTTCAAATGGCATTACCACCATTTCGTGGTAACCGTGATGGCGATGCATATTTTGCGTGGGAAGCTAAATTGGAGCATTTTTTTGCATGTCATACATATTCGGACACGAAGAAGTGTGATCTTGCACAACATAGTTTCACCGGCCATCTTTGCGATATGGTGGAAAGAATTAAATTTTTGAGGCGTATGCATAGGGATCCGAGAGGTTAGTACTTGGGTGAAATGAAAAGAGAAATGAAGCAACGTTTTGTGCCCGTCATTACTTGAAGGAGGTTGAAGCGTCCAAAAATGTGGCAAATGAGTTAGTTGATTGGAATGAAGTTCAAAAAGCGGTGAAGCGACATGGGTAGGACTCTTGAGAGGATGATGCAAAAATTAGAGGAACGACTGAGCGTTCGCGCGCAATGAGGAGGGAAAGTGAAGCTGTTTTGGGAGAATTTTACTGTTGATGATGCAACAACATTAGTTGCGCGGGGGAAGAGAAAGCGATTGTTAGTGTTTGTGAGCGGGAGTTGAATAATGAGGAGGGAGCATATGTGGCAGAAGTAGTTGAGCGTGTGGTGGATTTGAAGGAGCCTGAAATTTTAGATGAGTTGGTCGAGGGTGTTGATGAAGTGGTTTCAAATGGTGAGGCCTTAGTTGTGGACCAGATAGTTCACATTGATGACACATTTGTTCTTTGGTCAAATTGAGAGTAATGTTGCGCGTCGGAATCGGTTAATGGATAAGCCCGTTGCGAGAGGACATGAGCATGTGGAGAGGCGATGGTGCGCATAGTCTTAATTTGGTGGTTGAGGATATTGCGGCATCTGCGGTGGTTTGTCCTACTTTACCGACCGTGTGGTCGAGTTCTATGTTGTCTTCTGTGCAGGTACATGAGGATCATCCACACGAGGAGGAAACCGAGATGTTCGATACATCCAAAGCAGCCCTATATTTCCTTTGGTTTATCGTGCTCGATTATGATGAGGGCAAGCCGAAGCATATTTTCTTTGATCCATTTGTTGCACATGGTGATTCATCTCCTAATCCGAGTTGCTATGCCTATCTTGCTACTTTTCCTAGCTTCATCGACAATATCGGACCGAGGATTGTTCTTTTGTTTCATTGGTGCCGTTTAGCTCGTCGTGTTACCGGTCAATTGGTTTGAAATCGTCCATCAACTTTGTATTTGATCCGGTATCTTTTGAGGATTTTTGTGGTTTGTTCGCGATTGATGGGTCTTTGAAGACTTTTACGACATCCTTTTGATTCGAGGACTAATCCTTTCCAACCGGAGGGAATGATGTGATCCATTCCGAGATATTTTATTTGTTTTGTTTATTTTAGTTTCCGGTGTTTTAATGAATAAAACGGCCTTAGGCCGTGTCAAAATTACCCATATGTTAGAATATTGGGCCAGGTGTTTATTTTTAGCAAATAATAGCCGTTTGGGCTTATTAGGGTTGAGTTAGGATTGTTACAAAATAAAGTGGCGAAAATTACTATGTAATTTATCCCACATTGCTTAGGAGTTGGTTAGTCATTTATTTTGTAGCCTATATAAAGGCATTCCTTGTAATTTTATATGATAATAAAATGATGAAATATTTATAATGAAATTGAGAGTTTTCTCTTCTTTCCGTTTTAATCTGTGACTGATTGAAACACAATCACTTGCGAGTGAGTAGTCTCTTTGTCGTAGAGATTACATCCTTCAAGAACGAATCAGCGTTTTGAGCACGCGTTGTTTATTCTTGGCCTTAGCCTGGGTCGAGGACACTAGGTTTAGGTTTCCATAGCTCACCATTGATCCCTTGAGTCGTTTCCTGGAACCGTATCCGCATCACAGCCTGTGTTTTGCGATTTTGTGCCCCTTTTTTTCCCCCAGAATTACACTCAAGTGCATGTATGCTTTGTTTGATAGTCTTTGGCGATCGTTTGGTAGAAGTTTGTATGTGTGTTTAGGGTTTTTCCGGGGAAATTTGGGGTTTTTCTCGGGATTTGTTTGCTTAAGGAAGATGGAAGGCGAGGTGTCGGGGTGTGATTGCTTTCACCTCGGCCCGATTTCCATGTCCGGGTGATAATCTAATCCACCTTGCCCTTTTCTTTTCGAGAATGTCATCGATCACACCCCAATCGAGACGAAGAGGCTAGGGCGGCTGCGGGTTATGGGTCAGAGGAGGTGAGCATGGAGGATGCTAGCTCTAGCGGCGACGAGGAGGAGATGGAAGAAATTCCAAACCCTGGACCCATTAACATAGAATCTGACCCGGAGGTATCGATGATTGGTGAGGGCGCTGCTGAGATCGAGGGCGAAGACGACGATAATATAATCTTGGCGGCCTTATTACCGGGATGGAGAAAGCCATACACACCGGAGCCGCCAAGCGTGGCGGCAAGCTCAAGGAAGCCGTGGAAACCGCTGTGATACCGGAGAAACCTAAAAAATCTCCAAAAGTCGTTATTTCAAAGAAGAAGACCACAACTGCTGGTGAGCCCGAAAAGAAGAAGAGACCGCCCAAGAAAAGGTCTGCTGCTGTCGAGAATGAGCTCGCAGAGCAAAAGCGAGCGGATAGTGCTCTTATATCCCGATGGAAGGAGTTCAAAGATCGGAAGACTATACATTGGCCTTGGGGCGTATGATGATGTTTCTGCGGACTATCGGTTTGTTAGCATGGGCGCGACCAATGTATCGTGGGTTTGTGGTCGGGAGCAGCAAGATTATCTGTGGTTGCATTATGATCATTTTGCAGCCGGACTGAGACCTCCCTTCGATCCATTTTTTGTCAAGTTCATGGAGGAGCTGAAAGTGATGCCCTGCGACCTCAGTCTGGGAGTAGTCCGTGTGGTTATGTCTTTCATCATAATCAGTAGGTTAAGCGGACGTGAACCATCAATGGCGGTGCTCCTATACTTTTACGGTTTTTCCCTGAAAGGCGCGGCTGGTCAAATTCAACGCGTAGTAGATCAAGCCATGGTCGGCCCGTTCTTCGTTTGATCTTCCCGACAAGGTGGCGGACTGGGACAAGAGATGTATGAAGGTAGAGTCCCGGGTAGGATGGCCGTTTGAGAAGCTTCCGGTGAACTCGGTCAAGACCGACCATTTGGCCGCGATAAAAACCCAAACCGATGATGATGAGTTCATTGCTGAGCTGAAAGACGACCTAGGCTATACCCGTAAGAAGGAACCCCAGGCCCGGGCATTTAACTGGAGGTTGTTGTTAGACGTCGGCCAGCCATACCTAAGACAGGCCGGACTTTCTGGAGCCGGCATCGGCGAGCCTTTGGTTGTAGTCGACTTATTGCCGACTCATCCTGATTGGTATGGCGAGTGTCACCATGGCAGGTTCATGCCTTCTCAATGTGAAATCTGCGGCGGTTATCCTAATATGCGAGCACCGAGTAGGATTTTTACTCGTGTTCCTTTTGTTTCTTTTCATAACATGTTTCTTTTCATATCTTCTGATCGCTAATAAACATTTGTTCTTCACAGGTACCATGGATAGATTAGTTCGACGCAGCCAGCTGACAAAGAAAAAGACCGTCGACGAGGTGAAGAGGGCCGCAGAGCTAAAGGGGATCAAAACACCCCTTCCCATGGTCGAATTACAGACGACGGCGGCCGGAGCTTCTGGAGCTAAGGTCGTGAGATCAACCCAGCCGCACTTAGTAAAGAAGACCGCGGCGAGCAAAACCATGAAGCAGACCACTTTGACAAAGCCGCCTGCGGGTGATAAGAAGAAGAGGGCTGCTGTTGAAGAGACTGAGCCCGTGGGAGACGATAGCGGCGTGCAGGAGGTCCTTCCTCTTAAAAGGTCCAGAACTGATAAAGGCAAAGAAAAAATGGCCGATCAAGGCAAACCTGTGGCCGAGGAGGTGGCCTCTGCGGGCACGAAGATAGTAGTGCCCTATGCTGGAGTTCCTACTGGGCCTAGAGGTTGTCCCGCCATCTGGTTGGATAAAGAGTTCATGCGGCAACAACCTCTTGACCTGCACAAGGCGCGCACGATTTCAAGGGGTATCGCTGATGTGCCCCCGCTGAGGCATTTTAGATGGGGTATCCCTAATGATATCCAGCTGGAGATAGGCCGCGGGATAGCGGACAGGGTTGTCCTTGCGGATCAGACTGATCCCCGCCGTGCCTTTCTTGGGAGCATTGACGATTTGTGGGGCTTATACGGCGCCACGGTGAGCATGGTAAACCTCCTTTCTTGTTTTTGTTTCTCATTCTTTTTATTGTCGTTTTTCTCATGTCAATATTGACTCCGCTGTTTATTTCTCTTCCATTAGGTTGGCACTGGCTTGGCACAATTCGTCAATGATTATAGAAACACCATAGCTGAGAGTGCCGATGTCAGAAAAGAGCTGGTCGAAACCCAGAAAGCTCTTGGCGCCGCAAATGCAGTGTCTGCCGGTCTTCGTGGGCGATTAAACGCAGCTGAGGCGGAGAATGAGAAGCTGAGAGCACAGCTTGCTGAGGCTAACCAGATTAATGCAAAACTTATCGAGCAGAGCAAATTCGTTGATCAAACTATGAAGGAAATGAAGCAGAGAGGTATCGGAGGCTCAAGCTCATTGGGAGGCCGAGCAAGCGCGTGTGCGGACTGCGAGAAACAAGCAAGGATCTGGGCTCAAGTGTTGACAGCCAGATCAAGGTCGCTAATGATGATGGCTTTATGATGGGATATGACCAAGGGTTTTATCACATCGCGAGGTGCGTCCTGGCTCATGACGGTGGTACCCCCGACCTTGATGTCTTAGAGGAATGGATCCTCACCCATCCCTTCTCCGATTATCTGAGAGAATTTCATGACCGCATACCTTTCTCTGATATTGAGCTTCAGCGCTATGTTCCAGAATGTGATCTTGATTGGGTGGCTCCCGCTGTTGTTATAAAACGGATGGAGATAACTTCAGATGCAAGAAACAGAAACAGAAGCAATCAAACATAAACAATCAAAGGAGAAAACAGAAACAAGAAGAACACAGATTTAACGTGGAAAACCTCTCGGTGGGAGAGGTAAAAACCACGGGCGTAAAAGAGATATTTTATTATGCACTTTGAATTTTACTGATTTCAACACACTCGGATAATGAGACAACAATCAGTATTTATAGGCACAAATCCCAAACCCTAGCCGCCAGAATCTCTTTGTCGATGCACCATAAATACCCCTACACGTGTCCTCCTTTTAATGACACTGTATATAGCCACATACATAAATGCAATTAATGATGTGGGACCTGTTTGTATTCCAAGACTCGTGAGACTATCACCTGCCGATAGTCACCTGGCGATGAAGCTCGATGAGACTCCACCCTACTGATGCACAGAATTGAATACACTTCTCAGCTGACCATCACTCAGCTGAGTCTTCAGATTGGTTCCACCAGATGTAGAGTTTAAGTCACTTTACTGACAAATCTCCACCTTGACTTCAACTCTCACTAGAGTCAAACAGATTGCATAATCAGATGTACTTGTACCAGATGCATTCGTCAATGCCAGATGTACTTATACCAGACTATCTCCACAGCATCCACTCCACTGATCTGCCCTCAGTAGAGTTTCCAGAAACAGATTATAAGCTTTGAATATTCAGTAAGTCCAGGCAAAGCTGGAACTTACTCTCTTTGAATCGGTTTAGTGAACATATCGCCAGGATTCTCCTTTGTGCCAATCTTCTTCACCACAACCCTCTTCTCATTCCTCAAGAAATGATACGACATCAATATGCTTGGTTCTCTCATGATGAACTGATCCTTGGCTAAACATATTGCACTAAGATCATCACAATATATATCAACCTCGATCCTGATGCAACCCCAAATCACCGACTAGCCCCTTCAACCGATACCCTCCTTAGTTGCTTGAAGAAGAGCCATATATTACGCTTGATGTTGATAAGGCTCATCAGAGCCTGAAGAGTAGCTTTCAAATGACTCATCGCATTTCCCAATGTAAACACATAACCAGTCATTGATTTTCTCACAATCAACATCACTGCATAATCAAGATCACAAGAACTTTGTGACTGCACTGATATCACCTCCATAAATGAGACCAACATCACCGTACCTCTCGTGCACTGAATATCCTTTAACAAACTTTCCAGTGTTCCTTTCGAGTTTGAGCCATAAACTGCGCGACAACACAGATCGCTGAGCGGAGATCAGGGCCTAGTGCACACCACCATGCATACATCGGGCGCCAACTCGCACTAGCATAGGGAACTTTGACATATACTCCTTCTCTTCACCGATTGAAGCATAAACAGACAAATAAACATTTGATGCCATAGGAGTATCTATTGGTTTCTGGCAAAGAGACATCCCAAACTTGGCCAATATCTTCTCACACATAACCTCTTTGAGACAAGAACAACTTCTTCTCGACCCTATCTCTCCGAGATCTCCATCCCCAAGATTTTCTTGGTTGCACCCAAATCCTTCATTTCAAATTCAAAGACTAAGAAGATTCTTGATTTTGAACATCGAGACTTCCTTGTCGCAGCGACTATCGACATGTCATCCACATCTGTAACAAGATAGATATATGATCCATCTTTCAAAGAGATCGAGGTAAACGCAATAGTCATAAGGACTTCATTGTAACCTCAAGCATAAAAGCTGTCAAACCTTTTATACCACTCGCCTTGGAGCTTGCTTCAAACCATACAATGATTTCTTCAACTTGCAAACATAGTTTTCTTTGCCAGGAACTTGAAAACCCTCAGCCGTGTGTCATGTATATCTCCTTATCCACCTCACCATGTAGAAAAGCGCACATCCAATTGCTCAAGTTCCAGATCTGCTGTGCCACCATTTGCTAGCAACACCACGATTGAAGTGTGTCGACCACTGGTGAAAATATTTCATCAAAGTCAACCCCTTCCTTTTGATCAATCCTCTTGCAACCAAACGTGCCTTATACGACCCTTCGCTTTGTTATTCCTTCCTTTTCTTGAAAATCCATTTGCAAGTCACAACTCCCTTGTCGAGTAGGTTGTTTGACCAATTCCCAAGTCCGATTCTTCAATAATGACTCCATTTCATCTCCCATGGCGCATGCCACCGAGATGCTTCTATACATGTCATCGCTTCCTCGTAAGTAGTAGGTTCGAAGAACTCTACTTCTTCCGCAACTTGGAGTGCATATCCACCAAATCATCATATCCATATCTCCTGGAGGTATCCCAACATTAGATCTTCTAGAGCTGCTTTGGCGCCTAGACTCTGTTGATCAATGTTTGTATGACGCCTCTCTTGAGGTCTCGTGAGATCGGCTTGGATCGATCTCGGTTCATTATCCGGATCAAGATAGTGTTGATTTGGATCCACCGATTGTTGCATATCAAGAGACTCCACCAAGCTCCACTGTTTCTCAACACTATCGATTCAAAGATCTGGTTTCGATTCAGTGAGACCTCCCCACCGATGAGTTTAACATAGAATTTTCATCAAACACAACGTCCTGCCGAGGATTACTCGGACTCTGCTTGATGACCAAATCCTATATCCTTTCACTCCATCACCATACCCCACAAACACTCCCTTCTTGGCTCTTGGCTCTAACTTCCCTTCACTAACATGATAGTAAGTCAGTACTCCCAAAACCCTTAGAATCGAGTAGTCAAGAGAGGCTTGCTGACCACATCTCAAATGGTGTCTTGAGATTGATTCTGTGTGAGGCTCCTGTTGATTAAGTAGCAAGTCGTCTTAACGACCTCTCGCCCAAAATCTCCTTGATAAACCCGACTTGAGAAAGCATACATCTTGCCCTCTCCAATAGAGTTTGATTCATCCTTTCAGCTACACCATTCTGTTGAGGTGTATTCCTTACAGTATGATGTCCGGCAATACCTCACCGCACAAAATGAATCAAAATCATCAGCCAGTAATTCAGCACCATTATCATGCACGAAGCTTCTTGATTTTCTTGCCTAACTGATTCTCCACTAGGGCCTTCCACCGCTTGAAGTTCTTGAATGCATCACTTTTGTTCTTCATCATCACCACCCAAGTCATCCTTGAATAGTCATCTATGAATGACACAAAGTATCTGTGACCACCCAATGACTCAACTCTTGATGGACCCCAAATAGATCAATGGATATAATCAAGTGTTGCCTTTGTATTGTGCAACCTGCCGAGAATTTACTTCTATGCAACTTTCCCAAACACACAATGTTCACAAAAGTCCAGATTCTTGACCTTATATCCCCAAGAAAACTCTTTGAAGAAAGAATCAGATACCCTTTCACCCATGTGACCTAGTCTCATGTGCCACACACCGAATTGAGTCTGCTGAGGCCCAGTGAATCAATGAGGATGCAACAAAGAAGAAGGCGAGATCTGATGAGATCCTTGTAATATATACAAGGTTCCTCTCTTGATGCCTTTGAGGACCACAATCGAATCTTTGAAGACATTCAACTGTCCACCTTCACCCTTGAAATTGAACCCTTGTCGCCCAGGTAGACTAAGAGATACCAAATTCTTGGTCATCTGTGGAACATGTCTTACATCTTTCACTGTACAAAATTTACCATCCTCTGTCCTTAACTTTACTGAGCCAATTCCCACAACTTTGCAAACCTTGTTGTTGGCCATATAAATTTGACCACCATCTATCTCGCTCATAAGTAGAAAACCACTCCTGTTTGGACAAATATGGTAGGATGCTCCAGAATCAAGTATCCACACATCATTATGGTGTGTAGAGTCCCCGCAACTAGAACAAGATCCTCATCGATTGCTCAAGAGCCAAAGCCGCTGTGCGAGTGCCTTCCTTGCTTTTTCCTTGGACAATTGGACTTCCAATGTCCCCTCTCTTCTGATAATTCTGAGGACATATCGATGAGACTTAGGACCTTTGGACACCGACTTCTTTTTCTTCTTCATCCATATCCTTTTCCACTATTGCTTTGCTAGCTACTAGCCCAAAGACTGATTGTCTGTCCCAAAGACCTTGTGTGTCTAAGCTCCTGGCATGTAAGGCGGACCTTACATCCTCCAAAGCTCAGATCCTTTCCAACTATGAAAGACTGCACAAAGTTTTCATATGATGCCGGTAGTGACACCAACAGGATTAGGGCTGCATCTTCATCTTCAATTTTAACATCAATATTTCTTAAATCAAGCAATATTGTGTTCAAATTGTCAAGATGTTCCTCTCGTGGACTCCTTTCATGCATCTTCAAACCGAACAACCTCTGTTTCAATAACAACTTGTTGGTCGCTGACTTGGTCATATACAAGCTTTCAAGCTTTTTCCACAACTTGGTCATGCGTGTCTTCCTCAAAGAACCTCGGTGATAACATCATCGAGATAAGCACAACATGATGGTTGAATGTGCTTTCTCTTCCAGACCGCATAATCTGCGCACTTTTGTATTTGGTTTGTCGGATAAAGGATTCCACAAACCTGCTTTGTTTCAACAATTGCACGCATCTTGATTTGCCACAGACCAAAAACTGCTCCTTCCTCAGAAATTTATCGATTTTTTACGTTTCTCTGCGACATCTTTCCTTGCTAAAGATTACAACTTTATCACGAGATCCTAGCACCTTCTTCAAGGTCTTGGTGAAGATGAAGTTGATCGTCTGATCGCTTTCTCGAACCTTGCTCGATACCACTTGTTATAAAACGGATGGAGATAACTTCGGATGCAAGAAAGCAAATGAAGCAATCAAACATAAACAATCAAAGGAGAAAATAGAAACAAGAAGAACACAGATTTAACGTGGAAAACCTCTCAGTGGGAGAGGTAAAAAACCACGGGCAGAAAAGAGATATTTTATTATGCACCGAATTTTACTGATTTCAACACACTCGGATAATGAGACAACAATCAGATTATAGCACAAATCCTAAACCCTAGCCGCCAGAATCTTTGTCGATGCACCATAAATACCCCTACACGTGTCCTCCTTTTAATGACACAGTATAGTCATCACATATACAATTAATGGATGTGGGACCTGCTTTGTATTCCAAGACTCGTGACTATCACCTGCTGATAGTCACCTGGCCGACGTGCTCGATGAGACTCCACCCTACTGATGCACAAAATTGAATACACTTCTCAGCTGACCATCACTCAGCTGAGTCTTCAGATTGGTTCCACCAGATGTAGAGTGATTGAGGCGAATCTGAGGGAGCGTGTGCGTTTGGCTACCGAAGCGAGAGAGAGAGCTGCTGAAGAGGACGAGCAAGCTGGGGGAGAGGTAGGGCAAACGGTTAAGCCGACGGTTGAGCCCACTGTGTCTGAGACAAATGCCGATCAGATGCTGCACCATTCTCTCCGCGAAGAGAATGTCCATAATGAAGAGATGCGGCCTGAGAATTCTTAGATTTGTACCTCTGTTTTGTAAAACATTATTTTGATTTCGCATATATATAACACTTTTCTTTTCCGCACTTTTGTCCGCACATTTGCTTCTGTAACAACTAGTATGCACCTCGTCTAGCTTATAATTTTATTCCTAAGTTTGTTTTCTGCCCGTTTTTGATGTATGCTTGCTTTTTGCTCGAATTTATTGTCTAAATTGAGTCCGATGATAATAGCATCCGGCCCCCTTGTTTTAGATAAGTTTCTAGGTCGATCTTGTGCGGACTCCTGTATGAGATATACCCCCCTTGAATCTTATCTGAAATAACTTGTTCGCTAGGAAGTCGTGGCCGCTTTAAATTTTCCCAAATATTGCCCCTATTTTTAACAACTCTGAAGTCTAGCCGAAGTTTTGTTGAAAATTCTTTGAGCACAATTCTTTTTTACCCGTGCATACTTGTAATAATTTGCATATAAAAAAGAGAATGTAAAATCGGGCTTTATTAATTTCGAGTCATCCTGCTAGATGAGTAAAGATTACAAGCAAAATAAGAAAGCCTAACCACTCACGTCGTAAACGAGAGGATAGCCATAACCCTAACCGATTTATTACATGTAGTACCTTTTGAGGTTGTCCGCATGCCAAGGTCTATTGAGCTCATAGCCTTGATGATTTCTGAGGACATAAGTCCCTTTTTTGATTTCCCTCACGACTTGATAAGGGCCTTCCCAATTTGCTGTTAGCTTCCCTTTATTAGGCTCCATACCCGTGGCCTTCCTGTTTCGAAGAACGAAATCCCCGACTTTGAATGAGTGGTCGCGGATTCGCTTGTCATGTTGTTGCTTAGCGATTTGTTTGTAGTTCGCGAGTCGATGGTATGTCGCCAGTCTTTTTTCCTCCACTAGATCCAAGTCGATCTGCCTGTTTAAAAGATTATCCGCCGGGTCATATAAGGCGACCCTGATGTTTGGTAGAGCCATCTCAACGGGAGTCATGGCCTCTGATCCATAAGTAAGGGCGAAAGGTGTCTCTCCCGTGGGTGTTTTGATCGTGGTGCGGAGAGCCCAAAGTATATCGGGTAACTCGTCAACCCACCCTCCTGCTTTTACTTTGTTGTCCACGCTCTTCTTTAACATTTTGATTATTTGTTTATTGCCGGCCTCAGCTTGGCCGTTTCCTTGAGGATAAGCCACGGACGACTGCCAGTGTTTAACTTTGAATTCCTCACAAAGGTTTGAGAAGTCCTTCCTAAATTGTGGGCCGTGATCTGATACAACTGCCCGCGGGATGCCAAAACGTGAAAAAATTTGATCATGTAAGAAATAACCTGCTGTTTTGGCGGTTATCTTGACCATCGGTTTTGCTTCGATCCATTTTGTGAAATAATCCACAGCTACTATGATAACTTTGCATCCACCTCTTCCTGGTGGAAATGGTCCGATGAGATCGAGTCCCCACATGTCGAAAGGCGCGTGGTGCGGTCACGATGCTTTGTTCGACCGATGGTATCCGGGGGATGTCCGCGTGCCTTTGACATTCTGGACATTCTCTAACCAATTTTTCTGAGTCTTTAAGAATTGTTGGCCAAGAATACCTGCGGTTATAACCTTCGTGCCAAAAGAAGCGACTAGCGGGGTGTCCCCACACACTCCTGGTGAAGTTCGAAAAGAATTGTCTTGCTCTCTTCCTCTCGAATACATCGCAAAGAGGTCCAGTTGCGGACCTTCAGTAGAGTATTCCGTTGTTCACAACATATCGCCGCTCTTTTCTTAAGTGCGCGCGAATTTTATCCGCTCCGTCAGAGCAAGGTGCCTGCTTTATGTAAGCATGAACCTCATCGATCCAACATTCCGTCGGCGCCGTGTATCGATTTCCATGATTTGTGTTTCCTCAATAAGCGGGTATAGATAGATACTCAATCATTATTGAAGGATCTGCAATCTCTTCTTTGAGTGATAATTTAGAAAGATAGTCCGCTTTCGCTCATTGTCCTCTCTCCGACTCGATGAACTCGCAATAGCCAAGCCGCTTTTTAATCGTCGAACAATCTCACCATACTTCTCAAGAATACCACGGTCGTGTCATAGTCCCCTAAGATTTGATTGACGATGAGTTGGGAATCACAAAATACTTCAACATTTTCTACGTTTAATTCCTGGGCTAGTTTGAGACCGGCTATAACTGCTTCATACTCGGCTTGATTATTTGTGGCGGAAATTCAAACCTCAAAGCTTTTTCGATTTCTTCCGTCGTTCCGGCTCCATCAAAATAACTCCGCCCCACAACCATTTCGACTAGATGCTCCATCAACATATAAGTGCCAAAGACCGATTGGGCTTAACTCGGCGCGCGGACTCTTGTGATAATGGAGAACTAGGTTGTGGCGAAATAAACTTGTCTCTAAAATAAAATCCGGTAATGCTTGACCCTTGATAGCTTTTCTTGGTTGATATTGTATGTCAAACTCAGTAATTTCTATAGCCCATCTGAGGAGTCGGCCTGAAAGGTCAGGTTTATGAAGTATTTGGCGCATTGGACTATCCGTTAAGACAATAATTGTATGTGAAGTAAAGTAAGCCCTAAGCTTGCGGGCAGCAATAACAAGCGAGTAGGCTAATTTTTCAATATTAAAATAGCGACTCTCCACCGGACTGAGAGCCTTGCTTACATAATAGACGGGATTTTGGAGGGTTCCGGCCTCCTTGACAAGAACGGTGGCAACAGCCCGGTCTGAAGCCGCTAAGTACAAAAACAAAACATCTCCCTCTACAGGGCTAACCAAAAGAGGAGGTTTTCCTAGATATTCCTTCAGAGCTTGGAATGCCTGTGAACAATCCGCGCTCCCATGAGAAAGTTTTATCGCCCACGAGAATCTTGAAGAAAGGAAGACACTTCTCCGACTTTGATATGAACCGACCCAACGCGATAATGCGCCATTAAGCCTCTCGAACTTCTTTGATAGTTGTAGGCTCTTGCATATCGATTAAAGCTTGAATCTTTTAGGTTAGCCTCGATGCCACGACGACTAACCATAAACCCTAGAAATTTGCCTGCCTGGACACCAAAGGTACATTTGGCCGGATTGAGCTTCATTGAGTGTTTTCGAACGTTGTTGAAAGTTTCCTGAAGGTCAGCGGCGTGACCGTCCCCCACGGACTTAACAACCATGTCGTCTATGTAAGCCTCCATATTTCTGCCTATCTCGTGAATCAAGACCACAGTGACCATTCGATAGGTCGAACCCGCATTCTTCAACCCAAATGGCATCATCTCATAGTAAAATAGACCTCCAAATCTCAAAGCCGTTTTCTCTTTGTCGGATTCAGCCATTCGCACTTGGTGATACCCAGAATATGCATCCAAGAAATTTAAAACTTCAAAGCCAGAAATAGAGTCGACTAACCGATCGATTCATGGAAGCTGATAAGGATCCTTGGGACAAGCTTTGTTGATATCGGTAAAGTCGACGCACATCCTCCACTTACCATTGTGCTTCTTTACCATAACCACATTCGCCAACCAAGTAGGGTAGGCAAGCTCTTTTATGATTCCTGCTTGTAGAAGCTTTCCGACCTCTACTTTCACCGCCGCTTCCTTTTCTGTTGAAAATTGACGCGCTCGCTGTTGTATTGGCTTGAAAGTAGAGTCGACGTTAAGATGATGAAGAGCGACGTCAACCTCGACTCCTCGCATGTCCGTGACCACCCAGGCGAAGGCGCTCAGATTTTCTTTAAGTAATTGTACCAAATTTTCCCTTTCAAAGGAACTCAGCCGAGCCCCAATTTTGACTTTCTGATCGGGGTATTCATCGTTGATGATTACCTCGATTAACTCATCCTCTACTGTAAAATCAGGCTCGTCCCTGACTTGCAATGTTTCGTATTCCACTTTAACTGTCACATGTTCGGCGGCGACCCTGATCATGTCGATGTTTTCCATGTGCGGGGGCTGCTCAATTCGTGCTCTCTTGTTCCCTGTTCTCATTTCATGTATGTATGTTAGGACAGCTGCAGGCTCGCTGATCGATGTTCCGATCCTGTCCCCTACATAAAACTTTGCCCGTTGATGTGGATGTTAGGAAAATATCATCGCAACGGAAGCGATTTAAGGATCTAGATCTATATAATACACGTAATAAAACATTAAATCTACATCTACAAGTAAGTTGTAGAACATACCTCTTGGATCTCAAAATCCAAGTTGGAGAACCGCTATTAGGATGATCGAACAATGATGTGAAGAGCACCACGATCTTCCGTGACGTGTGATCCAAGCAATTCCCGTGGAAGGAATTCTCGACTCGAACCCCTCCGATATATACTACCGGAAAATCTCCAAGATTTTCCCCTTAAACCCCTTGCCCGAATTATCACTTCTTCTCTCTAAGAGGAGAAGTCGAAATTTATTGTGTGTTTAGACTTGGGAGAACTCTCTTTATATAGAGAGTAATCCTTGTCCTCCAAGGATTTTATAATTAATACAAAATCAATTATAATAATCCTATTAAATAAAAGATAATCTCAAAATATTCTAGAACAAATCAAGAATATTTTTATCTTTATTATTTACCATAAATATTTATCCAATAAATATTTTATGCACATGTCTTTTTAACACACAAGAAAACTAATTCCTTGTCAAAATAAAGACACATGTGGCGCCACAAACATATATTGACCTAGTCAATATTAATTTTGCCATTACACAATAATTGGGCCAAGATTATGGAAAATGTCTTTTCCACATATTTAATTATTTAGCCCAACTAATTTAATAGTCCACCAAACAATTAATTCACATATCGTTTTAATAAAGTCCAACATGAACTAAATTAATATTATTAGGATTCGACGTCCGAGAATATTCATGCTATATTAGGAGGCACGTCGGGGACCATGGACTAATAATCAGTGGCTCCGATAAATCAAATAAATAATTATCTTATGAATGTAATAATTATATTCGATAAATCAATCACAGAATATGCCACCATAATCCCGTGATCGCACTCCTCCGATTATAAGATTATATTTATCTCCTCACGAAAGTAATAAGCATCCACCGATATAATCATTTCATATGGATTAATCCTCCATAGATCGCTCATTCTAAATCGGGAAGTTACCGTTAACCCTTTTCAAAACATCTTGTCCTTACTTACCATTAACCCCTAGTGATCAATAATTCAAATAACTCACCGGTAGCTAATCGCTGTAATATGAATCCCATGGATCGATCAATGTCTGTGATTAACTCATAAGGAATCGTTTATCTACTTCCATAAATGGAAGGAATGGATTCCGTGATCTGTGATAACACGTACTACTCACTCAATCCAAAGACAATGCCAAGATGGGGTAATTCGCATCACGCACTCGCAAATCCTTAACCGCCAAGTCAAACCTCATACCGATTCAAGCAATTGATCGTGATCACCTCAGATTAAGATATATCCATAATATGATCATCTAATGATTCGATAAGACTTCTCAATTACGGAATTATATTGAGAACTCGATCAAATCGGTCCAAATTTCATATGATATATCTATCATATATAAATGCCCCATTAGGTTCCCTTAACCGAAAGTCCGGATAAGACGATCACACCTATCGTGTTATGGGCGCATTAATAGTACGTTAAAGGGAGACCCGATACTCTCGATTAACTTTACTACGGACTAATTGTATTTTAAGTACATCTTCACTAACTCAATCCTCCCGTGTATATCTCATACACCGAGTTAAGTGATTACATAAACGATATACTCAGTGGTTTTCAGAGTGTAAATATTATTGTCACATCGGTGATTATGAGAATAATAAATATGAATAATAATATCATTTCATTTATTAAATAAAACAATTACAAAATTGTCTTTCGGCATCACACCTAACAATCTCCCACTTGCACGAAAGCTTGTGATTAATTGTTTTAGAGCACACCCTATTATTTAAAACTACAAAGAAACTACATCTCCCACTTGCTCTAAAGCAATGGAGACTCATCCCGTATTTTAGTACCCACAAAACTTATCATAACCATTTCAGATTCTAAAGTACACTCCGAGTATGCCGTCGTAGGATAGGTCGTTGACTCGGGAGCACCTATATCTGAATGTCATGGGTCTTAATGATCAATCAGTTGTCGGCTCGAGGCGATCCGTAGAATCAAACGCCGCCGGTCCATCTCGATCATGTGGTACCTACCCAATATGCTCTTGAACTCCAATGATTTCGAAATCCTTATAAGCTACCCCTTCATTGTTTGCATAATGATGTGGTATCCGCTTTCCAAATCTAGAATGACTCCCGATATGGAAAGGAAATCCTTAAGCTATATCGCCTCTAGCTACTACTAAGCCGCTAATCACCCAACTAGTTAAAGTCGAGTTGGCGTTGTCGATTTCTCCAGGCAATAGCTTCAACAAGAGTAAACACTGAGCCCGAGATCGACTTTAACGATCATCCTCAATCGACTTAAAGTCAAAATCGCTGTATCACACATATCCAAGCTCATACATGAATATGTCCGCATATTATTCCTCGTTCTCTCAAGATACTAAAGGACATACTAAACTTGCTTTGTTAATCGCCGAATCTAAGATTCGATCAAAATTGACGCTCAATAACCTCGACCATCTCTTGTCACAAAGAGAATCCATCCCATCTCTTTTATCCGAAGATTTAGAGAGTCATTCCCGAGGCATAGGGTAGAACTTCCTCGTTGAATGTTGCATACACAGATGCATCATCTTAACCAATAAGATGGATGGGAAACCAATGACTCGATTCTAATGAATTCGACCGAGTCAAACTCTTCGTAATGTTGTCCAAATCTCTCATGCGCAGAATCATGTGGCATTGTCGATTCGACTTCGATAACACACCCATGTTGAGTCCAACTGTGCAAATGTTATCCTTCACAAACACTAATATATATGTATATATTCACTACTCAGACTAAAATTGATATCCAAACACACAAGACTTATCAATATTCTCGTCAAATCCATATATTATAGAAATATATGACTTCCAATGACCAAGAGGTTTGCTTTTTATCCACAAAGGACATAAGCCTTGATAAATCATCCCGCCATAAGTTCATAAGGCAATACCTTCTTCGTTCGAATGAATCCAGATTCCGCTTGTTTGGCAAGAAAGTCTCGTGGAATCACCCCTATTTTCTCGCTTTTGAACGAAATCATGAATTACCGAATTCATTCTACTCTTTCCGTGTAGATCCAATTACTCCCACTCGGGCTCGAGACACTCAGTGTTTCTACAAGAGTATGAATACAGACTCTGAGTACCAAACTCCATTCACAGTGGTTATGGCTTGTAAACCAACCTCTATTATCGTAATCCTATACAACTTTCACAAAAGAGCCATAGGTCATCAATCGATCCTCGAGACTACAAAGTCCGCAGAAACGGTAATGGGTAATGGATAAACCATACTCCTACTATTTTCTTGGTGGATCGAAATTCGATCTAGTTTAGCAAGATTTAGTGTTATCACCAACAACCAAAGTTGGATGTGGTTTGATCTAATCAAGTAAGTAACTACCTTGAGTATCCGTACTCTGGCGGTTCAAGGTTTGTTGTTCATAGACTCTATCAAAAATGATGCAACAAAGATAGTCGTCCCTTCCAGATGTGTCAAGAATCGATAACGAACCTTTCTCAATTCTTCAAGATATATCACGATTTGGTCATCGATCGAACGTACGTGTGAAATTCCCATCCTACCATCAAGCATCATGTGCTAAATGCTTATATTGACGGAATTTGGGTGAACCGAATCCACTCATTATCCGTTAATTCCAAAGCACATTCTAGGTAGACTTCTCGGTTCTACATTTCAATGTAAACCGTTATTTCACTTCCAATATCTTTATTGAGTTAAGCAAAGGTATTGTAGCACATCTACAACTATGTAAGGCAATTCAATGGTTTCTTCCTTAGTGAAAGCATTTCACTATGAGGCAGCCGAACATCGCCTCTCTGACTATGTGATGGCCCATTTCTCGAGTA
Organism: Gentiana macrophylla; assembly: GCA_026214975.1. Classification (NCBI taxonomy): domain Eukaryota; kingdom Viridiplantae; phylum Streptophyta; class Magnoliopsida; order Gentianales; family Gentianaceae; genus Gentiana; species Gentiana macrophylla. The sequence continues at coordinate 123,906,572 of CM047808.1, read as the reverse complement.
TAGAATACTCCATCTCCGATGTAATCCGAGACACCTTAAAATATTTTGGATAAACTTACCGGAGTGTTTGAATAGTTATCGACACAAAGTCACTACTGAAGCTCCTACTAGCTTGTATCTTTCATCGACTCTCAAAGGTCGCCATGAAGAAGCTATGTTACTTCTTTATAACCATTATCCTTTCCCGATTGAAAGGAAACTTAGTCATTGAACCTTTGAGACAATATAACCAGATCGAGAAAGGAATCACCCCGAGCCGCCTTCGTGTCTTGTCTTTTGTGGACTATGCACTAACTATGGAATATGAAGAAGCGCTTATCTAAATATAGAAACCAATTGCTTTTAATAGTTCTTAAGATGGTACATATACGTATTTCAAAGATTTCTTAGTGGTTTTGACTTTATCAAACAAAAGTCCGAGTCTTAGATTCGTACTACAAATGGTATATTCACTTTCTATAAGACAAACAAATTATCGAATAAAAGGTAAATCCATTCGCTCCAACGAATCTTAAATCAGAAAAAATAAATCTTCATGATATCCAAGGATTGAATCTGAGATTCATTTCATCATATCACTCCCACTATTTTGCTAAAATTACTCGCCCGTTGTCTATTAATCGTTAATGCACAACTATCTCGCTCTTCCAAAGAACATAGCCTAAGAGAAAATCACCAAGGATTCATAGGTTGGTGATCCAAATCACTATCCTTATCCTATGACTTTCGCTTTGTTAATTTTCGCTTTTAGCCTTAAAATCAACTCGCTTTTAGATGACTAACACTTTTAGACATATTCTCCCATTCTTGACTTTCCGTGAATGGAAATAGCTTTGAACCAATGTTCGCTTGAGTAGACACTACTCTTGAACCGTGGGATGTCTATTTTGATTGTTACTTGTTAGACTTCTCGATTTTCTATCATACCGTAAAAACAACAAATCATAACATTAAAGCTCCCACTAGTTTATCGGTTCCAAATACCGCCTAACCAAAGAATGCTTATTTTATGATTTTCCAATTTTTCAATTTGAAAATCTCTCGTAAACACTTACACGCTTCTAATGTTTCGAAAAACAACAAATCATAGAACTCCCACTAGTTCATCGATTCCAAATATCGCCCAACTAGCGACATTTCATGACTTTCCGGTTTTTCAATTAGAACGGTTACGTGTGTAGTCAATTACACTTTTCTAATGTTCTAGAAAAACAATAAATCATAAAGCTCCCACTAGTTCATCAATTCCAAATATCGCCCAACTAGTAACACTTCATGATTTTCCGATTTTTCAATTAGAAAATTTACTCGTAAATTACTACACACTTAAAATTCACTAGAAGAATTTCAAAGTCCGAAATCACCTTTGATCAAACTAAGTTTGTCTCCCGCTTAACACAATGACACTAGTGACATACCCATATGTCACTCTGGTTTTAAAAGGCTTAAGAGAAAATATCTCTTTCAAAAAATAATTGCATTATCAATTAACTAGTTCAACGCCCTAGTTACTTTCCACTTTTTAACGAAGTCAATACTAGTCAATTATAAATTTTTAAGCAATTTAGTAAGGGATATAATGTCAGTAAATAAAATGACATATATTAATTCAAGTTTAACACTACTATATTATTTTATTTTAGGAATTGTAAACTAAAAGTAAGTCTACTCTACCATTCCAAGGTTTTAACCTTGCATCTCAAAGGTCGCCAGTAGGTAGGTCAAAGAGATCAACGGTTAAATCAATGAATAACTTGTGAGAATCGACATCCCACGAGAATCGAACATCCCTTTATTCATTGACTACCTTCCTTTTTTAGCCTAGGTATTTATCAAAAATACCCTTGATGAGTGTGACCTACTATATCGATCTCTTAGGTACGCCCGAGTGTGCCGTCGTAGGATAGGTCGCTGACCCGACGAGTACCTGTAAATCCTATCCTTTCGGAGACCAAGCCATGAATGTTGATAGGGGTGAACACCATCCGTAGGGGACGAAATCAAAGCGCCGCGAGGCGCCACCCTTCTCTCACTTACTTGCATCTATAGTAGAGGCCGTGGGGTTGGTCGTCGCCCCCCGCTCCCACTCAATATTTTGGAAGTGGTGGTGGGTTAACTAACCACGCCTTTTTGATGTTAACATAAAAGCACATAAAATCAAGGATTCCGAATGGTGTCGGTGACGTAGGCAAGCCTACCCGCCCTATTCGTTGGAACATATGTGACAATGGACGAAATCGGGTCAAGAGAGCCCTATTGAGATTAGAAGGAATCACCCTCCGCCTCGGTTTGGCTTAGTCTTGCCGGACCCCGTGCATACATCACACTAGGAGGGTTAAGTCGCTTGAGCGAAGCTCGCTTGACCACCCAACCTAAAGGCGAACCGCTTTTATCCAAGATTTATTGTTCTTTTACCATCATTCAATCTCGTAGACACTACGAATTGAAAACGTGATCTCGCTTTCACTTTTAGGCGGTTCACCGAGAACACACACCGAAAGGCTAACGATTTCATAACCCGCCCTCGGATCTTTAATTAGTTACTAAATTAATTAATTACCACGTATTAATTAAATTTCAACTAATTACGCGAGTTTGTATACATGCCTATTTTAATTACCAAAATTAAAATTCTACATGTATGCATGGAGTGGATTTATGATATGATGCATGTCATGGCAATTCCGATTTTATGTCTATTTTATGATCAAACACATAAAAATAAAATTATGAAAATTTAAACACCGAGATGGATCGCTTGGCACCCCGTAACTAATCTATTAGAAAATTAAAAAAAAAACCAAAACCCTAACTAGGGTTTACTACTTTCTAACAAAATCTGCAGCTGTTCGAACTCTTCGATGATCGGGAAACCAAACGAACTCGGATCGGGACGAATCTTTCCAGATCTTTTCTTCACTTCTCGAACTCCAATATGGACGGTTGGATCCGAGCTTTGACTTGTCAATTTTCTCCAGATAACCGCCCAACTTGCTGCTGAATCTAACTTTGACTGCACCGCATCAAGGACTTCCTAAGGCAGATCGGGAATCGAGATGAATCCCGATCGACCTGAAATTTTTATGGTACCTCCAAAACTCCAAGTTGATCAATCTGAACGGTCGGATTTTCGTTTCAACGGTCCAAACTCTCCCAGAAAATCGAGGAAGTCACAGGTAGTGTATCTGTGAATCCTGCGTTTTTCTGTTACAGCAGCCTCTTCTCAGCATCAAACGGATATCGAAACGGACCCTGATCGACGCCAAAATTTGTGGAGTTGATCATATTCTTCTAATCTTGATTCTGACCGGAGGGATCTTCGTTTCAACGGTTCGATCAACGGGAAAAGCAAAAATCCTAAACAGCTACAAACTAGATCTATTTGCTGGAAATTAAACTTGCAATAAAGATAAATTACATAATTTCCTATACTCATATGAACGAATTTTCATCATTCATATGAGTGTACAATAGATCTAACGGGTAAACAATGCCAACACCAATCCATCTCTTCAACCACAACAATCGCAAGCATTCATCATAAAATTTTCAAAAATAATAAAATTAAAACTAAAATAATGCAATCTACACATGCATATTCCACTCCTTAGATCTAATATTTTATACTTAATAAATATAGATCCCCTGGTCTCGATACATCATTAGGAAAATATCATCGCAACGGAAGCGATTTAAGGATCTAGATCTATATAATACACGTAATAAAACATTAAATCTACATCTACAAGTAAGTTGTAGAACATACCTCTTGGATCTCAAAATCCAAGTTGGAGAACCGCTATTAGGATGATCGAACAATGATGTGAAGAGCACCACGATCTTCCGTGACGCGTGATCCAAGCAATTCCCGTGGAAGGAATTCTCGACTCGAACCCCTCCGATATGCTACCCGGAAAATCTCCAAGATTTTCCCCTTAAACCCTTGCCCGAAATTATCACTTCTTCTCTCTAAGAGGAGAAGTCGAAATTTATTGTGTGTTTAGACTTGGGAGAACTCTCTTTATATGTGAGAGTAATCCTTGTCTCCAAGGATTTTATAATTAATACAAAATCAATTATAATAATCCTATTAAATAAAAGATAATCTCAAAATATTCTAGAACAAATCAAGAATATTTTTATCTTTATTATTTACCATAAATATTTATCCAATAAATATTTTATGCACATGTCTTTTAACACACACAAGAAAACTAATTCCTTGTCAAAATAAAGACACATGTGGCGCCACAAACATATATTGACCTAGTCAATATTAATTTTGCCATTACACAATAATCGGGCCAAGATTATGGAAAATGTCTTTTCCACATATTTAATTATTTAGCCCAACTAATTTAATAGTCCACCAAACAATTAATTCACATATCGCTTTAATAAAGTCCAACATGAACTAAATTAATATTATTAGGATTCGACGTCCGAGAATATTCATGCTATATTGTGAGGCACGCTCGGGACCATGGACTAATAATCAATGGCTCCGATAAATCAAATAAATAATTATCTTATGAATGTAATAATTATATTCGATAAATCAATCACAGAATATGCCACCATAATCCCGATCGCACTCCTCCGATTATAAGATTATATTTATCTCCTCACGAAAGTAATAAGCGCCCACCGATATAATCATTTCATATGGATTAATCCTCCATAGATCGCTCATTCTAAATCGGGAAGTTACCGTTAACCCTTTTCGTAACATCTTGTCCTTACTTACCGTTAACCCCTAGTGATCAATAATTCAAATAACTCACCGGTAGCTAATCGCTGTAATATGAATCCCATGGATCGATCAATGTCAGATTAACTCATAAGGGAATCGTTCATCTACTTCCATAAATGGAAGGAATGGATTCGTGATCTCGTGATAACACGTACTACTCACTCAATCCAAAGACAATGCCAAGACGGGGTAATTCGGATCACGCACGAGTGTAATCCTTAACCGCCAAGTCAAACCTCATACCGATTCAAGCAATTGACTCGTGATCACCTCAGATTAAGATATATCCATAATATGATCATCTAATGATTCGATAAGACTTCTCAATTACGGAATTATATTGAGAACTCGAGATCAAATCGGTCCAAATTTCTATATGATATATCTATCATATATAAATGCCCCATTAGGTTCCTTAACCGAAAGTCCGATAAGACGATCACACCTATCGTGTTATGGGCGCATTAATAGTACGTTAAAGGGGAGACCCGATACTTTCGATTAACTTTACTACGGACTAATTGTATTTTAAGTACATCTTCACTAACTCAATCCTCCCGTATATATCTCATATACACCGAGTTAAGTGATTACATAAACGATATACTCGGGGTTTTCTCAGAGTGTAAATATTATTGTCACATCGGTGATTATGAGAATAATAAATATGAATAATAATATCATTTCATTTATTAAATAAAACAATTACAAAATTGTCTTTCGGCATCACACCTAACAAAGGGAACGGAAGTTACCATTTGAAATTGTTTCAAGCGGGTGTCCCAATTATCATGTTGTAATTGGATCAAGATCGACTACCAAAATGTCACATTTTCCGTATGCGAAATGGCGCGTGATCTCCCATCTGTACATCTAAGTCGATGGCCCTTGACTCAGTATTTTGTGATTTGTGAATCCTCTCGAGGGTGCCATTGTGCGGCCTCGATTGGAGTCGCCAACCCCATTCTTCAAAGCAGCTTGTAGTACAAGATGTCGCGGCAAGCTCTCAGATCAACCATCACTCTGCTGACGCATGCCCGATTGATGACCACCGAAATGCATAAGCACATATCCTTCTGTGTTGATCGAAGTCACCACCACTTCGAGTAAAGGCCAGAGGTTGCTCATTTCCCCTCAAAACTATAGGCTTCTCCACAAGTTTTTTGATGGAGCCGATACGATTCTTAATCTGATTGTTACTGGGAGGAGGCTCAGTTATCATTCTAATGTTCCTGTCGAACTGAGGAGCTTGTTGATTCCTCCTATCTGGACCACCATTATCTAGTTTGAGGTGATCATGGTGTCCGCGAGCGAGTAGCTTCTCAATTGCCCGTTTGAACTGGATACACTCATCGCAGTATGCCCTTTATCTCTGTGATAGCCGCAGATTTGGACGACGCGCGTGTATCCGTACCATCGGATATGGCTCGTATCTCGCCTCTTATTTCATTCAACACTTGAGAATAGGAAATTCGAGCGGCGTGAAATGCTCTTCCTTAAATCTTTCAGTTTCTTGATTTCCCGATCGCCTCTCGGCGGGTATCTCTTGGCGGCTACGCCACCCTCTGTTTGCCTTTGTTGGACGAAGACGCCCCTTCGCTTCCCCACAGCTTGCAATGTACTTCCGGTCGAACTCAACATCTCCTGTGGGTTCATTGGTGGCGATAAAGCGAAATAAGATTTCAAATACCCGGCTTCAACCCTGCTTTGGTTAGTCGCGACGACGTTATCTCGCTATGCCCTGGTTAGCTCATACACTTTATAAAATCGCTCATAATAGCCGCGGTAGCCTCATTGTCGCTCTGTCGGACCTCATGTAGGTCAATGTGTGTCTTCAGTCCTCCTACCGACCTAAATTCAAATATAAATTTGTTGATCGATCATCCCAAGATAGAATTGAGCCCGGTGGAAGACTGCAGATCCACGATGCTGCCCGATCTTGCATTGACCCCACAAATGCTATACACCAAGCCTCGTCGCTTGATGTACACAAACTGATTCTGCTTTGGAAAGCTGACAGCCAATCCAGAGGATCTGTAGCTCCATGGTAGTTAATGAAATTGGGGTAGTGAGTCCCGCCTCTTGGTGCCTCTTTCAATATACTCGGATGGAGCACACTCGTTCCCCATGTCGGAACCACTTTAACACCCTTTGTACCCTTCTGCAGCTCTTCTATCTGTTTTTTCATGATGCCCATTTCTACTTGAGTTTGGGGAATTGGCGGGAACGCCATATGCCCTCCATGATCTTGCGAGTCCCCATGTCCCTCCGTGCGAGTGCGGACCTGTCTGGGATTCCTTGGTCGCCCTGGGGCTGCACCGCGGTCGTCGATCACGGGCCCCAATCGACCAAGTGCTGATTTCCTATCTCCCCTCGGACGTGAGGTCGCATGGCTACTTTCTTCCATTTCTGATCGTTGGGATTGAACGGCTTTTGTAGGAATGAAAGTTGGTTGTAGCTCTGTTTGTGCGGGTTGAGGAGGGTTGAATTTGCGGATAGGTTGGGGTGGTAATCCCTCGGCAATCAGTAATGCATTTCCAGTTCGCATTTCCTCTACGTATTCCATATGTGCCTGTAGAGCTATTCTATATGCGTCTTGCTGTGGGGGAGCCCCCCCTGCCGAAATAGCCTCGTGTTCGTTATTTGGGTTAGATGTCCCAGCGACTCCCTTTCCTTTGTTTTTCCTGACCGCCTCCTCATGTATTTCGTGGGCTTTAGCTCTTTCCCGTATATATGCTCGCATGTCGGTCGTGAGGGCAGGGTTGACATCTGCCCCATCTGACATAACCCTTCGGCTAGCCTCTCCACGCAGCGTGCTCGCTCCACGTGTCGGGCGCTGATTGACTGGTTTAATTGGTGTTGCTGGGTTCAAGTTTTTCCCGCCAGCCATTTCTTATGATTTTTATGGGTATTTTTGGTTCAGTATATCGAGGTAAAAAGTGTTTGTGTTTTCCTGGCGGCTTATAGCAGAAATGACCAAACTTTCTTTACTTGAAGATCTGAAACCGCCAAAGAGGGTGTATAAACCAACCTGTATATTCAAAGATGGACTCAAGCATGAGTATGCGATGAAGTTGGTGATCTCTTCTGTGTAAGTCGTTAAGGTGAGGAGAGCAGCGGTTTCTGGGCTGCATTATCCCAAAAAAGATCAAAGCTTTTAGTGACCGACAGACTGATGATGATGGTCTTCCTTGCCTGAGACACCGTGAAATCGTCCTTGTGATGGAGTGAGTGATCTCCAAAAGCTGAATGATGATGAAGTTTCCCGGTAACGGAGCCAACTGATGTTGCGTGGAACACCAGATTTGCGGTAACAGTGTTTATCTTGTGGATATAAGGCTATGATGAGTGATTTCGACGGTGAGGATACGATGGTGATCAAGAACAGTGGTGGCGGTTTGAGTGTTTATGAGGAACAAGTAAATCAGTCGACAAATTGGCAGAGTTTCTGCTTGTATTATGTTATAGCTTAAAGTTTGAGAGAGATAGATTAGATCTTTTCTATTACAATGTGATCCCATATTTATAGGCTAAAGAGTAAGTCGGTCTACTGTTCATTGACAAGACAACTAAGAGTACATGGCTAAGTTAACTACACATACACTACAAGTGTCCTAACCAAATTGTCATGATCGCCACCGTTATGTCCAAATTGGATCGATAAGGATGACGGACAACGGTCGGCCGGTAGGTCATGGCGGCGAGTAGCGACCATCGATCATTGATAAGCATGACGAGTAGCGGACTCATTTGTGCCTTGCATGGGTAGAAATCACATTGAGAAGATGGATCCGACATGGAACTGGCGGACAAGATCCGGCTTACGGTTAGCGGACAGGACCCGGCTTGTAGCTAGCGGGTAAGAGAGGGCTTTGGTAGCGACCAGAGGAGATTAAAGCCCATTTTCCTATGTTGATGGGCCAAGAGTGTAGGCCCAATATGGATGAACAGGGCCCCGTTCTGATCCGGGTATATCACATATAAAAAATACGTAGTCAATCGAATTTCCGGTACAAGCGTTGAAAAAATAACATGTAAATTTTAAAAATAACATAATTTACATATAAAAAATAACACAATATTAATATTATATTTAAAACCGAATAAAAAACTATATATTACATTCGCTTTGGTTATTTTATATTACATTCAAATTTAATTCATAGTAATTTGTTATTATAGTGAAAAGTATAAGTATTTTCTGAAAATGTAAAAAAAAAAAAAAAAAAAATTTAAAACCGTAATCTGAACTGTGATCTAAACTGTGATCTGAACCGGAATGAAACCGTGTGAATCGTGAACCGTTGAACCGCTGGTTCCAAAACCGGCATGAACCGGAAAAAAAACGGCGGTTCGGTCCGTTCCAGTTCGGTTGCTTCATTTGGCCATCTCTAATCATGTTAAACTACCATCTCTCCCAAAAGCTTATGCTGGTGGGAGGTAGATAATTAACATTTTATATACTTCAACATTATACCAAGTGGATGGATGAGATGCATCAATATCATCCACTTTCACACAACAGAGGTGTGTAGGTATGAGCCAAGGTGGATAAATCACAACTATCCAATTGGTATAACTCTCAAATAACTAATACACCATAACTCTTCTCACCAGCGATGAGCTCGTTAACAAAAAAAATGAACCGGAAAACCATTGGTTTAAAATTACATAACATGCCGATTTTAACAAATCAACCATCTCTAAACCGTTGTAAAGGGTGGTAAAGTAGCTAGGGACAGCCTCGTACATTGACAACCCGACCAACGGTCGACTAACCGATGCAAATTGCCGGGAAGGATCGAAAACTTTGTAGCATTTTGTTTCTCCCAAGAATAACAACAGATTTTATCAATGCTTTTGTATCTGTATGAAAACATCAAATACCCATGCAATCTCTTTCTACTAACTATAATATAGCTTGTTTGCCGTGGTAAAATTCCCAAGAAAAACAGCTAACCCTAATTTCCTCGCCTTGTCTTCTTAATTCACCTGTTCCTAAGCTTAGTTTTTTTGTTAATACCAGTATACTTAAGAAAATGTTTGATAAAATTCAATGTCTCATTCCACTTTGGGTATATTACCTCCGTCCCAAAATATAAGTCATCATACAATTTTAGATTTGTCTCATAATATAAATCATTCTATATTAGCAATGCAACATTTATTTCAATTTTCTCTATCTTATTCATAATTTATTATCGATCCAACCACTTTTTACTACTTAACAACTATTGCATTAATGATAGTATTTTGACATTAAACTTCAAATTTATGACATTCAACCACTTTATTAATCTGTGTGAAAATCTCTAGGATGATTATTTTGGGATGGAGGTGTACGGGATTTGATTTCTCGTGTAATATCCCACATTGGGAATGTGAGAGAAACATAACCTTCATATATGGGTGAGACATAATGGAATCGGTATCTCGGGTTTACCATTTTAGACCAATCGAGGACAACGGGTCTAAGTAGTTACCGAATCCATTATAGATCAAGTAGCACTTCCGGTCCCAGTGTTGTGGGGCGTTTCAGTCCTTGTTAAAGCCGACTACTCGACGGAACTATGTGTCACATTGTGAGATCGAGGCAATGGGGCCAATGTCTAGTTACCTCTAATAATGACATGGTCCTGGCTAAGACGCAAGTTCCTTATAAGAGGAGGGTAGGGACAAGATCTATTACGAGAGGCGGTGGGGGGGAGGAGCTCTTGTTACTTTTGGTAGGTACAAGATCCTGCGAGGACTCCTTCTTCTTGAGGGGGAGAATGTAATAAGTGTGACCTCTAGTTACCTTTGGTTGAGACAAGATCCCAACGAGGACCCATTTTCTTGAGGGGGAGAATGTAATATGGGTGACCTCTAGTTACCTTTGGTAGGTACAAAATCCTGGCTAGGACTCATCTTCCTTATAAGAGGGGGAGAATGTAATATCGTATATTGAAAATATGAGAGAAACATCACCGTCATTGGAAATACGAGTTACCTTTACTAGGGACAAAGATCATGGCGAGGACAATCATATCTTCCTTAGAGGGGGAGAAAAGAAATAGTTACAATGAAAATGTGAGAGAAACATCATATTCATATATGGGTAAAACATAATGAAAGGACATCATGTCTCCGTAATTACCTGATCCATTTTAACCCAAATATCGTTATTAGACCCGGGGTTATGTGCATTACATCTCCCAAATGAAAATTTATGAAAGGGGATTTATTTTATTATTTAGGAAATGTTGTTTCGACTGCATTTATTAAGATTTATAATACTCCCTCCGTTTTTTAAGTGTCATTTTTCAATAATTTGCTTTGTTTTTATTTATCTATTATTTTATAATACCAATACAACATTTATTATTTTTTTCCACCTTTACCCTTCATTTTAATAACCCAAATTTTGATACAATTTCCCAAGCACAAGGAATGAAGGAAATTTTGTTATTTTACCCTGTTTTTCAGACACATTAATTACATTCTTAATCTGTGTGAATCTTTTTTACACGACAGATAAAAAAACTGAGGGTGTATTTACGTACGTTGTATTGATGCAATGGAAGTTAAAAGTGAAAATTTGATTTATGTATTACTCCCTCCGTTCTAAAATAACTGATGTAGTTGCTAAAAATACGCATATTAAAGATGTGGTTTAATTCTTTAATTTGAATGTCAAAATGACTAATAAAACCTTAGTGTATAATTAATGCAATGGTGTATTTATTCTCTCACTCCCTAATGAATAAGGGTAGATGTAAGAAAAACACAATAAATGTTGCATTGGAAATTTAACAACCTCAATTATTTTGGAACAAATCTTTTTAGCAACTGTCTAAGTTACTTCGGAACGGAGGGAGTAATTTAATTTTGTGTATATATGTGTGTACAAACAAGTGATTTACAAGAAATTAATATAAGGTAAATGTTAAGGAATGACAACTTCAATTGTGTATCTTGCATAACTCATGTTACAATACATCAATAGATTTGGTGTACGTTTTAATACATTTGACAACAAGGTGCGGTGCATGCAATTTGCATTCAACTTTCTCTTAAATTAAATTTTTTATTCTTGTTTTTTTACCTTTGTCATTTTATGTACTTTTTACTGTTGGAAAAAGGAAGGTGTTGGGCATTCGAGTCCCGAGATGTTTCCCTCACGTACTGCAGTTTTCTCCATTCTACTTTGTTTACTATTTGCATTTGGAGGGACTTTAGAAACGTTGAGACACATATGTCCTAGTGACTTCGAGTACATGTATAAAATGTGGCATGTCCTTTAAAAAATTTACTCTTTTTTTTTTTTTTTAACGACAATGTTATATTGAAGTAAGAAAGGACTTATCTAAGAAAACGGTAGATAATCAATGCTCAACAGAGTTTTACAAAAGGAGAGAAAGACTTAAAAGTTAAAACTCAAAAAAAAAAAAAAAAAAAAAAAAAAACAAACAAACAAACAAACAAACAATAACCAAACCTCAAACTCGAACAACGCTCCACACCGTGTGTCTTCCTCGGTAACTCCCTCACACAAAGTGCTTACTTTTGCCTTGATCCTTCTACCCACAGGACCTACACCTCTCGTCATTTCCGGTTTGTCGAAGACCGTTTTCCTTTTGCCCACCCCACCACAACCCCCTCTCCTCTCCCTGATCCAACTCCCTGGAATGGTGCTCTCCCCACTCCTCCTATCCCTCCACCTAGCCCTCCACCAGTTGCGTCTCCCCAACCGCCTCCTTCCCTTCCTCTCTCCTCCCAAGAACCCGCCCCTACTCCTACCCAAGGCATAATAAGCCAGTCCAAGCACGGGATCCGCAAACCGATCACTAAGCTTAACCTACATGCCCTAGCCGTGACTGCTACTGAACCACGAACCGTCAAGAAGGCCCTCCGTGACCCCGCATGGTTTTCTGCCATGACTTATGAATATAATGCCTTAATTCGGAACGACACTTGGGAACTTGTTCCACGGGAGCCCTCATTTAATATTGTTGACTGTAAATGGATTTTTCGTGTTAAACGTCATGTAGATGGATCTCTTGACAGGTATAAGGCTCGTCTAGTGGCAAAAGGCTTCACCCAGTGCCCTGGTATCGATTATTCTGACACATTTAGCCCAGTCATCAAGCCCACCATTGTCCGTATTTTGCTCTCCCTTGCGCGTGCTCATAAATGGACTTTAAGACAACTTGACGTCAACAATGCCTTCCTCCAAGGCACTCTTACCGAAACTGTTTACATGGCTCAGCCTCCCGGGTTCATTAATCCTACTAATTCTACTCATGTCTGCAAGTTAAAGAAAGCAATCTATGGTCTCAAACAAGCTCCCCGTGCCTGGTATGAGGAACTTAAGGCGTTCCTCTTGCGCATTGGTTTACTTAATTCCACTACTGACACCCCTCTCTTTACTTATTGGGCTGATGGTTGCATCATTTATATTCTGTTCTATGTGGAAGATTTGGTTATCACTAGCACTGATTCTTCTATGGTTGAGAGCTTCATTCAGTCTCTCTCCTCTCGGTTTTCCGTCAAAGATCTTTGCAAGCTTACTTACTTTCTTGGGGTCGAAGTCACCCCCAAATCTGCTGACTTGTTGCTCTCTCAGCGTCGCTATATATATATGATATTTTGTCCAAATATAACATGCTTGAGGCCAAACCCTCTTCCACGCCCATGCAAAGTGATATCACTGAGCTCCTTGATTCATTTGCCGTTGTACTCTCTGATCCTGCCGCCTACCTGGTCTTTTATTGGGAGTCTTCAGTATCTTCAATTTACCAATCCGGATGTCTCCTTTGCTGTCAATAAGCTTGCTCAATTTATGCATCAGCCTACTGAGACTTATTGGGACTTTGCTAAAAGGCTCCTTCACTACCGGCATGACCGAGGTTGGTCTTCAGCTTTACCATCATTTTCCCTTAGCTTTGCATGTCTACTCTGACTCTAACTGGGTGGAAACAAACATGATTATTCATCTACGGGGGCGTATCTTGTTTATCTGGCCGGAATCTTATTTCATGGAGTTCCAAGAAACAACCAACCATTGATAGGTCCTCCACTGAACAAGCCAGTTGCCAACACTGCTGCTGAACTAAACTGGATCACCTTCATACTTCATGATCTTCACCTTCCCAAGGACAGTGTACCTATGATTTATTGTGATAATATTGGCGCCACTCATCTCAGCTCCAACCCTATTTTTCATTCTCGGATGAAACATGTTGCCATTGACTTTCACTTCATCCGCGAGCAGGTTCGGGCAGGCAAGCTTCGTGTAACTCATGTATCTGCAGCTGGTCAACTTGTTGATCTCCTTACGAAGCCCTTGGACCGCCGGACTTTCCACACTTGTGTATCCAAGCTTGGCCTTCATTACCCTCGTCCAGCTTGCGGGGGCGTAATAAGACACTAGTGTGTACAAGCGTGAATACTTTAGTGTGAATACATTTATATAGAATATCTCGTATATATTCTTTCTTCAAATAGCTTGTACTAATTTATTATGATTGATCTCTATGAGTGTGTATAGTGTATCCCTTGTACTCAAACTTAATACAATCCATCTCATTCTTCCTATTACACTGTTACTACCTACTCGTGTCCTAAATTATAAACCGTCTTACGAAATTCTTCACCACCGCCCTCTCGACTACTCCTTTCTTCGCGTTTTTAGGTGTGCTCTTGTTGGCCCAATCTCCGTCCCCACAACAATCACAAAACCTACTTCCGGCCCAAAACTTGTGTTTTCCTTGGATACATCCCCACACATCATGGTTACAAATGTCTTGACATTTCCACATGACGTATTTATATTTCTCGACATGTTGTCTTCGATGAAAAACACCTTAACTAACACTTCACCTCACCACTCATCTTCTGAAGACACTCCAAACCTGACATCCTCACCACCCTCTTGAAGTACACCCCTCTCTCAACCCACTCGGCCGACTCTCTTGACTCACCTCCCATTTATAGTGTTCCTCCTTCATCTTCCCCACCCACCTCTCCACCTCCTAAATCTGATACATAGCCAATTGAATCACTTCATCCGCACCCCATGACAACTCGCTCCCGCACATATACTCCCAAACCCAAAGCTCTACCTCTTGACATTGATCCTCTCTTGACTGATGCCTCATCCACTGAGCAGTCTGAGCCCAAAAATTTCACTTAAGCCTTTAAATCTCGTGCTTGGCGTGATGCCATGAGGGATGAAGTAAAATCTTTAGTCTCTAACGATATCTGGGATTTAGTCCATCCACTTGTCAAATGAATATTATTGGAAATAAATGGGTTTATCGAATCAAGTGCCATGCATATGGTCGACTTGAACGCTATAAGGCTCGTTTGATTGGAAAGGGTTATCATCAACATGAAGGTTTTGATTACCTCGACACTTTCAGTCCGGTAATCAAGTATGTTACTATCTGCTTACTTCTCTCTCTTGTCACTACCAATCACTGGGCCATCCGACAGATTGTCACTCTAAATGCTTTTCTCCATGAATATCTTAACGAAACAATCTACATGCAGCAGCCTCACGAAACAGTCCATAATTCTACATAATTCTATAAAGATTCTCATGATTGACCAAATCCTTGATTGTAGCTCTGCCTTGTAATTGCACTCTACTTAAAGGGAAAACATCAGCAATGTAAATCAACATAGAATTAATATAAATGATTTGTTCTTACAGTTAACGAGAAACAACCACTAAACCAACTTACTACCCACCAACCTACAAATCACCTAAAGAACAAAAGGAAAAAAAAAAAAAAAAAACACACAACAACAACAAAAAAAAGTGACCGATCGTCATTCTAGGGCCGAAAGCAACCCTCGACAAAAAACACTCAAAAATAACTCTTATGCGGATTATGTTTGACAAGGATTGAAGATTATATATATGTAATCTTAATCCTTATCAAGCAAAAAAGGTGTGCCACATCGGGCTCTGGAAGATGCGGTGGACCGCAACAATAGTTTTAGCGTCGTGATAGTTTGAACAACACGTACAACGATGTGAATTGCTCTGTTCTGCATTTTCTTCATCGACCATGGTATTTGAAAGTGAAAAATGGCCTCTATTTAACTCGCAAAGCCTATTTCATTCTGGAAACTAAAAACAACCTCATCAAGTGCATTATTAATCATATAACAAGCATCAACATTATCGTGAGGATGTTTCAGAGCTTTAAACAATTCGAAATTAACAATTTCAACATTGACTCTTAAAATCAATTTTTAAAAACATATTTGAACTCAAATCAACCCATATATATATATATATATATATATATATATATATATATATATATATATATATATATATATATATATATATATATATATATATGGCGACAAACTAGAATTACTAAACAATGGTAAGTGAAATGGTTTTTTTTAACTTTTAAGATAGACATTTAAGCAAACCACTACTCCCTCCGTTCCAATTTATCTAATGCAGTTGTCAAAATTATTTGATCCACTTTATCTGATGCAGTTATATTTCCAATGCAACATTTATGGTATTTTTCCTTGCTTTACCCCTATTTATTGCAATAGGATAGATAAAAAAAGAATGTCACATTAAATATAACCAAGGACTTTTTAGTCCATTTTAAAATAAATGCATTAACTCAATTTCTTAATATGCGTATAACCTAGTATTTTTATGCACGGTAAAACGAACAATCTAAAAAAGTAAAAAGGATTACAAGTCTATAAAATGAATAACAAATTTTTAGCAATATTTTTTTTCAGTATCAAAACACCAATTCATAAATAAACAAAGTTCAATATTTTCTTCAATATCTTTATAATTATGCTATATATATGCATTTATTCTATTACTTGGTTTTTAAGTGTTGAATACATTCTTCTCTCCAATAACTAAACAACTGAAGAAAGATTACCGAATCAATTAATCAACACTAAGAGCTTTAAAACCTATTGTCATACTAATCCGCACCCAATCCGCATTTAACAAAATCCGCACGTGTGGGTTGAACTTTGAATTAGGTTGAATATGGTTTTAAATTTTTATAACCCGCAACATAAAGGTTGGGTATGAGTTTTTATAAAACCCGCACGACCCAAATCATGTGAACCCCTACTAGTCTCAATGTGTGAAACTAATCCTTGCATAGGCATTTGAAACATATGTTATTCTTTTTGAACAAATAATAATAATATTATTAAGGGATCTAACAAGGCGCTTTAAGGCTAAAATTACCAAATTACAAATGTTCACCTAATCTTAGGAAACAAATTGGCTACGCCAAAACATATATGAAACAAATACGAAAAGACTAGCGCCAGACAGCTATACAAGGACTAAAATATGCTAAAAGAGAGCAGACTAGTCTTCCAAGTTGTCCTATCAATATTCAATAGTGATATTACTATTTGTAGCGGTGATCCAAGTGAAACTCTTACTTTGAATTTCCCCGAACAAATTGTCCACATTGAGATCTTTTGAGTTAAAAACAACTTGTTTCCTAGCCATCCAAATTGTCCATATTGACTGAATGAATCTCAATCCATAAGTAACAGTACTCTTGGAATAGAGAGTCAATCAACAATCATAAGTCAAATAGAAGAAGAAAAAGAACAGTGAGAGAGTAGATGCGAGATAACTTATTCGCCACCTTACAAATAGGGCAAACCAAACTGTCAAGAGGAATACCTCTTTTCACGATATTGGTCCGATTGGGGATACGGTTGTTGGCAACCTTCCAACTAAAGTTGTTGACCTTCGAGGGAATAGAACCATTCCACCTCCATAGGAAGATAATCGACGAATCTCTAATAGATGCAATGTCAAGAATGGTTTAAATTTAAATCGAGCCACTGAAAAGACACCATTAGAGGAAGTTTCCAATATGCAGGGTATCTGAATTACCTGCAATGGGAGATATAATTGAGAGAAAATGAACAAGGTCTGCAAACTCTCCTCACTCCCTATGTATAATTCGATGGTCCACAATACACGGGTTAGATCTAACTAAATAAACATGCATTAATTCCTTTGGGATGCCGATTACTCGAAACCTCGCTAAAAGACCACATACTACGACTTTACAGTGGTGATCTAATCAGTGTCCTATTTATTCCTTCAACGTGGTTCCTTCAAAAAAATTATAAAAACACGCAGTAAATTGATCAGATGCATGCAAGTACGATTAAAAGTAAAAACTAGAAATAATTTATTTCATAATGCACGATTCTCGAGATTCAACGAGCACCGCTGCAGCGGCATGGACCGTTGCACCATCATTGGCTCAAATACCACGTCCCACACATAACACTTAAAATATTTGAAGAAAATGTTTAGTAAAACTGAAACGTAGAAGTGCAGAAAAAAAATCCTACATCAACGTGTTAACGAAGACAATCATCAAGTTGAAGTCATGAAAGAAGGACAAACTCTAGCTAGAAAAAGGAGTGATCACTCCAATGCCTTCAAACAGTATCAACTCAAGCTATCAAGGGGTCGAACTTTCAAAATCAATTTGTAGAGAAGAAGCTAAGGAGACTGTAATGTCCCGTTCCCGGATACCGAGTTCTTATCCCGAAAAAAACGTTCGGCACGTATAACATTAAATAAATCTAATATTATATGTAATCCTCAACGTCGTCGGATCGAGTTAAGTAAATGAAAGCTAAAAAGACTCGGGTGAAAACCGTAAATGTTACAAGAATTACAATGTCATCCAACTAAAAGATAGAAAAGAGGACTTACAACAACGAAATATCTTACAAGTACGATGTCTTACCAAAGAAACAACTTAACTTACGACAAGTCTTAGAAAATGTACAACAAGTCTTAAAATGAAACATAGTAGTAAATTAAAAAAATGATAATAAGATATAACAACTTCATAGTAATCTAAGCACGGCATGACATCAAATGATCAAACATCGTCCTCCAAGTCATCACAATACGGCTCAACCTGTATGTCTTCTCACACAAGAAAACAACATACAAACATGCAATAAAGGTAAGAACCAACGTACTTAGTAAAAGGTAGAAGCTAATGAACAATTACACTTTATAATGAACGGAAAACGTTTTATCATTATTACGTTATTTTTATGAACCCGACTCAAACTCTAGGGTTCACTTCATGCTCATCAACATGTCGTGAGGTCCTACTTTCTTTCTAGCTTAGCTTATCTTTGTTACATCAAGTATTCAAGGGCACTACGAATGGTGCTACTCACCACGAAGCATCAGGTTGCAACCTACTATTGGTGCTACATTAGTAGCCACGGGCTAGTCCCGATAGTGTGTGTGTTCGGCGAAGTCCCTCCGTACTTGGGGTCTTAGTACCCTACGGAGTTGTTCACTTTATCTGACCATACCACACATCGCGATATTGTCTTGTGCCTTACCAAGAACCTTGATGTTGATGCTTTTAACTACACAAGTATGTATGTTATTAATTGTTAACTAGCCACCTGAGTGTTTTCAAGGCAAAGGCTCTCTTACACTTCTACTGCCTCACTTAGACAGCTAGACATTAACAAAGCCTATCACATACACATACATTTATGGATACTAATCCATCAAAGCACAAGGCCAATCATGATCTTCCGACGGCCCCAAACTTCAACTCTTAGGAAGAATCCATTCGGTACCGGAACTAAACGCATCAAAAACTTAATCATGGCTTTGTCAAGTTTATTTAAGATTATTAGATCAAGAAATAACATTCAAAACTCAATTCGGGGTCTTAGAAACCCAAAATTGCAACATGCATTTTTGGCGCGCGTCAGGCCTCTTTGGCGGGTGCTGAAGGACATCAGTGACCTTGCAAATCATTCTGCTCAGTGTTGGCGCGCACTGAGCCAATTCGGCGTGCGCTAAAATAGTCTGAACAATCTGCTTGGTTTCTGCTTTACTTTGGCGCGCACTATGTGCTAAAACCCCTAAAACTAATCTGCCTGCTCAATGTTCCCTCTTTGCGCGCGCTAAAGCCCTTTGGCTCATGCCAAAACGTCGAAACTGATCTAAACATTAAATTTCCTGCACTTTTCGATTCTGTTTCTTTTCTCCAGAGCACAAGTTTGAACTTGAAATAAAATTCCTGACAACCTCCGTGTTGATGAGAGGTTTTATTAGAATAATAAACCTCCACATTAATTCCTTTTTTTTTTTCTTTTTTAACTTTAATGTATAAAATAATAAACGTAATATTACAATTTTGTGTGAAATGACACGTCTGTCCTTTTTAAAAATCGGAATATTACAGAGACAATTAGCAAAGACTTAAAAACAAAGGCCCTAGAATAGAAAAGTCCACAAGAAGATACTCCAGACTCAAATTCAATAACAAATCGAAATCACCATTACAAACACAAAAGGATTTAAACCCGAAAAAGATGAAAAAGAGATTTTTAGATATTTTAAACAAGTGAGCTGGAAATATCAATGTAAAGAAAAATTATTCTTCGTATGTGGAAAATGAAACATTTATGATGGAAAAATACACATGAAAATAAGAAGGATGAAAAAGAAAATTAACCTTCACCTTCAAGATTTTATAGTTTCTTTATGATACTCGGCTCCTGAATTTATAAACAAAATCTTTTAATAAATTATTGCTTATTGAAAAAATCAGAAACCCGTAATTAAGACGCATTTCGATTCTTCAGTAATACTGACATAAAATTTAATAAGTTCGACAAACTTCTCCTAAGATACATAAAATCAAAACTCAATATAGATATAGATATATAGAGATTTATATATATATATATATATATATATATAAAAAAAAAAGAACGCAACATATGATGGTTATTTTCAATCAAAGTAAACGCTTTCCCTCCTTTTTGTTGTGCTATCTTGTCTCCCCTTTTGGTCTGCTAAGGTTATTTTAACCTTGAATACATATGTTTCAAAACTTATACTTTTCTACCCATTGTATTTGTTGTTCCACCTTCTTTTAATTTGGTGATTTTGTTCAGCCTTTCACCTTTTAAACCTTTTTGCCTTTTTTTTTTCTCTTCATTTTATCATTTTCTCTATTGTATGATTGTAGTATCTCCCCTCCTATACTGCCTTCAATCCCTATACCCCACCCTCCTAACCCCTCCTCCCCCCCCCCCCCCCCCACACCTTTTCAACATATAAGCTGAGGCAGACTCAAGAACTCATCTACCTAACTGTTCCCTTCTCCATATATTCATCATGAGTGATCCCTACAGCTACTATCCTACTAGCTACTTGAATAATGGAGGAATCTTCAATAATAATCCCAACTCTTTTACCCATTTCTCTTCTTCAATTCCATTACTTAATTATCCTAACCTCTACTCAACAAATCATACTATGAATATCCCTTCTTCTTTCTTTGATTACCATCATCATCATCATCATCATCATCAGCCCTCTAATGATTCACCACCATCTCCACCTACAAGAGAAGTTCTTCCCCTCCTTGGCTCAAGCCCTGTTAGATCTTACCCTACTGAACAAGATTCATCATCATGCACTGCCATGGATGTTGACAAGATCAACAAAGATGGAAGCTTTCTATTGTCTAGCTTTCTAAATGACCATTATCATGATGATGATGATGATGATGATGAAGATCATCATCATAACAAGGTCACAGTTGCTTTGAATTTAGGGCTCCCTACTCCTAGCCAGATTGCTGATGCAGATTTGATCTCTACCCTATCTTCAAATGATCATGTGGTAGTGGAAGTGGATAGAGATGATGATCAATTAGAAGCACCAATTATAAATGGAATTGGGATCCCTACAAGAACACTTCATAAGGGTCAGTATTGGATCCCTACTCCTTCTCAGATTCTCATTGGTCCTACTCAATTTTCTTGCCCTCTTTGCTTCAAGACCTTCAACAGATACAACAACATGCAGGTTTGTGTTTAATTAATTAATTACTTTTTTCTTCAACCAAAATGTTTAATTTTCTCTTTCACCAGATATATTTTGTTGGTATATAAATCTTGTTTAATTAGGTCATATATAATAATATAAGTATGATGTAACAATCTATATAGTGTTAGGATTTCTCTTTTTAAATTTCTTGATGTTTGTTGATTTAAATTTTTTGGTACTAGAAAAGAAAGAGTAAAGACCCATCTTTCTTCTTTATATTTATTTTAGCAAAGATTTAAGAGGGATTGATATGATGAGTCAATGAGCTAGTGTTGAAAATGGGACCTTAGGATTTCAGCTTTCCCCTTTATGGTATCTTTAATCAGGTGAATACATGTATATATGTCATTCAATTCTTCCATAATCCACTCCACTTTTCTGCATGATTTGTGGGTTTTGGGATCTGAATAAATCTACTTCTCTACCTTTTTTTTTTTTTTTTTTTTTTTTTTCTAACTGTGCCACATCTTATCAGTCAGTTTTTCTCTCTCTTTTACCCTTTATTTGATTGAACAACACGACCATATTGTGCCTTTTGTCCTAGAAGTTTGTAATCTTTACACTTTGGCAATTGTGTCAATACTCTACTTTTTTCTTTTCTTTTTTTGCTCAGTCAGTAGTAGTAGTAAGTTCTTCTGGGCACATTATGTAATCTTCATCATACAGCAAAAAAGTAAAGGGATTCAGCCTCTGAATCTGACTACTCAATGACTATGCATGAGCACACACATAAGAAGCTTTCCCTACCCCTCTACCCCCTACCCCCACTCCTTCCTCCCCCCCACCCCCTACCCTAAGGAAAATCTCCATTAATTGATACACATAAAACACCAACCAATTAAAAGCCTAACTACTTGCACCAAAATTTAAAGGGTTGTAGCTAGCTTCCTTTCTTGGGAAAGTAATGTTGTTGCAGGAGGATATTCTACATATATCAGGTGAATACATTAACTATTGAATATATTTTTTTTTATTAATTTGGGAATATTATTAGATAGGCAATGGATAAAGCTTACAGTTAAGAAAGGCAATCTTCAACTTTAAAAAAAGGAATTAAACTAAATGATAAAGATGATTTTATAATCATAGTAACATGAATTCTTTTACTATTGTATCTTATGGAAGATTCTAAACTTAATTGTAACACTCTAATTTTTTCACCACTTAGGCCACCCAAAAAAAAAAAGGCAAACGTTTTTCTTAAGCTTCTTAGGGTAATTAATGACAAACCTTTTAATAAAAAGTAATGATCTGCACCCTTAATCATGATGGTTTTACATCTGATGTAAACCTATATATCATAATTAACAGTGTAGATGACCGTTGTGTCATTGTTTATGACACAATGGTTGTACCGGTATCATTACGTATATTTCTTGTCTATGTGTTTGTACTTTCTTGATCGAATAGTCTAAATCTCTCATGCAATTAATGTTTTCACCCATAGGATTGAACAAGTCTTCTGACATAACTTGCATTCATAACAGTTACAAGTATGTCTGGATCTTTATCTTGTCCAATGAAGTGATGAAGTATAACTAATCAAGAGTTATATATATATATATATATATATATATATATATATATATATATATATATATATATATATATATGCTCCTCAATTGCTAATTGAATAATATTCTTAATCAAATTAATTAATTAACACAACATAATGTGTCATTAAAACCTGTTGTGACGTCTTAATGTCTAATGTCACAACACAATATGATATAACGGTAAGCCTTCTGATAATTGAAAGAGAAATTTCACTAACAATGTAACACGGTTGTGACATTAGCATTATTTATTAGCTTCTGAGTGAATTATTAAAAGAGTATAAATCAATATATATATATATATATATATATATATATATTTGGACAATTGTAAAAACAGATGCATATGTGGGGGCATGGATCTCAATACAGAAAAGGGCCAGAATCACTAAGAGGAACACAGCCAACAGCCATGCTAAGGCTACCATGCTACTGCTGTGCACCAGGTTGCAGAAACAACATAGATCACCCAAGAGCTAAGCCATTGAAAGATTTCAGAACCCTTCAAACACACTACAAAAGGAAACATGGGATCAAGCCCTTCATGTGTAGGAAATGTGGCAAAGCATTTGCAGTTAGGGGTGATTGGAGAACCCATGAGAAAAACTGTGGGAAGCTTTGGTATTGTACTTGTGGCTCTGATTTCAAGCACAAAAGATCACTTAAAGACCATATCAAGGCTTTTGGGAATGGGCATGCTGCTTATGGTGTTGATTGCTTTGAAGATGAAGATGACGAACCCGAACCTGAACCCGAACCCGAACCCGCTTCCGAAATTGAACAAGACAATGAGTCCTCTCAGTGATATATATATATATATATATATATTAATCAATGTAGTGTTTGAGCTTGAATCATAAAACTGGGGCTTAATTAAAAATAAGAGATTATGATATGTATGTTCTCAATTTCTGAGAGCAAATTTTGTGAAGTTACCTCTTTAATTTTAAGCTTAATTAACCCTCTTTTGTTTTGGGCTCTCTCCATATGTGGCTTTGGTAAAAAAAAGTGCACTTACGTAGTCCTTTCAAGCAAAATTATTGGAAAATCTAAGTTTATGTAAATGCAGCTCTAAAATATTGACAAATTCCACTTGTCATATATATTTATTTATAGCTTTTGCAATGCATGCATACATGGTAACTTATACAAATTGAAAGGTTAATATACTAACAATTAAGTCGGTGAGAAATCTGAACTAAAACTTGCGGACGAGGAACAAAGTTTAATTTGCCCTAGCTTTCACCGACCACTACGTACAACACCAACGCCACTGACCATCCCGTTCGTAACATGACTAGGGTGCTGCGGCTTCATTCGCAAGCCGAGCAAGGAGGTTGTCGCCGGATTCATGCATCATTTGACTGGAATTTCTCAATAAAGGCGGTGTAGAAGGCATCCCCAAACTGGAGGTGTCGGTGAAGAAGCACTTCGATCAAGTCACAATTTTTCTATGAACATTACAAAGTAATTCATGCGATACATTGATACTATTATGTGAATGAAAGCCAAAAGGATTTACAAATTATTTAAATTGAACTAATGCATACTCATGCCTAAATTAAATAAAATCTCAAAGCTAAGCACCTCTCAACCATCATCTAGTGTACTAGTAAACTTCCTTAATTTCTAGGCACAAACAACATAATAAAAAATCGTATACTACTCGTTTCAACTCTCAAATATAGATTTAACCTCTACACCTTGTTAATATTGAACTAAGAGCTACGACATCGAATAACTTAGAAAAATCACAATATTCTTAAGACAAAATAGAATTTGAGCAAGATGAGCATATTAATTTTCATAAGTGAGAGAGAGAGAGGAGAAATGAGATCGAGGTAACTAGATTTCATATATATCAAAACAAATGATGAGTTATCTCAAATATTGGTGCTGAGTGAGTAGAAAAAGAATATAAAATATTGGGTCTTGAAATATCAGTTGATTTGTGGCGTGTTGTGTTCTTCTTCTAAGAGATCGAAATATTGAAGATGTGTGAGTGAATGAAACCAAATGTGTAGGATATAAAATGATTTTGGTGTGAAACACATGATGAACATTTATATTATTAATAGGTTTTTATGGTGTTTAATTAATGTTGTATATAAAGTGAAGAAAAAAAAAATTATACAACTCAAGGCAACTCAAGAACAATTTTAGTGCTTAAATGTATCGAACGCAATATATTGTTCAAATGTTTTTTTTTTCCACCAAAATGAAATTACCACATATAATGAAATTATACTTCCACACATACGGTAGGACTCAAACTCGAAAGCTAATGATCCTGACATCTAAGCTTAACCACCTTGATAAGCTTTGTCGGCTTGATTGATATATGAAATAATATGCAGCAATTACTCTCTTCTATAATTTCAACTCTTGTTGTGACAAGAGAAAGACATGAGGAGTACGAGTCAAAGGAAGGCATATGAGACGTCTTATCTAATAAGCTACTCAGAAGAAGGTTTCAGAACCACAGAACAAAATATTGTAGTAGTACTCTCTCTCTCTCTCTCTCTCTCTTTTGTATTGATGATGGCATCACCATTCTGTCTGTCTGTCCCATGCATGTACTTTTTGTATATTCTGTCCCTATCCCATTCTGTTGTGACAAGATAACGCTTCATTTTCATTTGTTTAATTTTTCTTTCTAGGATTACAATTAAGGGTAATGCACGTGGTTTCTTTTCAAAGGAAAATACTTGTGTGGAGGGGAATTTTGAGGTGAAATGACGGGTGAAACGATAAGAACCATACAGTTTAAAGACAGAATGAAACTGTGTGGTGTGTATGTCTCCACACCCGTGTGTAGACACCACACAAGAACCTTCCCTTTTTCAAAAACAAAAATGACAAAATGTGCACGTAAAGTAAGAGAGGAGTTATTGTGCAACAATTATTAGTGAGTGATATCAAGTGGATGGATTTGATGCATCCAACTCACGTCTCTAGTGTGTGAAAGATGCTGAGTTGGATGCATTACATTCATACACTTGATAACACTCTTAAAATAACGTTTGCACAATAATTTCTCTCGTAAAGTAAAGGCATACATTAATTAAGGTGGATTTCATCGTTATTATGTTTGACGATAAATATATGTATTATTTTCTGTTCAAAAATTATTAAACCCTAATCACGAGGGTCTTCATTCTCCTCTCTCTCATAGGATGAGTGAAGATGTTAATCATATAATTTACTGACTCTGTGTAGTGGGTCTAGTGGCTTGTTATTATACCAAAGAATTTATCCATTTACGGGATTTGAAATTCGATACTCCATTAGGTTATGCCCCGCAGACAATCATTTTTTTCCCCTAAGACTACGGTGAGTGGAGTCAAATTCATCATGGCACATTATTATTTCATTCATTTTCGTCGACTAAAGTCAAGCATAGTCTTTTTTCTTTTGAGGAAAAGTTAAGCATAGTTAGATGGAAATATAAGTGGAATGTAGTAGTGTATAACATATGGATGTAGAGAAATATGATCAAACAAACATGATACCGAAGCTGAGAGACCTCCGGCTTTTATTTTTCTTACGAATTTAGTTGAAAAATAAGAAATTTTATACTAGCTTGATACATAGACTAGCTTTTTTGGGCCTAGCTTTTGATTTTTGGAGACGAAAATCCATTGTAAATTTTTTTTCCGACCAAAATTCATTGTAAATTATATTTTGTTATCCCGTTTGGGGGTAACGAAATAAGATGATCATTTTCGGCAAGAAATAAAAAAGCCAAGCATTTATTTACGTACGAAAGTAAATTAATGTGCCTAACAAAAAAAAACAAAAACAAAACAAAACATGGCTTAGACTGTCGTAGGAAATTTTGATTTTAGCAACTGTGACATACAATTAGGAACGGAAGGAGTATTTGGTTTTGACTAATTTTACTAAAAACAAAAGAAAATTTTGACTAATGGGGTCTGGTAGCGCTAAGTGATACATAAAAGATACGGTCAACTGCTTAAACTGTCGTCCTCGCTTGGTCTTGCTTAGACCGTCGTCATCGCTTGATCTAAAATGACTAACCCGAGTTGACTGGACATTTATTTCTCACACATATAATGTGATAATTCATCTCCCACACATTCTCAATGTGAGATATCACATTCTCCTCCCCCCCTCCCCTATAAGCAACTTGTGCCCTCGTCAAGATTTGTCCCTGACTCGTCCTTACCAGAGGACTCTAGATGTGCCCGACACCTGGTTCCATCTGATAATCGACTCTGATACAAATTGTAACGTCCCCAAACCCCCGGATCTGGTTGTGATAAGTGGGTCATAAACGATTCGGTTAACAGCTCAAACCATCGTCCTCGTTTGGTCTAAACGGGTTAACCCGAGTTGACTAGAAAGTCACACTTATAACGAAGTAATGCTTTTTCCACATTCTTAATGTGGGATATCACAATAAATGAACTATTTTCATTCTTGCAATTGACACGTGAAATAATTATTGATGAAACGGACTTAAGAATAAATGACAAACTTAGTAATGCTAGGTGGTGAGGGGTAATGTGGGATGGTAGGGTCCGGTAGAATGAAGTTTTTTAGGGTGATAGGCTAATGTAGGATATGGTGGGGTATGGTATTGGTGCGTCGTCAAACCATCAAATATAATTCACTTATCTTTCTATAACTAGTACATTGAATGTAGGAACCAGGCCAACCACAAGGAACACTGAATTTATTCATCTAAAATTTGTAAAATAAAAAGATACCTCCGTTCCTAATTATATGTCGCGTTTGAGAATAACACGCAGATTAAGAAAAATGAGTACTCCAAAAAAAATATTGGAAAGATTGATAGCTTGAATGAGCCTAGAAAATTGAAAAGTAATATTGAAAAACGGAAAGAGTATTAAAATAAGTATTGGAAATATAACTACCATATATAAAAAAGAAATTTTGATTTTGACAACTGCGACGTACAATTAGGAACGGGGGGAGTATTTGGTTTTGACTAATTTTACTAAAAACAAAAGAAAATATCCACTCTTAGAAAGTTTCCCTACATAATTTCCATGGGGCGAGATAAGACCAATGTGTGTGTAGAGGGCCTTTTTTTTAGGGGTAGAAGAGAGATTTCATTCATTGCAAATCAGCTAAGCAAGCTGAGAGTACAGAGTTGGGGGGGGGGAATTCCTAATTACAACGATTGGAACAATCAGAAGGTAAGGAAAATCCTAAATCGGCAAGAAGATCAGCCACTCTATTACAATCGAGATTAATGAAAGCCAGGGAGCAAGCTTCAAAATTCCGGCTAAAGTTTCTGATATAAGATGTCAAGGCTTCAATGGGGGAAAGGTCTTCAGGATCTGGTCTTGAGTCCAATCTTGCAATGCAATTTAGGTTATCCGACTCTAAGATGGCTTTCCCATTCCAAATTTTTTATAGTTCATACAAGCCCAGTGAAATTGCTTTTATTTCTGCATACTTAATCGATTCAATCGGCCCCAGATTGAAGGAGAAGGCAGAAAGGATGGCACAATGGTGATCCCGCAAAATGACTCCAGCAGATCCAATGTCAAATTTGATACTTGCATCAACGTTGATCTTTATGGTGTGAGAAGTTGGCGGAGACTAGTTTGTGGGGAACGGCTGGAGGTGTTTAGGAGTTGTCTCAGTTTGTTGGGCCCTTTGGTATGCCAAAAGAAGAGTATCAGCTTGGATAGAAATTCTTGCAGGTGAGGGTGGTTTCTTATCAAAGATAGCACTGTTACGGGCAAGCCAAATAAACCAGAGGTGCATGCAAATTGAATCAGCAACTTCAGACCATTCAGTCCGGAGGAGAGTGCAAAAATCCAAGAAGACAGTGTGGGTCAACGATGTAAGAGGGAAGAAAACTGGATGGTTGTTCCATAAATTGAGCGTCCAAGGACAGGAAAAGAAGTAGTGGGACCAGGTTTCTTAGGTACTATGGAAAATTTGACAAAGGCCGTTTGTGATCTTTCTGGTTCTGAGGTTTGCTCCTATGGGAAAAGAGTTAGTGGCCAACTTCCAGATAAAGGATCGGATTTTGGCGGGGATTTGAAGCTGCCAGAGGTAAGTCCATGCCTGCTTTTTCTTGTTAGGATTTGAAGGTTCCCCTGACTTGTTTTTTTGCTCTTTGGATTTGAGGGCTACATTATATCCAGTTTTAACAGTGTAAAGACCTTTAGGGTTGAAGTGCCAAATGAGTTTGTCATGGGTAGGAGATGGATTGATGGGAATTTTTAGAATGTGTTCAATGTCTAGGGGTGAAAAGTGGGATTTGAGGGTAGGAACGTTCCAATGCTTGTTGGAAATAAGTTGGTCAACAGTGGTAAGGTTTTGGGTTACGGTAGGGTTGTAGGGGGTGACCATAAAGTTAGATTTGTTGGGCAACCAAGGGTCCATCCAAATATTGATGTTAGAACCAGTTCCAAAACTCCACCTTAATCCATTTTTAAGAAGAGATTTCCCAGCATTGATACTCCTCCAAACATAGGAGGATAAGGACTTGGGGGTAGCTTCCAGAAAGGAGGTTTTCTTATGATATTTGAACTTCAGAATATCAACTAGCACCGAGTGAGGGTTGTAGACAATTATCCAGCATTGTTTGACCAGAAGAGATAAGTTGAAGATTTCCAAGTTCTTAAACCCTTGGCCTCCCATGTTTTTAGGTTTGCAGATTGAGTCCATGAAATCCAAGCAACTGATTGTTTATCGGGATTGTGACTCCACCAGAATTTCCTAACCATTCCTAGAATCTCATTTAAGAGTTTTTTTGGTAGAAGAAAGCATTGCATGACATAAGTGGGGATTGCTTGGATCAGCTTTAATCAAGATTTCCTTACCCGCTTCAGTGAGATACATAGTCTTCCACCCATTGAGTTTTTTCTAGATTCTATCCTTTAAGTACTTAAAGATATCATATTTAGATCTGCCCACAAGGAAAGGTAAGCCAAGGTACTTACCATTAGAGGATCCAATAGGGATATAAATCTCATGTAGGATGGAATGTTGTAGGTCCCTTTCAATGTGCTTGTTGAAGTAAGTATTGGATTTAAGCAAGTTCACTTTCTGTCAGGTCCTCATAGGAGTGCAGAATTCTGGTGATTTCCTTAGCATTGGATGTGGTGGTATAAGCAAAGAGAATACAGTCGTCTGCAAAAAGAATGTGTGAAAGGTGTGGGCCTAATTTACCGAATCTGAAGGGTTGGATGGTTCCGGATAGGATGGCTTGGTTGACGACGGCTGAGAGGCCTTCTGAACAAATGATAAAGAGGAAAGGGGATAAATGGTCTCTTTGACGAATACCTCTGGTGGGGATGAAGGAAGATGAGGGTTGGCCATTGAGTAGGACTTTGTATGAGACAGTGACACAATCCATGATCAATTTGGTGAAATGGATAGGGTATCCCATCTTAATTAACATACCCTTAAGATAGTTCCACTAAATTCGATCGAAGGCTTTCATCATATCAAGTTTAATGGCCATGAGGCTTTTGTTGTGGTTGGTTTTGAGGTGTAGGGTATGGAAGGCTTCAAAGGCTATGAGGGCATTGTCAGTGATAAATCTTCCATGTAGGAATGCACTTTGAGATTTGTCAATTAGAGGCTCAAGGGTTTTTTTAAGTCTGTTGGCAATGGTTTTGGCAATGATTTTGTAGATTGTGTTGCTTAGGGAGATAGGTCTAAAGTCTTGCGAGAACGATATATTATATTTATTTCTTTTATGGATTTATAGTTTTATAAATATATATATATATATATATGTGTGTGTGTGTGTGTGTGTGTGTGTGTGTGTGTGTTTATTTTGGGGACTGAATGGTAATTAAGGGAAAGTAAAGGGTTTTTATGTTATTAGACTAGTGGGAGGTTTTATTTGGAAAATAACCTTCCCACTAAGTCACAAGTTCAGAATTATTGATTTGCAACATTGCCTGCAAGTTTAAGAGCAAGAGAAAGGCAATAACACTTCTTCAGAATTCTAAGTGATTACTTAACGGTTTTCAGATCAAAGAAGTGCACCGGAATCGTGAGAGAACAAGGATCGTGTTGATATCAAGTTTTCAGGCTTTCTTCAAGGTATGAAAGTCGGCATTTGGGCGGTTATGATCAAGTTTGATGTTTCTTGGTTAATTCGTAGTTCTAGATGTTTAGAAACTTTGATCTTAATTGGTTTGTGAATCAATTGTGGATCAAATAGGTTTTTGAGGGAGTTTGGACAAGTGCAGCAGAGTTTCATGCAAGTTTTGTTGAGTTTTGTACTTGAAACATGTAAGAAAATCTTCTCTATTGCTTTGATTATGGTTTGGTAGAGCTAAGGTATGGTGTTGGAAGTAATATGGTGTTAAAATTCATCTATAAGTGCTACCTTGCTAGTGTGGGATGTTATATGTTGTTAAATTGGTATTTTTCTGCTGTTTTGATGAGTACATGGTTGAAGAACATGTTTGGAAGTGTTAGGAATCCGTTAAAGTGCAGAAAACTGTGTTTTTGGGGTGTACTGCGCTTGGTGCGGACACACCAAGGCCAGTGCGGGCGCACTGGAAAGCAGAAGCTCCAATTTTACATTCAGAGTCTTGGTGCGTGCTCACCAGGACTCAGTGCGGCCGCACCGGGCTTCCAGAAATCAATTTTTACATTCAGAGCCTCGGTCAGGCGCCTTTAGGACCCAGTGCTAAGCGCCTTTGGAGCTAGTCTTGGCGCACCAGATTGCGATCTTTGGCGCAAGCGACCGGAGATGTTGTTTTTAGGTTTGACCAGTTTTGAGCCCCGAGTCTAGTTTTAAGTGTTGTTTCTTGATCTTATAACATTAAATGAACTTGAATAAGCCTCGATTAAGCTTCCGACACGTTTAGTTCCAGCACCGGATGTACTCTACCATAGAGTTGAAGTTCGGGACCGTCGGAAGGGGATGAATGGCTTATGCTTTGATGAATTATTATTCATCAATGTCTGTGTATGTGCCTAGGGTGTCGTGTCTAGAGTCTAAGCGAGGGAGTAGAGTTGTTAAGTGAGTTCCTACCCTGAAAATACTTAGGTGGCTAGTTAATGATTAATAATTTACATAAGTGTGTAGTAAAAGAATAAACATCGTAACATTCATGGTAAGGCACTTGTCTATATCGCGATGTGTGGGCGGTCAGATAAAGTGGATATCTCTACTGGCCTATAAACGGCTAAATGGAAGGGGGACTTCGCCGAACGTGTACACTATTGGGTTTTAAGCCGTGTCTATTGGTGTGATCCACTAATAGGTTGCAAACGATACCTCGCGGTGGGTAGCACCATGCGTAGTGCCCTTGAATGCCGATGTAACAAACTTGAGTTAAGTTAGAAACGTTTAGTCACAACGTGTTGATGAGCATGAATTGAACCCCTAGAATTGAGTCGGTCAAATAAAGATAATTTATTAACTATGTAAACACTTCTTCGTAAAACCTAGTTAATGAAATAGCTTATGTTTCTTGCTGAGTACCTTTGTACTTATCTCAAATGCATGTTTGTTGTGTTTGGGGTTGAGAAGACGAACAGGTGGAACAAGAGTTCGATGAGGATTTTGAAGATGATCTTTGACGCTTTTATCATGTTTTGTTATTTCTAGATTATGTTGTTTCCTTCAAACTTATGTTGTAATTCCATTTCAAGACGTGTCGTATTTATTTGAATTCCTTGTAAGATACTAGTTGTATTTTTTTAAGACATCGTACTGTTGTAAAGTTTATGTATCATTGATGTAAGATATTTCTATCTTTAGTAAGGTTATGTTTCTATTCTTACTTTGTATTCAAAAAAAAAAATACACCCGAGTCTTTTAGCTTCCGTTTGTGCTAAACTCGATACGACGTAGTAGAGGCTTACGTATAATATTGAATTTATTTAATATTATACGTGCCGAACGTTCTATTTTCGGGTAAGTACTCGGTATCCGGGAACGGGGCGTTACATTGGCGTTTGGTTGCTAGAGCTATTTACCAAGGGGACAATGTGGTATGTAAATCTAATTTTGATTGGTGATGAATTCTCCTTGAAGTGTTCTCTGGGAAGTTCTTAAAGCAACTTCCTTTTAATGTTTGCATATATATTTTATTGACATTTTCCGTGACGAATATCGTATCCTTTGAATTTAATTTGTTTTGTTTTGTTTCTTTCGCAGATTTTGAATGATTAGTGTTTGGTTGTTTGTTTCTTTGATTTAGCAACGAGACAATGTGGTATATGAGCATTGTTTTAATTTTCCCGATTCAAGGCTTTTGAAATGTTACTCTCTTAGAGTTTGTTTCTTTCTTCTATTTCTTTTCATAGGATTTAACATCAGGATGATCAATCAACAAGGGATGCAGTTGGGGAAATGAAAGTTCAGCCTCATTTACTTGGAGGTAGTGTCGACGACGACGACAATGGTGGATGTAGAAAGTTTCAATATGTTTATTAGGGTAGTTTCGATATTTTTTATTCACTTTGTTTTTTAGGTATTTGGGATTTGTGAACATCGGGATGATCTATGGGTGAGAAATGCGTTGCGGAAATTCTTATTTGCTGAGGTTTTCTTTAGAACTTATCACTTCATTTTTTAGTACTGCAAAAGGTTTCTTTATTGTCTACATCATTTTCTACAATTTTTATTTGATTGTGTTAAATATCACACTTGAATTTTTGGCCGCCATTGATTTTATTCCGTATTTTCACATGCTTATGGTTCTTTTTCATAAGAGAAAAGAGTTTTGCCTCATCACTCAAAATAGATTTTTGTTTTTTCTTGAGTTGCTTCAATTTTACTGCATATGAGAACACTCATGCACCATTAAAAGATGAGATTTTAGTATCTTCTTAATGGTTTATCGTCATTGTGTATTGACAGGTTATTCTTGCTTTCAAGTTTTCTTTTGTCTAAATTTTCAAAAAATGGCGTTGTTGACATTTAATTTGAAATAAAAGAAATTCTTACGGTTAAGAGATTATGGGGAGAGAGTTAATGTTGATTGATTTCTTCTTTAATGCGTTGATTTTTTTTACTTGACTTGACTTGCCTATTTTTTCCCAGGGGTTTGGAGCAGATTTGCGAAATTCCCTTAAAAAATGAATGGATTTGTATTAAATATGTGATTTTTTTTAAAAGAATTAAACATGTGATTTTTTCTACACTGATGAATAATATTTTTAATTTGAAATTTGAAATAAAAGAAAGACTTATGGTAGAGGGATTATAGTGAGTAATTTATGCGTTGATTAAGGAAAATTTAAATTTGAAATCTTGTTATGGTTGAAAGATTATAGAGACTGAGTTAATGTTGATTGATTTCTTCTTTAATGTGTTGATTTTTTTTTTTGCTTGACTGGACTTGCCTATTTTTTCCCGGGTTGGAGCGGATTCGATCGAGTAATTTTCGGGTTTTGGTCAAATCAATTTTTTTTGGAAGAAATTAAATGTGTGATTTTGGATTAAATGTGCGATTTTATTCTTTACTTTTATGAAAATTAATGAAATCGCAATAAATATGCGATTGAATTTTATGAAAATTCGCGAGATTCTCTATAAAATTTAATGAATTCGCATTAATGAATTTTATGAAAATTCGAGAGATTCTCTATTGAAATTAATGAATTCGCATTAAATGTGCGATTTTATTCTTTACTTTTGGAAGATTAAACGTTTGATTTTGTCTGCACAAATGAATTTGAGTTTTAATTTGAAATTTAAAATAAAAGAAATAGTTCTTATGGTTGAGGGATTGTAGGTAGTGATTTTTTTTTTTTTTGGAAACGAGCCTTTATTTATAAAAAATAAAACGGGTGCTAAAAGCTTTGCACCAGAAAAAAATACAAGGTTCAAAAGCAAAATTCAAAAAACAAAAACAAGACATACAAGAATTACTCTTGCCATGCTAGACGTAAGTTTTTCGCTCGTACCACAGCTTGAGACACAAACACAGAGGCTGGGGGTCTTTCCACTATCGAGTCATGAACACCTTTATTTCTCCAGAACCATATTCCATTAACCACTTCCCTCCAAATATAGTTCCAGTCTTTAGATCCGCTGGTGGATAGATTTTCATCCATCCAAGTATCTATGCTTCTTACTCCAAAGAACTGACTCCACTGACTTCTAGGTAGCAATGACGTCCACGCTTGGGTAGCCCAAGAACAATCTCGAAGCGCATGAAGGGGTGTTTCAGCTTCTACACCACAGATTGGGCAGATGGGAGAGGGGATGATGTACCTCTTAGCCAAGAAATCAAAGGTAGGTAAAGCTTTATGTTTTAGCATCCAGAGAAAGAAGTTGGTTCGAGTCGGGCCTTTTAGCTTCCAGATTTGTTTCCATTGCTTAATATTATTCGAATTTTCTGGTTCGTCTCTCCACTCGTCAATTTGTAAAAAATAACCAGAGGAAACCGAATACTTACCTGTAGGATCATATTTCCAGCTAAAACCATCGTCTGTGCGTATCATACCTTTCCACAGCCTAGAATAGGCTGTGCAAATGCCTCTCCATACAGGGGAGCAACCCGGTTTGGGTTTAGAGCATAACTCAGTGTATTTATGAGATAAGACTTTAATCCAGAGTTTGTTCTGCTGATTGATCAACTGCCACACCAATTTGCCTAAGAAAGCAATATTCATTTCGAAAACTTTTCTAATGCCCAAACCCCCTTCTTCCCTTGGTTTGCAAATATTATCCCAAGCCACTGTATGCAATTTCCGATCATCTTCAGTATCTCCCCATAAAAAATCTCGACACACTTTATCCAACGCAGCCACACAGGTGAGAGGAATTTGAAAGGTTTGCATATGATAGTAAGATTGCGATGCAAGCGAACTTTTAATCAAAATTGTCCTACCAAATTTTAGACAGGGCCTTGGATGACCAAGATGAGAGTTTAGCCTTCATTTTATCAAGCAATGGTGTGAAATGCGCAATCTTAAGTCTGCCTTGGATTAGAGGTACTCCAAGATAAGTGCCTATAGACGGTGCATACTCCATTGACAGTTTTCTTGCAATATTATTTCTATTTACAGCACTGACATTGCTTGAAGTATAGAAACTTGATTTTGTCAAACTTACCTTTTGCCCCGAGCATTTACAGAAATCTTGAAGGGTTTTCTCCATGCAACTAGCTTGGTCTTCGGTTGCTTCCCCAAAAAGGAGTAAATCGTCAGCAAAGAAAATGTGTGATATAGGAGGTCCCCCTTTAGATATTTGCAGCGGTTTCCATCTACCATCAGAAACTGCTTTGTTGATCATCATGCTTAGTACTTCCATGCATAGCACAAAGAGATAAGGGGCAATCGGATCCCCTTGTCGTATTCCTCTGCTAGGTGAAAAAGCATCCAACTTCATACCATTCCAGAGAACTGCCAATCTAACTGAGGTGATAGTGTTCATAATCAGATTCAGAATGGACTCCTTAATGCCAATAGTCTTCAGAATGTTCCTCAAAAAATTCCAATCAACTCACATAAGCTTTTTCCAAATCAACTTTCACAATCATATACCCTTTCTTTCCTTCTTGTTATGTAAATGGTGTACTACTTCACAGGCCAAGATGATGTTTTCAAAGATCGCTTCGCTGGTATGAAAGCACATTGGCTACTATGTATTAACTCCCCCACAATCAATCTCAATCTGTTTCCCAACACTTTGGTCACAATTTTTACAATGACGTTAGCCAAAGCAATAGGTCTGAATTGGGAAGGTTTTTCCGGAACATCTACCTTGGGAATGAGTGTTATAAGGACCTCATTGATATTTGATGGAAGGCATTGATCATCAAAGGCTTTCTTCACAAAACTTATCACAGAGTCCCCTATAATACCCCAGCCTTTTTTATAAAAGATAGGAGGTAGCCCATCTGGACCTGCCACTTTATAGGTCCCCATGTCGAAGCATGCTTCCTCTATCTCCTTTTCACTCACATTTCTATTAATAATCTGTAAAGATGCCTGAGGGAGTTGTGGGAAGCTGAACACACAATTGCATTGGTGCGTCTGCACCTCATTTGAGTATAACTCGACAAAAAAGTCCCTTACCATATTTTTTACCTCTTGTTCTTCAACGTCCGGACTCCATCACCTTCTTCAACATTTTAATTGAGCTCTTTTGTTTTCGTTTGATGGCCATTAGATGATAGTAGTGTGTATTTCTTTCTCCCTCTATCAGCCATTGCAGTTTTGATCGTTGATGCCATAGGAGCTCTTCTTGGTTAAGTATATCATTGTATTCCTGTTGAAGTTGTCTCTCCAAATTATTTAAGAAATCCGAGTAGTGGCTACTCAACGCATGCTGGATCCCATTTAATCTGTTCAAGCAGTTTGTTTTTCTATGAAAGATATTTCCAAAGACATTTCTATTCCACTTTTGAACCTCTGTCATGAAATTCCGTATAATATCACCCATATTTGGATTAGAGTTATCCCAATTTTGTTCCACAAACTTCATAAAATCTTCATGTTCCAGCCAAGCATTTAAGAATCTGACCCCACCTCCTCCTTGAGAAAAATTTCTTTTTTGATTAACACTAAGTAATAGAGGACAATGGTCGAGTGAAGTTTCGGTAGATGCTGAAAGATTAGCTTACGGAAATAACATAGTCCATTCAAAGATGAGTCCGGACTTGATCTAACCTTTCTAGTATTCGAATGCCTTTATGGAGAGGCCCTGTCCACGTAAATCTTGGACCATGGAAATGCATATTCAGAAGCTTGCAGTAATCAGTCATTACTCTCATCTTTTCCACATTGATGCCTCCTATGTATCTTCCACCATACTTGTCCTCTTGCTCAATCACTTGATTGTAGTCCCCTATCATACACCATGGATAAGTCATCACATTCGACAGCTTCATCAGATACTGCCACAAATCATTTCTGATACTAGGTGTAGGAGAAGCATAAATTATAGAAAGAATCCAAAGGATCTCTCTTTTGGCAAATCGCCATATTCGGGCATTGGTTTGTGCTAGAGATATAATGAAGCTGCACCTCCTTATCGTTCCAGAAACACCAGATGCCACCTGAATACCCCCTAGCTTCAACACACAAAGCTTTATTATAATTTGACTGTTCAAGAATCTGCCAGGCTCTCTGTCACTTCCTCGCTCTTGTTTCCACCTGGACCCAAGATATCTGGTTTGTGTGTACGCAGAAGTTCTTTCAAATGCAATTTGAAAGCACTGGATCCTACTCCTCTACAGTTCCAAATAAGGATCTGCATAATTAACCAATACTGTTGTGTTTGAGGCTTCCACCTCCTTCTCCCAAATCCATTATATCGTGGGTCGGTCTTTTAGAGTCCGGTTGCGATACTAAAACATTATCATTGCTCCTACCAATATGTGTGCTTTGTACTTGCTGTCCATCTGGTGGTTTTAATTTATGATGCATCGAGTCAGGCATTCTTCTCATTATCAGAGTATCTGGATTCTCTGTCGGCATGGAGTTTGCTTGGGTGCCAGGTATCATTTGCTGTTCTTGATTATTTGAAATGTCATGTAGGGGATTTGGCTGATTGCTGTGGGTCCTTGTCAGCCCTACAGAAGTAGGTGTTCTTTTTGAAGCCATTGCTGTTTCTTTTCCACTGAAGGATTGTCCTTTTCTTTTCATTTGTTCTGGCTGGTTTCTAGTCTCTCTTTTCCCAGTGTTGTTACTTTGCCCCAATGGCCCTTCCTTGCTAAGTAATGATATGTTCGGAGGCATCTGAGCTTCATGTTGTTGTGCCACTTTACGTTTAAAAGCTTCCACTGGGTCTAAAATCGCCTCTAGCTCCTCTTCTGCCATTGTTGTGTCCTCAGTCTCATCTACCAACACATTGAATCTGGACCCTGCCCTTCCTTGATCAAATTGAGGGGATTGGCTCTTGGCCCTAAATCCCTGATTTATCACCTCATTTTGCTGTCCTTTATTAGTTGCAGCATGATTTGGCCTACGATCACTATTTCCCTTCTGTGGTTGATTGGGTTTACGTCTTCTTGTTGGAGCTAACATCCAGGGCCCAAAAGGTTTTTCAGGGGTAGGGCCTTGAGGTGCTTGTGGGTTCAAGAAATCTTGTACTGGCCTTCGAGATGCATCTTCATTATCACGTTGAACCGAAGGACAATTCTCAGTTTTGTGGCCATACCTCCCACACTCAAAGCAAGAGAGCTGTAAGCCTTCATATTCCACCTGGAATTGGAATCCTTTGAGTACCACCACAGTTCTAAGTACCTTATGCGATTCATTTCTACACACTCACTGCAAACCTTCCTCTTGTTGAATCGGTGGTAACAACATCCACCCTTATAGTTTTACCCACTCTTTTAGCTAATCTCAAGATAAATTCATGGTCATCGAATGCTCCTCAAAGGGATTTGTGGGAAACGAATCCGGACCATTGTTGAGTCTATCTTCTCCTCGAGATGGTACAAAAATGGCCTCCATTTTCGACGATCGGTAGTGTCCCCTGAATGACCCAAGGACCCTTCTCCAAAGCGATTCGTAATCTTCTACAAAGAGAATCTCACCACATAAAAGCCCAATTCAAGATCCACAATGTCAAGTCTGCCTTTTGTGCACCACATATTATGTAATCGTTCCTGTAAAATTTTGAAAGACACATTTCGGCCAAGTACCTTGATTATAACCGCTCTCCGCCATTGCCGCCAAAGGTCTATATCTGATCCACCACTTCCAACTCAATCGGATCATCATCTACCTCAAACCATGCCGCTTACGCAATCCGCATAAATTCGATATATCCGATTCATCTTCTCCATCCCCGAAATAGAGCTGGTCCTTGAAATTCAGGCCCCTTACAACATCGACGCCGCTCCGATTTCCCCATGGTGCTGCCTCTTTTGGTCGTTCCACACTAGTGCGGAGTAGATCTTCCTCCTCAGTTGTCTGATCGACTCGCATGTCCTCCATGGTGGAGGAATTTGGATTGTCGGGAAACTAATGAGTCGGAGAAGGTGAAGAAAAAGATAATCGCCGTCAGTCGCCCCAAATCGCCAGAGATTAGATCTATAATTATTTTTTTGACTTGTAGGTAGTGATTTATGCGTAGATTAAGGAGAATTTTAATTTGAAATTTGAAATAAAAGAAATTGGTATGGTTGAGAGATAGGAAGTGAGTTAATGTTGATTGATTTCTTCTTTAATGTGTTGATTTTTTTTACTTGAGACCACTTGCCAATTTTATTCCCGGGTTTGGAGCGGATTCGAGAGATTTCCTAAAAAAAATGAATGGATTTGCATTAAATGTGTGATTTTTTATTTTTGGAATGAATTAAATGTGTGATTTTGTCTACAATGATAATGAATGAGAGTTTTAATTTGAAATTTGAAATATAATAAAAAGTTCTTATGGTTGAGGGATTATAAGAAGTGATTTATGCGTTGACTAAGGAAATTTTATTTTGAAATTTAAAATCTGAAATAAAAAAAATTGTTATGGTTGAAAATAAGTCCAGCTAATCTTTTTTCAAATGCAATGTTTTTTTCTTCTTCTTTTTTGGGGGGAGGGGAGGGGTGGTGATGTGATGGTGGTCTTTTTCATCCATTAACCTAAAACACGAGTTTCTCTTTTCTCATAAATGTAGTATTAAAGTTTTCATGTTGTTGTTTTGGCTTCAACCCATACATGTTTTTTCTGGTGTTTACATTTGAGTATTTGACCAATCCATCTTAGTTTGTTTTATATGCATCTGTTTAAATTTATTAAACCATAGGAGAATGTAACCTTCTCTTAGTTGTTGAATTTACTGAAATCAACTTGATGTTTAAATTTCATTTATTTTTGTAGTGTCATAAAGTAATTAACGTCCATAAGTTGATTGTACTGGTATACCATATCCATGTCAGGGCATGTTCGTAAATGAGGACTTGGATGTAGTAAAATACTTTGATGAAAAGATGATTTGGGGTGGGGTTTGGTAGTGGGGTGGAGGGGACGGGTGGTGGTTAGGTAATTTGATATTGTGGTGTATATACATTACCAATTTTGTCTTATATGTTAATGATTTATTGGATATATAATACTGCTAATATTTAATGATTTGCATTTGATATAGATTTAAGATTGTCAATATTCATCATACATTTACGTTGAATGTCCAAATTTATTATATTTTTCATTAATTTAAATAACCCATGCATTAGGCGGGTTTTAGGCTACTATATATATATATATATATATATATATATATATATATATATATATATATATATATATATATTAGTATGAATTTTCTGCGTATAATCTGATTTACAAAAGTGAAATTCGAACAACTTGAAGAAAAATACCAGACCTCTGACCATCCTAATCAGGGGCCTTCACAAAAAAAGCACAAATACTTACCTGAGTGGGCTCAAAATCAATGAATTTGGCTACTTACGAAATTTCGGCACCTAATATTATATATATCTCAGTATTTATATGAACAAGGATGTATTCGCCTAATGGTTAAGATTCAAGTATTTTAGCATAAGAGACTTGGTTTGAATCTTGCAATTTCTGATATTTTTGTTTTTTAAACTAGACTAGGAACCAAATAAGTAGGTTTTTTTTCCTTCCAAACCCATGACTATCACACACGCAGATTTTTGTTTTATTTTTAATATATGTTTGATTCTCGCTTTTTTTTTTTGCCATGGCGCTAAATTTTTTTACTTGGCTGAATTTCAACGAGGGACGCCTCATCTCCTAATTTCTAAATTTCTCATGAAAGAGTATAGATATATACAACATTATTTCCCATTTGAAAGGTATGATTGGTTGATAAAGTTGAAATATTAACTTTATACGTCTCATTTTTTTATTTTTATTTTTGAGAAGTAATACGTCTCATCTAAAAAATAAAACTAAAAAAAAATACTCCTTGTCACTAATTAACTATAATATTATGATGGGTTTGGGTTGCTTGAGTGTAATGAAATGTTTACATTTCATTCAATAATTCCGGCTTGTTTGGATGCGAGGAAATATAATTGATTTTCATTCCATCACAAATTGGATGGAATAGTTAAATGAAATGAAATTTATAACATAACATAGTGATAAAAAAAATCAACCACCACCCACTACCCACCTCCCGCACGAGCACAGATTCTTTCAAATGTGAGGGTCAAGTAATCTCTCAAGTGCCATTGTTTTTAGATATTTTTACAAAAAACGATGTAGTTTTGAGAAAAAAAACTACGGCTAGATCATATCCACGTTGTGAGTGTGTGGTTAGATTATTAACACTTGAGAGAGCACTTGACCCTCACACTTGAGAGGATCCTTGCTTCCTCCCGCAGTACCTGCCTATCCCACTGAAACCAACCACCGTCCCCTTCCACCGCACCACCACCTGCCACCGCCGTTGCCTACATATCACTACAATTGTCACAACTAACCGACCACCATCCCTCATTACAACCCATCCCTGCACCATCCGCCCACCACGACCACCACATACCGTTGCCAACCATTTCTCCACTGCCCTTACCACCACCCACCTTACCACCATCTTCCTCATTTTCACACATAACCTACCCCACCTAAAAAACTCGGTTTGTTATTTTCCCAAAAACTTTTAATCATTTAAAAATAAAGAGTTATGAAACTCGACTTGTGAGTTTCAAAAAACATTTTTAGCTTTCAATAAAATTGCTACTTAAAAAATAAAAAAAATAAAATAAATAAAATAAAAAAAAAAAAAACCTACCCCACCACCACCCCTGCAACTATCCTCCACAATAACAACTTCCATCATCACAGATATTTACTCATCCGCCACCACCCTCCTCACAAGCACCCATCACCGCACACCTTACAACATCTGCCGTCACTCACCACCGCACGCCTCACCATCACCGCCACCAACATCTTTGCACACCCCACCGCTACTGCCACACTCATCCACACGTACCACCATCGTCTACCGTGTCAATTGTCGAATCCTATAAAATCTGATTGTCAAACGTAGAAAGTGAATCACGTCCATTACATTTCATTCCATCAGCTTCATTTAATTTAATTTCATTCATGCAATCCAAACGCACTATTATGACAACGACGTGTGGAAAACAATAAAAACTTCACTCCGGGTTATTTCTGTATCTCCTAAACGACACAGATACATTAAAACTACATATATATCAAATGTAAATAAATTGATTTTTTTAAACAAATAAATCAATGACATTATAACATTTAATAGGCACGTATATATGTGGTCGATAGTATCTACAGAAGCACTGATATAAGGGTGCGCACCCCTGATATAAAGAGCAGGTGCCGGAGTTATGGCAATGTTTAAAGGAACAGTGAAAGTTGATGAATATTATGAAGAACAACATCCACTCCAGCATATGGGTTCTGATATACTCTTCTCAGAACTATGTCTAGTCCTTTTCCTTGTTTATGTTTATCAAAAATCTATATATATCTATATATATTTGAAACCAACATTTCACCCAATTATCTGAAATTTTAACCCAAACCCATAAATTGATCCAGTTTATACCCGCTACAAAAAAAACACCCTCACTTTAACAAACATGGGGATCACTCCAACAAACTCCCCATAACAAATTTGATCTGATATTCAGGAATAAAAGACGCAAATTTGATCTCAATCCTTTTTTTCCCGATAAAATCACCCGCAAATCTTTTTTCCCTGATTTATTTTATTTTATAATTTTTTT
Organism: Gentiana macrophylla; assembly: GCA_026214975.1. Lineage (NCBI taxonomy): Eukaryota > Viridiplantae > Streptophyta > Magnoliopsida > Gentianales > Gentianaceae > Gentiana > Gentiana macrophylla. The sequence goes on along the minus strand of CM047808.1, from coordinate 123,862,702 downwards.
TACCCCAATCATCAGTATCACCATCTCAATCCTTTTTTATCCCTGAAAAATCTTTTTAATTTTTAATTTTTACGCTAATCAACACCATCTCAACAAACTCGATCCTTCTGCAAGACAAAACGGATAAAAAATTAACAATCCCAACCATCTATGGGGTATGATCTATTGATGAAACATTCTTATCCAATAGGCTAACAACTACATTTCAAACTCTCTTTCACGCGTACGTCTCGCAAGTAATTGTGAATCATTGAAATTTAACCCTTGCAGTGCATATATTAGATAAAAGTAATCGTCAACAAACTCCAGTGATACTTTTTTATGGTGATGCTGCAGGAAATGAGATTTAATAAACTACAACCATGTTCTGATGTTTATTCAGTCACATATATATGAGGTTTTCATGAATTGTTCCGGTTTTCGCAGATATAGAATGAACCGTTTTATCGACGGTTTTTTTTTCTTTTCCTTCAATTTTTGTGGAGGTTTGAAAATATGTAGCTTCTGATGTTGGCCATGCATAGCAAGTTTCTGATTTTTTTTATTTGTCTATATGTATTGTGATTCATTTGGCTTGCTTGGAAATAGACATGGGCCAAAAAGAAATCATGAGAGTTGAGACACCGGATACACTTTGAAGTAAATCATCATTTCCCTTTCTCTTCTACCATTATTTAATTTTAAAATTCATTTCTCTCTTTTTCCATATCGGTATAATTGTTTGGATGAAAATAATTGTGATTTTTATAAAGACTTCAAAAAATATGACCCTGAAGAAGCTTAATTAATAAGACGAAGAGCCCTTATTTCATCGTACCCGTAGTAGTGTCCTGTTATATCAACGTAAGCCTTGATTGATGATGACGAGGAGGACGACGACGCTTGACATGTTAGGACGTGAGGGCTGGAGCTTCAATTATACGTAATGCAACAACAACAGCTATTATTATCATCATCAACAATGCAATATTTTTCAAATGAAGCACACATTGTCAAGCTTTTTAACGAGGGAACAAAAATGTTTAAGTGTTAACACTATTCCGATGGATGAAGTTACATCTACTTAAGCAAAGGCACAAGGTGATGTGTGCAGGGGATAGGGTAAAGTAGGATAGGATAGGTTGGGGTAGTGGGTAAGGTCAGGTAGGGTGCTATGGTGGGCAAGATAGGGTAAAGTGGAATGGTGGATAGGATAGGGTAGGGTTGGGTGGTGGGTATGGTAGCTAGGGTAGTGAAGGGTGGGGTGGTGGGTAAGGTGGGGTTGGGTAGGGATGGGTGATAGTGGAGTAGAGTAGGTAATGGTAGGATGTCGAGGGTAAGATGTGGTGATATATGGTAGGGTAGGATAGGGTGGTGGGTAGGGTATGGTAGCGGTGGGTAGGGCAGGGTGAGAAAAGAGGAGGATGCAATGAGGTATGACGTAGAGCTACCCCTCCACTTCGCATATATCCTACCGTATAAACCATACAATATCTACTCCAGTCAACTTTAATTCACTACCATGCTCTACTCATCACTCAACTTTTATATAATTTGTTTCATTCCAATCTTGTATATTCCAAACGCAGTAATATAATTAATTTATTTCTTTACATTCCATTTCGTTCCTATTATTTTATTACATTCAATTTCATTCCTACGTAACAAACATGCCAATAAAATCTTATTTTCATGATTCAAAAAAAATTCTCTTTTAAAATACACGTTTTCCCGTACAATACTAAAAGCAGAAATATGACCACAATTATTGGCATCGGTATAACTTTTGGACATGTTGTGTTGTCTGTTTTTGACTCTATCTGATGCCGGAAATGAATAATAATCTTAAATAAAACAATTTTAATAGGTAACATTACAAGAAGTTTGAAAGGTCTTTGTTTTGTAGTACATAATATTAGTCGAATGTAATCGTACTGTTATATGTCCCCGTGCAATAAACGGGTTATTGACTAGTATTATAATAAACAAAAATGATGTGTACACTTTGAACACATTAAAACACTGTTTATTTAACATACATTGAAGTGAAATTTATTTATTGATTTCCAATGATGATTTTTGTTTTATACGACATCCGTCTTAAAAGATAAGTCATCCTACATCACCAATACAACATTTATTACTATATTCTATATCTTACCCCCAATTTATTATCAATCCAACTATTAAAAGAAAAAACTCAAACAGATGAATTAATGTCAAAAGAATAGATATTACTGCTATAGATAATGTTTTACTTTATATAAATTAGTTTTAATTATTTTGAAATAAGTAGGATAAAATAAATCTTTATCTTTAGTTTTAATTATTTTGAAATTTAGTTTTATCTTATTCTATCTCCTATATAAAGTAGGAAGCATAGTAATATTTCATTCAATTCAATAAAACCCCAACTTTAGTATCACTTATATTTCCGTGTGTATTCTGTTTTCCTTTACCAACAACTTTAAGTTACTTAACAACTATTGTATTAATTAATGATATTCAATGAGTATTTTAGACATTTAATCTTCAAATTTATGACATTCAACTACTTTCATAATCTATGTGAAAACCTCTAGCTATGATGACCTATATTTTGAGACGAATGTAGTATTACTACACACTTGTATGTTTGTATCACTCTTAAACTTCAGCTATGTACATTTATTACATAATCGGTTAGGATTGTCTTAGAACATTTCCATTAGATACTCTTAATTGGTTTTCTATTTTATGGCTTTTAATACTACATTTTTTTTTCATTTTTACAAGATCTCTATTTTAGATGATCTTGAAGGTCCTAGGGAAAGGGATTTCATATGACTTTATGGAATCCAAACTTCAAAGAATGTGGAATCTCTATGATAATTTTGAGCTCATTGAACTGGGGTTTAATTTTTTCATCTTGAAATTGGATGATGAAGAGATGCGTATGAAAGTGCTAACGGAAGGCCCTTGGAGTGTTAATAGTTTTTATATGTTGGTTCAAACCTGGGTTCCGGGCTTCAATCCTTCGCTAAACAGCATTTCTTCAACTATTGGGTGGGTACGTATACCTTTTTTTCCTATTGAATACTACCATGAATCAATTTTATTTGGGGTGGCCAAAGCCTTGGGGAAACCGATTAAAATCGACCATAGCACTTTTTGGAACTCCAAGTGTAGGTTTGCTCGAATTTGTATCGAGATGGATCTGTCCAAGCCCCTTAGCACATTTGTGGAGGTAGATGATGTCAGGTTTAAAATTGAATATGAGAGCATTCCTGTGATCTGTTATGGATGTGGTAGAGTCGGCCACGGAAAGTCGGAATGCCCTATTTTACCTAAGAAGGAGATTCATTAGAAGAATAATGTTAGTCGCTATGTGCAAGAAATTGAAATCCAGAAGTCTCATGTGGAGGATAAATCCGATTTGAGTTATGGTCCTTGGATGCAGGTCTCATATGCTAAGAAAAAACAGTCAAAGAAGAAATCCAATGCTAATAACCGAAACAAGAACTCCTTTGAAGTTCTTGATGATAAACTGGAAAATGTGTATGATCACCAAAGGGGAGTATCCATGGACAATGACAATTTTTCAAGTAGGGTCTGATTTGCAACCGATGGCTGAGGATTTGGCAAAGTCAAAGGTTACTCCGTACCTTGCTGACCAGCCCGGTCCCTCATGTAACGAGCATAAGGGTATTCCCAACGGTTCATTTTCTATAGATGGGTCTACTCATAATTCTGCTGGACCAATCGATTTTGGGCCGTCCCATAAAGCCCATAGCCCCAGATACTCGCTGAATAAAGACCTCTATCATAGGCCCACTTCTGAAGTATGTAATTCGGGCTCCCTTGTTACTCACACCTCATCCGGTCCTAAGTCTAATAATTCAAAGTCGGGTAAATCGTCTGCTACCTCTTCGAAGCATGGAAGCTATCTCACCTTGGAGAACAGACCTCCAGATCCCTCTCCCACCGGAGGTAGTTTCAGGGACGTTGGTATGGCACAGAATCAACTCAAGAGCTCGGGTCTGCTTCCATTGGATGATGGAAGCTTTAAAAATGCACGAACTGCCAAATCTGAGGCAATACGTGGGGTTCAGTCTGATTCGGAGAGGCGAATGGTAGACCAGACCTTAGTTCTGGACGCTAAGTCTTTCCCACATGGGAGGAATTGAGCTTTTTTTCCCCTGTTTTTGGTTGTCAACCTTTTTTGGTTTCTCGTCACTCTTTCCCTAATTTTTCTATGGATAATTACAACGGTAATATGCACATTATTTCTTGGAACTGTAGAGGTGCAGGTTCGAAAGACTTCAGACGACATGCTAAGGAATTGGTCCGTCTTCATAGATCCCAAGTCTTCATTGTCATTGAAACCAGAGTCTCCGACACTAAGGCCTGGAGAATCACTAGATCAATCGGCCTGAATAGCTCATTTAGAGCAGCTCCTGAAGGCTCGTCTGGAGGTATTTGGATCCTTTGGGACTCCTGTCAGGTTGACTTGGAGGTTCTTGATGGTAATCCGGATGCCATTTATGCTATGGTTAAGATTAAGGATATTCAGCCTTGGATCCTTTCTGCTGATTATGCAAGGCCGGACCCGATAAAAAAAAGGGATTGCTGGAATCAAATCTTCTCTCTTAGTGAAAATATGGACCTCCCGTGGCTGGTTACCAGGGACTTCAACGACATCTCCGACCCTAGAGAAAAGAAAGGAGGTAAACTGCCCTCTACTAGAAGAATGGATTTGTTCAATTTTAACATTAGCAGATGTGGGCTTATGGACCTTGGATTTGTGGGCCCACCCTTCACTTGGAGCAACAAAAGAATCTGTCCGAACCTGATACAACAACGTCTGGATAGAAGCTTTGCTAATCCGGAGTGGAGAGCTCTGTTTGATGAAGCTAAGGTGATTCATCTCCCGAAGGTAGTTTCCGACCATAATCCCCTCCTTATTGATTTTTGGCCTTTCAGAAATAACAAGTTTAGTCGTCCTTTTCGCTTTGAATTTGCTTGGCTTAGTCACCCTAATTTTGATAACTTTGTTAAAGATAATTGGAAGTGTTATGATAATGTGGGTATTTCTGCTTCTTTGATGAATCTTAGTGAATCTTTGAATAATTGGAATGCTGAGGTTTTTGGCAATATTTTTAAAAAGAAGCGTAGGTTATTAAACAGGTTAAGTGGTATTGAAATGTCTCTTGCCTCTCACCACAACCCCTTCCTGATTGATCTCCATAATAAACTCAGTTATGAATATAAGAGTGTCCTTGAACAGGAAGAACTCTTTTGGTTTCAAAAATCGAGGTTGGAGTGGATCCAATCGGGGGATAGAAATACCCGTTTCTTCCACATCACTTCAGTCAGAAGAAGGTCTAGAAACAAGATTTTGGCTCTTAAAGATGATAATGGTTTGTGGGTCTCTGACAAATTTACCCTTCAAAACATGGTTTGTTCCTTTTTTAAAAATCTTTTTTCTTTTGAGGGTCAAATAGAGGCCTTTCCAGTTCTCCCCACTCTCAAATTATGTGATAGCCAGATTGCGTTTCTCTCCTCCCCTATTTCCGACCTTGAAATCTCCAAAGTTGTTTTTAATTTCAAACCCAATAAGAGTCCAGGGCCGGATGGGTTTCAAGCTTTGTTTTTTCAAAAGTTTTGGCACATTATTGGGCCTAAGGTTACTAGTGAGATTAAAGATAAGTTTTCCTCTGCTATGATTAAGGATGGGATAAATGACACTTTTCTTGCTATGATTCCAAAAGTTGATTTCCCTGAAAAAGTTAATCATTTTCGCCCCATATCTTTGTGTAATGTTATTTATAAAATTCTTACCAAGTGCATTGCTCTGAGAATGAAAACAATTATGCCTTTTCTTGTCAGTCCTCTTAAGAGTGGGTTTATTCCCCAGCGTCAGGCTAGAGATAATGTGTTGATTACCCAAGAGATTCTCCATAAAGCCAAATATTCTAAAGCTAAAAAAGGTTACGTTATTTTTAAAATTGATCTTGAGAAAGCCTATGACAAAGTTAATTGGCACCTTTTGGAGCACATGTTAAATCTCTTTAATTTCCCTTGTAACCTCATTAAGTTGATTATGAGTTGTATTTCGTCGGCAAATTTTTCCGTTTTATGGAACGGGGAAGCTACTTCTAAATTCTCGGCTAGTAGGGGGATTAGACAAGGTGATCCTATGTCTCCTTATCTTTTTGCTCTTTATATTGAATTTCTCTCTATCGCCCTTGACATTGGTGTGAAAAATGGTAAGTGGAAACCTATTTCCTTAAGTAAAGATAGGCCACCCATATCTCATATTTTCTTTGCGGATGATCTTATTGTTTTCACCAAGGCTAATGTGAAAGATATAACTAACTTAATGAATGTGCTTAATATTTTCTGTTCCATCTCTGGTCAGTCTATTAATAGAGAGAAATCTAAAGTTTATTTTAGTCCTGGGACTGACCCTGGTCTTATTAAAAATATTACTGACATTTGTCTTATGTCTAGGACGGTGGATCTTGGGAAATATTTGGGAATTCCGTTAATTCATAATAGATTCTCTAGTAGAACTGTTGATTTTGTGATCAGGCAGGTTCAGAACAAGCTTCAAGGCTGGAAGGCCAATTGCCTTAATTTGGCAGGGAGACTTACCATGATTAAGTCTGTTAATTGTGCGGTTCCTTCAAATGTTATGCAAGTGTTATGGTTCCCTCAGAAATCTTGTGATAAACTTGACCGTATAAATAGAGATTTCCTGTGGGGTTCCACTGAGAATAAATGGAAAATTCACCTGGTGGGTTGGAATTATGTTCTGAAAGATAAGAAGAATGGAGGCTTGGGCATTAGAAGTGCGAGGGAGAATAATATTGCTCTTTTGGCCAAGTGTGGTAATAGCATTCTTAATCAAGACAAGAGTCTTTGGGTTTCTCTTTTTAGGAATAAATATGTCAAAAATGAGGATCTTTTCTGCATGAATTTTAAAGCTTCCGACTCTTATATATGGAAGGGTATTCTCAAAAGCTTTCAAAATATTTGTGAAGCTTACTGTTGGAGAATTGGGGACGGTAAGGATGTTGATCTTTGGCAGGACCAATGGATCCAAGGTTCTTGTCTCGGGAATTTGATTTCCGATCAGATTGACCCTAGAGATAGGGACTTAAGGGTCAGTGATATCATTTCTGTTAATAAACAATGGAATTTTGACGCTCTTCACACGAAGATTCCTAGGAATGTGGAGGAGACGATTAAAGGGATTCCCCTTAGTTGGAACTCAGATTTAAGGGATAGACGTTTCTGGTCTCTCACGTCTAATGAGAAGTATGTTGCCAGTTCTGGAGCTAAATTCTTGAGGAAAGAGATCCAGGACGAGGACCCTTTGGTTAATTGGGCCACGATTTGGAAGTGTCATGTTCCTGAGAAAGTTAAAGTTTTCGTTTGGTTAGTCCTGCATGAGAAGATCTTGACCAACTACTTGAGGTTTAAGAGGAATTTAGGTGGCTCTAATATGTGTGAAAGATGTGAAGGCTTTGTGGAGGATGTGGGTCACTGCCTAGCTTCATGCCATTATACTTCAAGGATTTGGAAATGCAGAACTCTTAGAGATTTCTTTGACCAACCAAATTTTGCTATGAAGGAGTGGTTGATCCGTAATGCTACTGATCAGACTCATATCTCTGGATCGTCCTTTAATGGTCCAACTAATACTCTATTTAATATGGCTATCTGGATTGTCTGGAAGGATAGGAATGACATGGTCTTCAATAATGTTATATCGAACCCTGTTAATGTGTGTAATCAAATAGTCTTCCTGGCTAATGAATACATTCTCAATTGTAAGTCAGGTTCTAAGAACAAGACTTCAAGGGATATTAGATGGGTTGGTTGGCAATCCCCTCCTCTGGATTGGGTCAAGTTAAACACCGATGCTAGCTGCAATAATCAATCGGGTTCTTCCTCTATTAGGGGTCTTGTGAGGGATCACGATGGTAAGTGGTTGTTTGGTTTCTTGGGGAATACTAATATATCTCACATTTTCTGTGCAGAGCTCAAAGCTATCAGAGAGGCTCTTAGATTGGCTTGGGAAGCTAACTACCGCAACGTCATTATTGAATCAGACTCCCTCTCGGCTGTCACCAGTATCTACCATGATGGAGAATGGGACTCAAGTGAAGGTCCACTCATTGAAGATTGTAGAACTTACCTGAAGAGAAGCTGGAATTGCATTATACAACATACCTTGAGAGAAGGGAACCGTGCTGCAGATTGTCTTGCTTCTAGAGGACACTTTTTTGATACTAATTTTGTTATGTTAAATGATCCTACGGACTATTTGAGGAGTTTTCTTTTAGATGATCTAAGAGGCGTTCTATTGCCTAGGCTGTAGTTTTCTTTTGGGGGCTTTAGCCCCCCGTTTTGTACCAAAAAAAAAAACAGAATCTCTATCATAGATAATTTGGATTAATATGGTAGCTATTAAAAGAAATTTTACAGAATCTGAATGAATGAATGTCTTAGATGTAAAAGAAATTTTATAGAATTTGTATTTTACAGTAAAAAAAATGGAGTATCTGTTGCAGTGTTTTTTCTTTTTAAATAAGAATGTTGAAATCACTAAAATACAATTTTGAAATCATTTACGGTATCTAAGAGCACTTGCATCAAATTCTTTTAACGAATTGTTTATTTCACAGTTTTAAGTACACATTTTTTTCGGAAACAAAAGATTCACACACATGCACCCTTTTTCGCCCTAAGAGGGGCTCGAACCCTCGTCACTACCAGGTTATAACCTAGTGTAAACCACTGGGCCGATAATTTTTTGGTAAATTCACATTTTTTTCACTTTACAAAAGCTATATCCAATATTAAATGCATCAGATTCTCTATTTTACATAATACGGTAGATGTAAAATAAAATTTACATAATATGTATGAATGCGTTAGATGTAATTGAAATTTTAGTATTTTACAGTAAAAAATTAGAGTATCTGTTGGTGTGTTATTTTACCTAAATCTGAGTGATGAAATCTCTGAAATACACTTTTAAAGAATTTACAGTATCTGCTACACATGCTCTTAGCAAGAAAATCGTATCGAAAATGTATCTTAAGGAAAAATCAGTTATTTGCTTTTTATATTGTTGAATATCTAAGTCCAACAATATAAAAGAGAAAGAGAATTGCATTGAAAAGTGTATCATAGGTAAAAATCAATTGTATGCCTTTTATATTGTTGAAAATTTAAACCCAACAACATATAAGGGGAGGGACACTTTGAGATGAACGAAATACATCTCTTAAATTTTGGATGAAAGCAAGTGTTCAATGTGGAACATGTTAAAATATGGTGGATGAAAGCAAATGTTCATTTTGTCTCTCTCCAAAGTCTCTCTCTAAAGCCTTTTGACGGAGGTGGGACTGCACCTCATCACGTGTCACCCCCCACATTGACCAAACAATAAATGAAGACAGTGAAAGTTGACAAGCTAAGGGCCAGGGGCCCCCACATTAAGCCTAAGGGCAGATCTGAACCCCAGGTGGGAGATCGGTCTCGCACACTCCTCAGTCCACCGCAGATCGGTCAGGATGCAACGGAGTCGGGTCAGCGCAGTTCGTGCCACAACGGCCTTGGGGGCTCGACACAGGTCGGCTAGAGCTACTCCCGGTAAATAGCCCACGTGCGTAATATATAAACATGGAAAGAATCCACAGTCATAAAGGCTCTGATCCTCTTATTCAAATACTGTGATTATCTCTTAAAATCAAAGGGATTAACACGGAAAAATCTAATCCTTGAGGGACACGACATATAGTCCACAATGGACAAGGCACATGCATGCCTAGGGCGAAAAAGCCCTCTATATAAACGATCTCAAGAACTACGAATAGACTTGATTCCTGGACAATTACATGATACGTAGGCAACTTGGGATACAATATCTCAGGCTCAGTCTAAAAATTCAAACACCACCCTTTTTTTATATCTTTTTCTAAAAGTTTTGGTCTTGAATAGATTGTCACTAGGTTATTAGGGCCCGGGTTATTCAACAGACGAAATCCAGCATCGTCACCTTTGTATGGTTGTCTTCTCGGTGATAGTCATCCGCCCATCCGGCGACTAGCTGAAGGTGGCCTACTGTTTTCTGTTTGTTTCATTCCTTTTTGTCTGTGTCTTCTCCCTTTCGTTTGTTTATTTTTTTTCTCACTTCCATGTTCTTGCCGCCGGGCTCCATGACAACGGCCTTGTCTTATCTTTTGTCTGATTCTCTATGTTTTTATCTATATGTTCTGGTGGATGTTTGACTAATGGCTTCTCTGTGGGGCTGTGGCGGCAATCTCTTCCTATCGCCGGCGAGTTTTGGGCCGGATCTGGTGTTGGCTCGTGTTGGGGGATCAATCTACTGGTATCGGGGGTTTCGGTCTCCAGCTTGGCTGATATGCTGCTGGTCTTGAGTGGTGCTATGCCACCGGTGCTTTAAGGTCGTTGGTGCTCTCTCTCTCCTTCTTCCCTGGCCTATTTGTCCTGATCTTGATGAAGGGTTCCCCCTTAAATATTTCATTTGCAATGTTTATGCCCTCGTTACCCAAGATCCTGCATCCGTCACTGGAACCAACCCACCTTAATAGGGTCAATAACACATCAACACTTAATCTCGCCTCCTTGAAACCTCTAGGAAAATTCAACTTGGAGAAAATAGTATGGCTATTTAATAATGAGTCGAAATTCAAAAAAAAAACTCAAACTTATTAAACCTCTGAACTAGAAATTTCTTAAGTCCAAAATCTCAAAATTGGTTTCGCTTTTGCCTATTCCTGAGAGGGATCCCTTTATTCACATTGACCTCCTCGATCAATTATTGTAGTGTTGGATTGTCCTCAAACTCTCTTGTTTTTTACATTGATTACATTTGTTGAACATTCGTTTCCTTTGTACTTTTGATTAGTACTTCCACAAGTGCTGATTCAGCTCTTATTCTGAGTGGATGATCCCTAAAGTCATCATCTAAGTCCTCATAGAAAGACAATTCTTCACTGACATCATCATCATCCTCTTCATCATCTCGTTGTATCTTAGCAACATTTGGCCCACTGCTACCAAAATATAGTGTACGTGGCAAAAATGGTCTAGCATTGGCATCTAAATGAGCCGCCGCAACAAAATTAATATCATCTGTAGAAAGCGTATGTAAGGTACTTCGGTTGTCTTTTCCATCCTCCATCTTCTCATTAAGCCGAACCAGAATGTCCACACAAGACAAAATTAGGCATATGTTTTAGAGGACGGTGATGTTGAGGAAGAGACTGAAGAGCATAATTATCTATTACAACACGCCTTAGAGCAGCAATAGTAAAAGGTTTGTAGATATGTTCTCTTTAACTTTTTGTCAGAAGAGAAGGATGATCTTTGCAATTGTAAAATAATGAAAGGAAACTAGATAAGTTTTTTTTGAGACCTTCTATCCCATTATCTAATTTGGGAGAGACAACAAGACAATATTATTGTCTCCCAAACCGCCAAACACCTCTTTAAGAATATTTAATATTATTTTACATACAGATTCAAAATATTTACCACCAATTCTGACATCTAATCACACACAAATAATTACAATTCTTATATTTATCACCATTATAACATCACATCACATAAAAATTATCTCAATAATCCTTCTATATTTATCTTCCACTTATCTTTCATAGTATCACCTGGCGATCACCAATCAATGAAACCTTCTCTAAGATTCTGGCTACACTCTTGCTCTTAGAGCAACCCTAATGGTTCTCTCTATTTGCTCTATCTATTCTGACATAAATTTGACACTTGGCACCTCAAGATTGGAGAAAAAAATGTAGAATGAATTTATGGAAAGAATTGGTGATAAGATGTTCTAATGGTTGTTAAATTATTTTTAGCAAATGTAGAAGTCTCAGCCAAGCTCAACCCTTCTACCACCGTCTGCTCCGGCACTACCATTCTACTCCGGCACTACCCATGAAAAGGATTGCTGATAAGAAATCTTACCTTTTCTAGATAACCCCAAATGAAAATTAAAATTCAATGAAACCTTGGTAGAGACTATTCTCTCAATGAAACCTCCGGCACTACCATTCTCTCAATGAAAACTCTGCAACGCCGGCCGGCGAGTTTTTGAAGCAGAGACTATTCAAACTCCGGCGTGTCTAATTTTTCTCCCTTTTTGCTCATGGATCTACCGGATTTCTTGGTAGAAAATGAAGCCAAATCAACTTCTCCTCCAAGGGAGAAACCGAAATCGATGGTGATGAAGTATTGTTTTGTCCAGCACTATATCGAAAAGAACAACACTTTTCAACTCTTCTCCGGCCATTTCAGACCCCCTTCCAGTGGTGGACGGTTGAGGATCCCTGCAACTATGATCATCTTCTGTGGAAAAAAAAAAGAGAAGAAGAAGACTACTGAAAAAATCATTTACCGGCTGTGAAATTTATTTTCCCATGAGAGGTGGCCTTGATGATATTTCTTTTGTCATAGAGAGGTTCTCTATAACATTATCTGCAGAAGGAGAATGAGTTGGAGAATGTCTAAAAAAAATTGTCTATTTAATGACCATTATTTTGCTTTTTAATAAAATTCGTTCTCCATTCTGACATAAAGTAGACAGAGCATCTCTACAACCTTTCCACTATGGTTGCTCTTAGGGATCTTTTGCTCATAGGATGTTCTTTTCATTCAATAGTTTATCAGCGTATTGATTAGCACTTATATTGGAGTTGGGTGATAATTTTTTATTTCAATTTAGAATTTGGTCATGCACTTATTGGCCCGTGCAACTCAAACGATAATGAATTCGAACTTGAAACAAAAAAAGAAAACTCGTGGACTATTGTGTTATATAGGTGATATTCAATAATAATAAATTTGGATCAATATAGATTGACCAAACAATAAACAATCATTTCTTGTCAACTCTGTAAAAAAAAAAATCAGAATGAGAAAAAGTGACTTAATTTGAAGATTTTGATCAAACTATAACAATTTTTTTGTAAAATTCAAAAGAGCTATTGAACTAACTTGTTGATTAAACACCACCTACACACTGCTATATGCAAGCATCAATGGCAAATGCAGAAATTACCAAAGGACTCAATATGCTTTTAGTTCCTACCTCTGATTGTCATACTACGATACGGAAAGTTCTACTGCGAATGCTTCTTAATAACTTGGTTAAGTTTCTGCAGTAGAATTTCCAGTTATAATACAATACAATCAAGAAAGTTACAATCATCTTTCTAAGAAAGTTTTCTCTGCCTGGTAGCAACTGGCCCTGATGATACCCTAAAAGGACGATCGGATTGAAAACGAATCGAGGATTAATGAAGCCACCATCAAGAATCCAGGAGTTGGACATGTTGAGCAAACATGTTTTACTCCGAATGAACATATTTTGATTAGACTAATTCCCTGCTTGGAATACTGCAAGAAGAGCTTTAATCATCACACAATGACAAGATAAGCGAACGAGGTGAGGATGCCCAAACCGGCAACGCAGCAAATAGTAGCTTAAATTGGCTTTCTTTCTTCCTGAAAATGGCTTCTGCGATTTCACATAGATTAACTGCGTCTTCAATTATGGTTTCCTGAGCTTCGGCCTACAAAGTTCATTCAAAATTAGCTAAAAGATGTAGACTTTGTGGAGAAAGGAATTGCTCAAGAGTATAATTAATTACCTGCAAAAGGAGTTCATCAATGAGTTGCCGGCAGGTTGAGTCCGAGAATTGCTCTGACGGAAAACAAAAGACGCTGGACGACTGGCCGGCAGAAGCTATGCCGCCGTGAATTTGTTGGGGTTCCGGCAGCTGAAGGATGGAGGGATTTCGTTGCATAGAGCTCAAGGTGTTCGACAGATGTTCCCACTGAAGGATCTCTTTTTGGTAACTTCCTCTGATCTTTAATAGTGTTGTTTTCTTTCGTTCCCGTCGGTTCTTATGTTCAAGCTCCGGATCTGAAGGCGTTGTTGGTGGGACAGAGGAAGAAGATGAAGGGGCGACAAAGGGACAAGAACGCTTCTTGCGTTTGTAGACGAATCCATCGTCGTTGATAAGCTGCCATTCATCGTCCTCTCTGCAATTCGCAGCCATAGCCATGGGCTTGTCCGAGCGCGAAAATAATCAGGTAAGAATTTGAAAGTTTGATGAAGAAGATATAGCGGGAGTGTTCCACCGTTCCACCTGAAATCCTGAACAGAGTCGCAAGGAATATGGGGGTTTGGATGTTTTTTTTTTAGGAAAAAGAACTTTAATTAAAGAATATCCGTCAAACAGTGAATGACAAACGTCACCCGGAGCGAAGTCTTACCTAAAATATCCGGAATCAAAACTAACAAAAGCGTATCGAAATTAAAAGGCTTGCAGAACATTCCCCATATGTCGAATAAAAGTAAATGAAACATAAGTGAAACTAGATATCATATTTATAGTCTATATTCTTTCGTCACCTTCGGACGTGGTAAAATTTAACGTGGATGCCGCTTTTGGCCATGACAAAAAGGCCGTGGGTTAATCCTATAAGATACTCAAGGTAATGCCCTGAAGAGAGTTTTTCTAGACTGTTGGAAGAGAATTTTGTTGCTTTAACAGGTGATGTAACAGTCCGAAAATATTGGATTGTTAACGAGAGATACCTTATAATATTATGTTGGTTTTATACTATTATATTGATTTTATAAAATTTTGCATCCTATGTTGGTCAATAGCATTTACTTCATTTGTTTGCTTTGCTTCCCTTGCATCCTATGTTTTCTATTTTCGGAAAAAAAAAAAAAAAAAAAAAAAAAAATGGGCTGCTCGTATGACTTAGATGGGTCAATACTTTCACTGATTTGTCTTGCTCCTCATTAAAATAGTATTATTTATATCCTTTGTTTGAAAATACATCAATCTTGGGGCACCACTAGCATATAGGAAGGTGACTTCTATTTTTTTGTTTTGTATTGTCTTTTGCTAATTTGTATTATTATTGTCTTATTTTATTTTTTCTTTTCTCATCATTATTTTTTTATTTCCTATAAATGCTTCACTATCTAAGTATTGTTCGCAACTATTTTATATATACTAAAAACCCTAGCTTTTATATATACTAAAAACCCTAGCTTTTGTTTTGACATTCTGTCATAGGCGGATCCACACTATATATAAGGGGTCCGTGGACTCCGTTAAAAATAAGAAAACGCTACATTTTACCTATAACAAAATATTTCGAACCCCTTAAAAAAAGACATTTACCTTAAAAAGATTTACGGACCCCGCTGAACTTAATTTCTGGATCCGCCACTGCATTCTGCTAAGTTTTTCTATGACCCGATGAGTGTCTTATTTTATTTATTTTTGCTTGAATGATTTTTAACAGAATACTCATTAGTTGGATCTAGATTTTTTTTTTTTTTTTTTTTTGGAGTAAAATTGACGATACATTTTTGTTTACTCGGAATATATATATATCAGATTTTGTTTCTAATTTACGTAAAATTGACAGACTCTTGGCTTCTAAACATTTCTAGTTTAGCTTTAGATTGCTTATAAGTTGACAATTATATAATTATTTGCTGGATATACAGAAACCAGAATCCGGATCCGATCCATGATTGGATCGTCGGATCTGATTCACAGCACCGATCGAGACGCTCGATCATGCACAATGGAAGCTACGAATTAAATTCGCATGCGATTTTACCACGATTTTAATTCACATAATTAATTAACAATCTATAAGAAGGTTAGTAGATTTACCCAATCCGGAGAGAGACGATAAATTGACATAAGGGAGAAGCCGTAGTCTTCCGGATTGTATCTCCTAGCGACGACTGGTGGACGTCGATCCTCGCCGCAGAACCTCCTCGAATATGCCCAAGAAAAACCCTAGATTTTTCTTCTCTTAATGACTAAAGTAAGAAACTAATTTTTCTTCCTTTTAATTGCAAAGTGGCGAAATTTGTGTGTGTAAATTGTGTTGGAGGAACTCTCTTTATATAGGAAAATAACTAGCCAAGAGAGTTATCATTTTCACACCACAAAAACATACTCCCATAAGGAAAAAATATTTTTCCCACAAAATAAGAGATAATTCCCAAAAAATTAATCTCTTAATTTTCCATTAATTATCCAACAAATAGATAATTAATTAATTACACATATGAGATAATCTATGAAAATTTCTTCTCCTAATTTATCCTCAAATGTGGCGCCAATAATGTCTAAATTTAGTAGAAAATGTATTTACTATTTTACATATTATTTACCAAATAAATAATATTACATATTCATTAAATAGACAAACTATTTAATTTATTCTCGAGGTTCCATAAAACGAGAAAACACTCGCGTGTTAGGAGTCAACCCTAATTAATGGACCTATAACCGAGTAAATTACAATAAATTGAATAAAATATTCATCGAACAGAATATTTCTACTCAACTCATTAATTCCGGAATAACGCCACCATAAATCCGAAACTGAACTCTATCGATTATAGATATAACTTATTCTCAAAACGTTGAGTTGAGTCGATAAGTGTGCATTGATATAATCATTACATACAGACTAACCCTCCATAGATTATCCGTAATGAAGCGGGATTATTTCCGTACACCTTCTTCAATGCGTCTTATCCTTATTTAATTACCATTAACCCACTAGTGATCAATTAGTTCATAACCAATACGAACTCCGCGGATCGATCAGTTTCTAGGATCAACAAATAAGGGGATTGTCTTTCTACTTCCCGCAGGAAGGAATGAATTCCATATTTGTGAGACACACACTTCTCATTCATTCCTGAATAGTGCCAACGTGAAAGTGATTCGGACCGCGCCTCTTAGCGATCCTTAACGAACACATCAAACCCTATCCTGAAACAAGTAGGAGTCTGTAATCACTTCAGGATTAAGGTTAATCCATAAATGATCATCTTGTGATTTAATAAGATTTCTCAATCACGGAATTATATGAGAAACTCAGATTAAATCGGTCCAGTCCTATATGACTCTTATCATATATAAATACCCCACTTAGACAACCAATGTCGACGGTCCGAATAAGACGGTCACACCATAAAGTGTTCTGGACGCATTAATGGTGGTTTAATCAATAGACCCCATACTTTGATTAACTTCACCACGGACTAACAGTTCAAGTGTATCACCATAAACTTAATCCTCATGTATGACACACACTAAGTTATATGGCTACATATGATACGACTTAGGGTTTTCAGTAGTGTATTACTTATAAGCACGAAGCAAATAATAAGATGAGAATAAAACTGTCATTTATTAATTCTAAAAACAATTACATAAATTGTCTTTCGGGCACTACTTCCAACAATCTCCCACTTGCCCGTAAGGACAAGCAACAATTGTCTTTCGGGCACACTATATCTAACATTATTTTCATGTGTTAATTTTCCCTCACTACTTTGAGAAATCCAACATATATTCTAGGGAGGATGTAAATTTTAATATATATATAATACATAATAGTAACTTCCAATTGAATAATACTTGTCATGACAGTCCTATAAAATTTGTTCTTGACATCCACCGATCATCAATAATTAAATGAAAAGATCATCATGATAACCAATTCTTGCTCTTGCTTGTGGTTATTGCACCGCATAACGTCTAGTCACCGGTCTCGGGGCCTTTTGACATCTGCTCATCGACGATACTAGAGTGATGGTACCAAAGTTCCCGAATGTCCCATGTGCATGGTCGGGAAAGCAAGGGCCGACGGCTTTGTCATGGTTCGGAGGGCAGTGGGGTTGGCCGAAGCCCTTTGGGAGGTTCACTAGGAGGAGGTCGGAATCATTTTCCCTGACAATCGGCTGGAGTTGTCAGGTAAGAGCGAGCTTTCTTGTGAAGTGCGGTAGAGAAACATGCTGGAGTGGGTTGGTAATGACTCATCGACTAAGCCAAGTCGGTGTCAAGCAAAAAAATAATAGACTTAAATTCGAGACGTGTATATTTTTGCAAAGTATCATATTTTTGCCATGTACTAACAACTATTATATGCAGGGTAAGAGAAAAGCATTATGTTGTAACATTTTAACGGTTTTGGAACAATTATTTTCGTATGTAAAGGTTCACGGGCACACAACGGAACTCCATGGGCTATCTTTAGCTCACACGCTTGTGAAATCTTTTTTTCTTTTAGGTATGGAGGAGGACAAAAGTGGTGAGGTGAGCGGAGTAACCATGGAGCTTGTTCATGGAGAGGGAATTGATGAGGAGTTCAATGTTGACATGGAAGCTTAGTGGTCGCTCAAGTTTTGTTTTTAGCTTGTTTTAAATATTTGATTGTTCGATGTAATAAAGATTAAACGATGTTCTTCTCTTTTCTTTGGTGACGGCTCAATAAAGTACTAGTTCCCTCAGTGTTTTCTTTTGGAGTTTTAATACTTGGGCAGTAGATCGCCGGCTTGTCCCTTGATAGACCCCGGTGGACCCTGGAGGTCGGGGATAGGCCTATTACAGTCATTGATAGGCCTATTACAGTCATTTATCATGTGATTGTTTTTGTTACTTTGTGGGGGTTACACGAGGGTGATTTTTAAAGGAGACTCGGAGGTTGTCCATCATAGACTCGTTTTTACCTTTTGAAAATCTATCTAATTTGAGAAGCATTGTAGATGATTGCTGAAACCTTTTGCCATATTTTTCTTCGGTCTCGTTTTCTTTTGTTAAGCGTGAAATAATTATTCTTGCACATCTTTTAGTAAAAGAGGATTTAAACTTAGTTGAGTGTGTTCCCCTCCCATGTGATGTTTTCTTGTGCCGCTAATAGCTATTAATAAATAAATCTCATTTTTCTTCTAAGTTCCAAAAAAAAACACCTAACTAAAATTTATTTAATTAAATCAAAATAAAGGTGAATAATTACATATCCAAACAGATCCGGAGTTTCAATAAAAGATGGTCATTAGATATAAGTGTACTTATGGTTATGTTGTTATCACATGTTAACTACGTAAAATACATATTTGAATCATTCAAATACATCACTAAGGATCGTCTCATGTATCGATATTGATGTACTTGTTGTGTGTGGTCAAAACCTATGTTTCATGTTTTTTTTTTTTTTTTAACCTCAGATTATAGATTTACGTTTTACTCCGTTATCACAAGAGTGTTGTGATGTTCATATAGCAAACGATCCAAACTCAAAATACATCAAACTTCAATTGTTGTTTTTTCTTTACCAAATGAGTTGCTTTTAGAAAAAGCAGAATTTTGGAGAAAGGGATTTCCTTGTTTTTTTTCCTCACGGTTTATGGTTTGTTTTTGTTGGTAGTCCGGTGGTCTGGCGTGTAGTCTTGACAGCAGGGGCGGACTAAGCCTTACCAAGGGGTCACACGCCTCTATCCGTGATTTTTATAATATTAAATTGATGTAATTTTGTTGTTAGAAATGTAATTTAATTTTAAAGAAAAAACGTAGTTTTAGATTTCGATGAAACTTAAAAACAATTTCAGATAAAAATATAATTTTAGTATAGTGGCCTCTACTGAAACAAATTCAAAATTAAATCACTGCTTGGTGGCGGTCCGAAGTCATGGCAATAGTCTTAGATAAAGTCGTCCTAGTGGTAGTTCTGTAGGTTGTTTAGTTGTATATTCCGTCGGTAATTTGGTTTGTTTTTTCGTTGTGGAAAAAAAGATGAAATCAATGGCTTTGTATAATTTGACCGGCAACGGTTCATGTGATTTTTCAAATGTATAAGTGATCTAACCATGTTTACAATCTTAAAATAATCTAGCAATAAATTTATTATTTAAAAACTATGTTATTTTGTTAATAATGTCTAAAAACATTTAAATTCGATGGATGATTTGACACTTATTTGAAATTATCATTCCTCTGTTGGAATAGTGTCCTAAACCCAATCGGGTTGGACCTGATCCGACCGGGTCGGATCATTTCTACTATTTCTTTATGTTTATACATATATTAAATGGCTTTTCATTGTCGTATTTATGTTCTTTTAAAGAACCAATTATGAATTGTTATATGATAACGTCCTTAGTATTAAACTGTGGTAGAGAAACCATGATAGGCGATTATGGTTGATGAGATCTCTAATCACTTTAATAAGTTTGATACTTAAATGTCTCTAGGTGATGTACTTATTAAACAGGACATTGATAGTATAAATGCAGACTAGCACGTATTAGATGTCTTCTGTCTTTAGGGCAGGGATAGATCTCGTCTATCGAAGTGTAGAGACACTTGGACTGTACGTGGACGTGTATTAGAGAATGCGTACGTTAGACTGACCCACTTACACGGATAAGTGTCACACTATGTGACGGTTGTGTAATTATCCTTAAGACCGGAGTCTTCATGGCATCACGGTGTGGATTGTCATGCTTTGACACTATTGAGGTTTCCAGCCCACGGGCGATCATGCGGTAGTGATTGGGTGTGATCTTGAAGCATGCGGAGTATACATGATTGGTCGTCCGGGAATCGCGTATCTATTATTGGGATCGAATATCCGAAATGGCCTTCTTATAAGGAATGTCTTACTCTCGTGAATCTTTGCAAAGTGGGAGTAAACGAGTTACTTCGAGAGAGCATGATATCCAGATTATAAGATACGGTCGTTGATGTTTTGACACTCGACTAACGACCGTATGGATATTATTACAAATGATAGGATTGTAAGTTACACGGTAATCGCTTTCACATGAAAGGTAGTAGTCATTGCATTTGACTCTTCCGATGATTGGGGTCACGGTGTGTTCTTTGACGCTATCCCGTGATCGTCGGGCATGAAGGGCATTTTCGTAATTTGCACTTTGTGTCTACGGCCAACATATTCGAAGCCTATCGGGTCACACATATATGAACATCTAGCCGGATTAAAATGTGGTTATAGATGATAACCAAATAAGGAAAGAATTTATCTCACGACTATATAAAGGTTATAGTGGTAAAATTAATATGGTGGTATTTATTTATTATGAATAAATTAAATACAAGATATTAATTAAGTTGATTAATTAAATACACTTATATTGATAAGTGGCGCCACATATGTGTATAAGTGATACACTTTGGATTGTCTGATTTAATTAATGGTATTACAATATATTAATATTAGATATTAATATTTATATATATATACATATGCTACCAGCGTGTGGTGCAACATGCATGTGCATAGTTGTTTCCATAATATATATATATAAATGGATTTATATGTGTAATATATATGTGATATATACACACGTGTAGTAAATTGATTTATGGTAATAAAATAAAGATAATCGATATTAGATATTGATAATATCTTGAGGAATATTCAATATAAGATATTAATGAATATCCTGTATTTATTTAATATGAGATATTATAATAAATGAGATAAATCAATCAATTATATTTTCCTTATTTTATTGGGAAAAGGTTTTCTTCTTTTACTACACTATATGGGGCGCCACTTTCATTATAAATAGAAGGTGGGTGTCAAAAATCTTTTAGACGCGTCATAATTCCAAGAAATAATAGTTCTTCAGAAATTGGAGAAAGCGTCCTATAGAGAGTTGGAGAGAGAGGAAAAAAGGCCGGTCTGAAGAACCGGAGTTTTCCAATAAGAATCCATGATGGGATTCCGCGGTACATTGCATTGTGTGACTAGCGGTGAGGCCGAACACTTGGGCGGCTCTATCAGAACTACTCTCCTGGGCGGTCAAAGCGTCGATCTTTTAGATCAACCAAGGTAACCACCGTCTACTATCTATTTGTTTATTGCTTAAACGAAGTCGATCTTGGGTAAAAGGAAATCAAAATTTTAAATTCCGCTGCGTTCCCGCGTAGATTTCCTAACATCCTCGTAATCTGAAACGTCTTCAAATGCAATATTTTAATTGTCTTCAAGCTTGGTATAATTTTTTCCCGAAAGACGAAAGATTTTATTGAAAGCCGGACTAACGCCGGTAGATACAAGGACAAAGCCGGACGACGCCGGATTACAACCGGACAAACTAAACTAAAGGTACTACAAACACAAACTAACAAACCGTTCAACACAACAAAGCCGAATAATAGATCGGGTCGAGGGTGCTGAACATAATGGAAATTTTTTCAAAAGAATTAGAAGGTGTTCAGACACATGAATCCTCTAGGCAATCTATTACCCGAAAAACACACAAACATTGACAACAACAAAGAACTAAGCACAGATATAAAACAACACTTATATAAAAATTTATCCTTCTCCGTCATGGCTCCACCGTCAGAACACCAACCACCGGCATACACCACCAATACATCGAAGAGAGCCTGAAAGAAAAGTTTTTCTTCCAATAGCAAAAACAGCATATGAAATCCGATAAAGGCACCATCACAAGCAAACAATCAACCAACGGTAGAGCTCGGCCACACCGATAGTCTCACCACAAGCTTTGTATAATTTGATATATGTCTTCGAATGCATTATTTAAATTGTCTTCATTAATTAATTATTTTAAACGCTTTCATGTCCCGCCGTATAACTTTGGTTGACTTTCGTAATGTTTCGATATAATCGTACTGGTATATTTGCATATGATTAAATAATTATTTTTTCTCTTTGACCAGTGATTATTTTTTTTTTTTTTTTTTTTTTTTTTTTTTTTTTTTTTTTTTGAAAGGAATTTGAGAAGGGTAGGGTTTCGAGGTGGAGGACATCAACCCAACAAATTGCAGGTCCAAAATTGCCGACTCCACTATATATTCATTTCCCCATTTCTCATTTGCCCCATTCGCTTCCTTCACTGCGTTTTCTTTACCATTTTCTTCCTCGCAGAATTTGTAGGCAAGTCCTTCTCTCTCTCCTGTGATTTACAATCTTTTGTTTTCGTTTCAGTGTTTCTCATTTTCGATCTCTAGGATTGCCTCAAATTCTATTTGTTTGCTTAGTTTCACTTGTAGATCTGTGCTTATCGGTGTATGATTTCTTTTGGCGTTGTTTTTTTTTTTTTTTTTTTTGGGTATGCTTTTCTTAGATCTATTTACTTCTGATTTCTGTGAGTAAATCTATGTGAGGCTTCTCATTGGATCTTTGGAATGGATTGATCATTGGATTATGTTACTGTTTAATTCGTTTATCTGATTTAAAAAAAAAATCTGTTTTGACGTAGTTCTGATTTTTTTTTTTTGTGTGTGTTTTGGGAGAGATTTGTTGTGTAATGCTAATTGGATTAATCCGCTATGTGCGATTCGGTTGTCTGTTGTTTATTTCATATGGATCTGTTAAAGTTCAACTTGCAATTTTTGTTTTTATTTTTTTTGTTATTGTTGTGTTAATACAACAACCTGTCGTATAATGGTGCCTATATCAATCCAGGGTCTGATGTGAACCCATTTTATACTTTGTTTATTTCCGATGACATGCCTTTACTGTTGAAAAACAATGAGTTGTGTAAAAGTTCTGATAGAAGTTTTGAAATGATTGATTTTTTATTATTTATGTTTTATCTTTTGCCGGTTTTTCGTGGCTTGTTAAGCTTCAGGCTGTTTATGGTTACCAGAACTGTTTTCTTGTTTTATAAATCCTAAAGCACTTGCAGCTTAATGAATGTGTCAGTAGAACAGTTTGTTTTAGCATTTGCTTAAAGCCTTAATGCAATTGTATGAAAGAAATGCGTAAATTTCTTATTTTATGAGATTGAATGCGACACTTTTTGATTATGTGTATTTGCTAGTTCAATCGAAGTACATTGATGTAATGATTTGCATTGTATCAAATGGTATTGTTCTCAAACAAAATAGAAATGCACTTAGTTGAAAACATGTGCTCTGAAATATTTGAAGTTTGAAAACTTTGAGAATGTACTCAGAGTAATCTTCATGCTATCAGCAGGGTTTCAGCTCTGAGTTGCTATGAAAGATCAGTACTACTACCCAACTGTTGCTAGCCAATTAGCAAGCAAATTGCAGTTGAGCACCAGGATGCCGCAAGACATTCAAGGTCGTTCCGGGGCTCTCCAGAGGCCTGCTGTTGCCCAAAGGCGTGTTGCATACGCCAACTACACTAATGCAGCTTTGCAGTATCCCGTGACTCAGTTATGCCATGCTTCACCGGATTTGTCTTTGGTTGCTGCCAATGCCTCGCCTGTGTTTGTCCATGCACCAGCTGAGAAAGGAGCTATGGGCTTTGCAATCGACTTCCTCATGGGTGGAGTTTCTGCTGCTGTTTCAAAGACTGCTGCTGCTCCAATCGAGCGCGTGAAGCTCTTGATTCAGAACCAAGATGAAATGCTGAAGACTGGTCGGCTTTCTAAGCCATACAAGGGAATCGGGGAGTGCTTTAGCCGAACAATAAAAGATGAGGGATTTATGTCATTATGGAGAGGAAACACTGCTAATGTCATCCGTTATTTCCCTACACAGGTTGATTCTCTATCTTTTAGTTATTTCTTGTAAATTACCCGTTTTTCTATGTCTCTACGTGTTTGTTAATTACAGTTATCTCCTCTGTAGGCATTGAATTTTGCATTCAAGGACTACTTCAAGAGGCTTTTCAACTTTAAGAAGGATCGTGATGGCTATTGGAAGTGGTTTGCTGGTAATCTAGGATCAGGTGGTGCTGCTGGTGCTTCTTCACTGCTCTTTGTCTACTCCTTGGACTATGCCCGAACCCGTCTTGCAAATGATGCCAAGGCTGCAAAGAAGGGTGGTGAGAGGCAATTTAACGGTCTGGTTGATGTCTACAAAAAGACCCTTGCAACTGATGGCGTTGCTGGTCTTTACCGTGGTTTCAACATCTCATGTGTTGGTATCATCGTGTACCGAGGTCTGTACTTTGGGTTGTATGATTCTTTGAAACCTGTGCTTCTGACAGGAAAAATGCAGGTTAGTATGCTTTTATCGTAATGGTTCTTGCAGTCCGTTATGATATGCTTTATGTCTGAAATTGGTGTGTGAATGGGTGATTACAGGATAGTTTCTTTGCTAGCTTTGGTCTCGGGTGGTTGATCACCAATGGTGCCGGTTTAGCATCCTACCCTATTGATACGGTTCGCAGAAGAATGATGATGACTTCTGGTGAAGCAGTCAAGTATAAGAGCTCATTGGATGCATTTTCTCAGATTTTGAAGAATGAGGGTGCCAAGTCATTATTCAAGGGTGCTGGTGCCAACATTCTTCGTGCCATTGCCGGTGCTGGTGTGCTTGCTGGTTATGACAAGCTTCAGTTGATTGTTTTTGGTAAGAAATACGGTTCTGGTGGTGCCTAAGATAGATAAATCCCATTGATGGCGATGAAAACTATTGATGTCTTGAGAATTTATGATCATTTTTGTAATAAGTAAGAGATTTAGAAAGGTGGGGGGTTTTGCCTTAAACATTGCTTTTTCCTGGGTGGTTTATAAAAGGGTTTTATTCCAAGTATAAGCTATAATTCAAGATTATAGACTCTGTTATTTGATTATAATAACAGCTACTTTCATTACAATTGCAGTTTCTTCTTTGTTTGAACTGTCAGTATATTGTTTTGGACTGTTTCTAACGTCGGGATTCATACATTATTCGTGGATACGTCACACGATGCTCCCCGGCCATTGTCATGAATCACTTTGAAACTTGCAACCGAGGTCCGGTGTGCCAACCGTAGGCCCTTTTTAGGAACTATTGTGAGGACATAACCATATCTTACCAAACTCTAATAACAATTTATATTTAGATAAGATACATGGTTTTCTATTAGGGAAAGATAATTGGATTTTGGAAAGACAATTTCATTATTATAAAGATCAAGAGGCGTTAAATTATTCATCAAGCTAAACAAGAAAAAGAAAAGAGAGTTGTTGAAAGGAACCACACCTAATCGGGTTAGTCTTATATGAGGAGGATATTTGAAGAGTGAGCCTACGTGGCTCACTCTAGACCATAGAAGACTTACCCGGATATTTGAGGAGTGAGCCTACGTGACTCACTCTGGACTATAGAAGACTTACCTCATCTAATCTACTTTTGGTGCAACACAATGAAATTTGACATTTGAAAAATCGATTGTATGGTCAATCTATATTCGACTGCGTTCGACCTCTGTAAAATCGAATATAAACCCAAAATGTTATATCATGGTAAATCGTTTGTGGTGTCTTTATTGTGCGCCATAAGAAAAATAAGTGCATTGATTAACACTCACGTAATTCACATGTACATACATAAATGCTTGTTCTTCTTCTATTTTGTGTTTTCGCTTTGTTCAGGGTGAAGTATTCGATGTCATGGGTTTCTTCATTTTTTTGTCAAGACTTTCTCTTCGAGGTTTTGTTCTTGACAAGTTAGTTGTTTGTTTTTCTCTCTTTTTGTGTTTTTCACGTGTTCTCTGGGCGGTGCTCGCTCCAACAGTATCCGACGGTTGTCCGGCATGTTTTTGAATTAACCAGCGGTAGTCTGGGTTCTAATAAAATCTTTCGTCTTATGAGGAATTTTGTTTTTGTTTTCTTGCAATCAAGCATGCATATTTATAATATATTTCACTTTTTTCTAAAGCAATGCAGAAAAGAAAATAAAAAATTCCTCCTCCAAACCAAAAATCCAAAACAGAAAAATAAAAAGTGGAATCAATTTGGTTGATGAACAAATGGGGTTGGTGTGGGGTATATATATAACTCAAACTGCTTGGCCATGTGTACTGACTAAAAAGTAAACACAATAATATCTTTCATCCTTTGATTCCACGCTAGGTTTTGTTCTCTCATTTGTATTAGGTTGGTGTGCTAAAAATTAACACCCCACATCCGCATGCTGTTATATATTGAGAGAATCGATCGAACTACCTTCGTCCCAAAATATAAGTCAATTTGGGTGTTTTCACACATATTAATAAATTGGTTGTGCGACATAAACAGGACCGGCCCACCCATAAGGCGGCAGGCGCAAAGATTAAAAGCGGCTGGAAGGTGGGCGCCTCGGATTACTTGTTTTGCAAAAAAAAAAATGCCGCCGCGTTCGTGTAATACGCGGACACGCGGCATTTATCTGCAAGCCAAGGTAAATCTGGATTGGATTTGCATCCCCTGCGCCAGCGTAGAAAACGATGTATAATGTTGGTTTAACTTATTCCAACTACACTAAAACAATATCATATAAATATTGCTTCTTTTTCCTTCTTCCAACCAATGTGGGAGAAAAGTTTCTTCCCATTTTTCCTTTTCATAACACACACTTGCCCAATGTTTCCGATACGACATATCATCAATTTTCCAACAAACCGACTTTAGCGTTAATTTCCGTTCACTCGTTATCCGAATTGAATGATTCCAAATCTGAATTCATCTACGACTCACGTAGTTTTGAATTAATAAAACATTACATATATTCTATACAAGAATATATCCAAATCTACGCTTACAAAGTCATCAATAAAATGATTATAAAATCATTTTTAATTCATTTTTAATTCAATTCCACATTTTCTCCAACAAGTATCAAGTATGTTTTGTACTTTTGTTTATGCATATGATGATATGAATTTGAATTATTACTTCTAGGTATGTTTCGAGGCTATTAATGAACTCGAATTTTGTATTTACTGGATGTTATAAATACAATGTTGATATATTTTGTAAGTATGTGTTCAAGAGAAAAAAAAATTATTCTAAAGCGCCCACCGTGCATCGATTCGCCTTAAGCCTCGGGTTTGGTTGGGCCGGCCCTGGACATAAATTTAAAGGAGAAATGACTATAACGTTATTTGGCTATCATTAATGCAATACTTATAGAGTGGTTGAATTGTTAATAAATTAGGGGAAATACTTGTGTAAGGGTATGATAGAGAAAAAAAAAGTAATAAATGCTTCATTGGTAATGTAGAATGACTTATATTATGAGACAAATAAAAAGGGGCAAAATGACTTATATTATGAGACATATGTAGTACTAACTTTAGCTGTAGCATGAGCTAATGCTCTGTATTCAGACTCTATGCATGCTTGATCTGGCTACAACATATTTCCTTGACCTGGCCAGGATAACAAAGAACCAACCATATAAATGCAGTAACCAGCGATAGACTTTCTATCAGGAGTTTGAGCATATGTGTATCCAACTAAGTTGATTGGTTGGTGAGGACATAAGTGGAGACCAAATTGTAGAGTACCCTTCAAATGTACGAGTGAGTACGTAAGTGCTTGCCGATGTAGTATAGTGGGAGCTTGCATATACCGACTGAGATGATTTATAGACAATTCTAGATTTGGTCTGATAAAATTAAGATACTGCAAGGCTCCAAAAGTGCTTCGGTAGATGGTAGGATTTGCCATAGGTCCACGTGGCATAGAAAGCTGTTAAAGTGTGTTGATCATGAGAGTGGAGCGAGGTTTCAGGCTT
The DNA here is from genome assembly GCA_026214975.1 of Gentiana macrophylla. Taxonomy (NCBI): domain Eukaryota; kingdom Viridiplantae; phylum Streptophyta; class Magnoliopsida; order Gentianales; family Gentianaceae; genus Gentiana; species Gentiana macrophylla. Next base: position 123,834,383 of record CM047808.1, on the reverse strand, counting down.
TGAAGTCCCAAATTTAAGGATTTGATATGCATACATAAGTTGAGAGAGAGATAGACCAGAATCATCACAATGTGTCTGAATGCCTAGAAAATGAGTAATTGGCCCTAAATCTTTAAGAGAAAATTTGTGAGTTCAGGTGCTAAACAAAACTCTGAATTTGTTAAGCTGGGTTTCATTTGATCAGCTTGTCATCAACATAATCAAGAGCATACAATAGCGTGCGTATATTTTTTTTTAAAGATAAATAGAGAGATATCTGACTTTTATTGATCCCCACTTTAGCATCTAAGACTTTAGAGCTTCAAACCAAGCCCTAAGAGCCTGTTTAAGTCTATAAAAGGATTTATTGAGGAGGCATACATGATGAGGCTCAGTCTAATCCACAAAGCCTTCTGGCTGTTACATATCGACAGTTTCATGAAGATCGCAATAAAGAAAGCATTGTTGATATCAAGCTGATGAATATGCCAATATAAGGATACTGCAATGGCTTAGACAACCCTTATTATAGGGGATTTTGCATTAGGTCTATATGTCTCAATATAATCAATGCTTGGAGTTTTGAGGAACCCTTTGGCCACAAATCTGGCCTTATGTTTCAGAATTGATCCATCAACATTGAGTTTTACCTTGAAGACCCACTTGTTACCTATTAACTTCTAATGGCCATTTGGAGGGACAAGTTCCTAAGTCATATTCTTCATTAAAGCTTGATATCCCTTTGTGATAGCCTTGTGCCTCTGAGGTGAGGACAAAGCTTCTGATTAGGTTCAGTTGGATATGGTGAGTCTGTGGCCAAGAATAGGTAGGAATATGTTTTAGGGTTATAGATGTCACTCCTGGCTCCAATCTTCATAGGATGGCCTTTTGTGGTGTGGAAGGTGGGTGGGATGGAAGAGGATGAGGTGGATATAGGTATTTGAGTGAGATGAGTAGTGTATGTTTGGATTGGGAGTGGTATAAGGTGTATGTTTGTCTATGGTGTTTGTTGGTGTCATAGCATGTGTACTAGGCTATATAGGATACCTTTGCACATGTAGATGATGTGGTGTCTCATATGTATCTGCAATTCAATGAGCTCTAAAGGCTGGCACTTCAAAAGATATTTTATTACTTTTTGCTACAAAGACATGATCAAATAATGTTTTAAGGACAACTGTTAAGACCTTAACACTAGACAATTGAGTGGACTTAGACTCAGAGGATTGATAAGGAAACATAGACTCATTGAACACAACATTCTTAGAGATGCACAATCTCCCTTAAGGTCCAAGCATAAGTAAGTACTTTGTCCAATATAAACACATCTTAGTGTGAAATTGGAATTTGTGCTTACTATAGGTTCTGAGATATGGATAACAAGCCCAACCAAATGTTTTCTGAGATGGTTGTTGTCAGGCTTCTAGTGATAAAGAGTTTCAAATGGTGATCTATTATTTAAGACATGTGTAAGAAGAATGTTGATAAGGTGAAGTGCTTGAGTGAAGCTTTCCCACCGAAACTTGAGCGTGAGAGAAGCTTGTTCTAACAATGTATGGCCAACTTCAACTATATGCACATGCTTCTTTTTTGCTTTGCCATTTTGTCCATGAGCATAGAGGTATGAGTGTTTGAAATGAATACCATATGACTGTAAAAGTGGGGCAAATGATGTATACTCATCTCAGTCAGATTGTACACACTTAATTTCAGTGTAGTTACTTCATAATTTGAATTGATGTACAAGTTGTTTAGATCAACAATGGGGATTGACGATACGGGATTTCACCCCTTCACGTGGAATTATCTAATTGGTCCAGCTGGCGTGTGGAAATATCTAAGTTTATTGTCCGCATCGGATCGAATACGAGATGCACCAGTGGAGTCCGGAACAACCGGCAGATTCGGCAAGTGTCCCATCTCGAACACCCAGGTTGGTGTTGTACGAGACGATTCCAGGGTCCCAGCCCAGATTCCTAAGCCCAACATCCAGAGGGTAACTTGGGCAAGGGGCAAGGCCCAGTAAGGGTTATTTATGTCAATAGACCAAACCGCCCTAAGTTTAGGGCAGAAGAAAGACATGTGCCTATAAATACTTCATTCCAGGAACTACGTAAGGCTTGATTCCTGGACATTACACAGGATACGTAGGCAATCCAAGATACATTCTTGGACTCAGTCATAACACACCAAAAACACCACCTTTTCTACAGTTCGAGCTGTGCATATTCTTTCTTGACTCACCCTTAAATTACACGTGACCCTGATAATCCGGTGATGCATTATTTAGCATCATCATGGATTTTAGCTATAATATCAACATACCGGTTATTATCAACAACAAATTCAGATGCAACCAAATAGGCTGAATTAGCCTTTGTCTGAGAAGAGGCTTCTCCTATAGAGGTAGAGTTGTTGTAGCTGGAATCAAATATGTACCAGCAAACAGTGGGAGTATGCCTAACCTTGTTGCATACTTGACATGTAGGCCTATTTGAATAGGGTTGATTGAAGTCACTATGGCTGCCTCTGAATCTCCCTCATCTGCCTCTACAAGACTCACAATTGGGACTATATTTAAAGTTGGGTGGCTTATGTATACATGTTCTGTTTGCAGCTAGATGTACAGAGGGTTGAGAGACATCAAGCACTGTTGGTGGATTAAACCTTTCCAAGCGGTTCTCATGAATAATTAACTGAGACTGAACCTTCTGCTAGGACAATGTTCCAATTCTAGATGTAAGGTTTATTATAACAGACTCGTATTCCTTGTTTAATCCACCTAACACAACAAGAATCAACTCATATGTAGTAATAGGGTACCCTGAAACCCTGTTACTTTTAGTCATATTAGCGTGACAAGTGAATCTAATTAAATATGTACAATTTTTTATGTGCGTTGCAAAAATAACGTGACAAAAGAATATTATTCTTATAGTGGATATTGATATCGATAGATATACGTTAAAAAAAAAAGGATTATAAACGAAACGTGCAAGAAAGACAAAGCTGCAAAATTGCAAATCAGCCAATTAACATAATAAAGTATGTAATTATTTAAGGGGGTCAGTAATGTAGCGGATTAGGAACGCCACCTGATTGAGTTGACGCCAACTTTTACTTATGGACCTGTTGTTGTCTGTCTTGTGCCAACTCTCTGTTGCTTTTTTTTGGTAATTTGGTTCATCTCCTTTTTATCTACCATGTTCTTCCCAATATACAAGACAGCCTCTCTTTTTGTTTTTACGTCTTCTGTTTTTTTTCTTTGTGTATTTTTTGGCTTTATTTTATTTTATTTATTTATTTTATGGATCCAACCACTCATTGAATTCCCTTCAAAAAAAAAAAAAAAAAAAAACCACTCATTGAAAACCTAGGATTCTGTCTATTTGTATGGGATAAAGGTCGGTTGATGGGTCCGAGGGATATATAACTGATAATTCGACGGGAACATGCAGGCAAATTTCATTTAAGACAATGATACTTCTATAATAAAATGATCAAAATGAAATAAATAAATATTTTGTTACAATATTAATATACATTTTGTTGTAGAATTAATATTACTCTTTTGCTCAGGAGCGGAGTCATGAATTTTCATTCGGATGGACTAATGAAATATGCATCTTCGAATGATAAGATGGATCGGATTATGACGACTTACTAAATTGTACCGTATTATATAAGTTTTTTGTACTAGAAAAAAATAGTTAAGGTGCTTTTGAATATATTTTGATTTCGACTATGTAGAATATATTTTGCAGTTTTTTCAAGCACCGACTAGAATTTTAGCGGATGAACATGCTAAAAAAAAGAAATGTTAAAAAAACATAGAAAGAAATATATTTTGGTATTTAATTATACATTTTTTAACAATATATTTCTAGAATTAATATTTGTATGCTCTATATATAATACACATGAGCATTCGATACAAGTTTAATAGTGTGCTTGAGTTTCACTCGTTTAAGAAGCTACTACTTGAGCTCGTCTCAGGTTTGTTATGTTTGTAGAACCCAGATATGAATTGCCCTCGCATTGCTCGGATCATTGATACTCAACTCATTCGGTTCATCTTTTTCTTTGTTTGAGAAGAAATGGGATGAGAATTAAAAGTCATTACATTTCCTGATATCAATCAGAATTCAAATTATCATAAAAAAAATCGACCCAAAAGGGGTTTGAGAATGTTTTGGGGAAGACAGTGTCACTGTGACACCTTTGAGCTCTTGGATACATCGATCTAGTGACTATGGTCTTAGGGTAGGTTATCTACCATGTTAAAGTCAGTTAATATAAACGAAATTAGAGAAAAGGCATGATTAGGTGTAATAATGTGTGATAATATATTTCTACTAATTTCCTTACTGTTTTGTTCTCTTTAGTTAATTATTTCCATACATCCTACAAACAATTAACGTATGGAATTAGCTACATGTTTAGTCAAAAAAAATTGTCAAAAAATTTGTATAAGATATATATTTAAATATAATATATAACACAACTAATTAAATAGACTTTAAGCGCACACAAAAAAAAAAAAAAAAAAACTAAATAGACTTTAAAAACGGAGAATATGATTCTAAAGTGAAGTTTTGGCCTTGACGTGAAGCCATCGAAAAATAAGTAGAAGTAACGGTAAAGAAACCTAACCACCACCCCCCCACCCCCCGTTTCATCAAGATAATAAAGTGGTCATTTTTTTAGGGTCAAAGACCCAAAAGTACACAAAACAGATTTATTGGACTTATAAGGACAAAAAGGAATCTATTGGACTTATAAGAACACAAATTAGATAGATAGACTCAAATACCCTTAATGAAGAAAAAAAACAAAATAAAAAGGAAATAAAAAAACCGGCGCATTGGTAATGTTTTTTTTATTGTTTTTTTTTTAATAAAAAAAATGCACTGTTCAGTTTTTTTTTAAATTTATGTATGGCGCTGTACAGTTTTTTTTTTTTTTTTTAATTATAAAAAAACCGATGTATTAATCATCGCGATACAATGACCATCCCTGATACATTGACCACCGCGATTCAATGACCACCGCGACGCATTGACCACCCCGATGCATTGACCACCGCGATGCAATGACCATCCTGATGCACCGCGACGCCCGATGTGATGACCATCACGATGCAGAGACACCGTGACGAAGTGACACCGCGATCCAGAGACACCGCGATGCAGAGACGCCGCATTGTAGAGACACCTCGATGAAGTGACGTCATATTGTATCGATTTATGCAGTGACATCATAATGTATCAATTTATGCCGTGACGTCTTATGGTATCGATTTATGCGATGGCGACGCCTTACAATGACGTCTTATTATATCGATTTATGCGGTGACGCGTTTTATGGTATCAATTTATGCGCAGATGACGTCTTATTGTATCGATTTATCACGATGACGCCATGCAAGATATCGATTTATCGCGATGACGCCATGCGATATATCGATTTATGCGATGACGCTTTATGGTATCGATTTATGCGAAGGCGTCTTATTGTATCGATTTATCGCGATGGCGTCATGCGGTGGACGTCATGCAGTGACGTCGTATTATATCGATTTATGCAGTGACATCATGCAGTGACGTCTTATTATATCGATTTATGCAATGAAGAAAATCCAACGGAAATTTCATCAAATATTTACACAAAATTCTAGGGTAAACATGAAGACAAAAATTCCATATACCATTCACCATTAAGCCATTGCTAACCTATGTTGGCATTTTGACCACCAGAACCACCACTACTTCTTGCAAAGCTTAGTAAGGGAATTTTCTCTATAACATGACACGTTGATGAACGTTAGGAAAGCCTACCAAATGCAAAGTAGGCATGGATGTGATCATCTAGCCACTGCATGTACTTATTTGGGGCGATCTCTAGTTTCAACCATTCCAAGAAGTATCTAAATACATTATTGCCCAATGAATGAGCAAAAACTAAGGACGGTCCTCCTCGAAGTTTGAGAGCAGTTTCAAAAGTAAGCCTGCAAAACATAGAGAAAACAAAGAACTCGATACACCACTTCACCCATTCTTTCCACACAGATGAAAGAGGACCTGAACAAAAATGATGAGCGGGGTCAACTGATAAATGCACATGTAAGGATTGAGTGAAATAAATACCTTGCTTGTGCAATATCACATAGCTTATTTGCAAATGACTAAGAAACAGGAAAGCATAAATGACAACAATATGTTACAAATCTAAAGTCAGTGAGTTGTCCACATCAACACTAATGCCAGAACCATAGGGCCGATTTGTAAAAACTTTTGGTATGTAACATGTTGTAGTTTCCAGTTGGTTGGGCATAACATGCATGCCTCAAAACATCAGCACCAGAAGATACAAATGTGCAGATGAAGCCGGATTTAAATTACCAGTTATATAGCCAGGATCAAGCTCTGTAATAGCAGATAGACCACTGTCAGGACGCGACTTCCATTCAGGATGATCCGTTTGATTGTACGGGTCCAGTAACATGCATTTTAGCCAACAATTAACAGCAGACAGTAGCTGCACAACAAATGAAAATATTCCTCCATCAGAACTACGTCTTCTATTACACAATATCATTCTATTAATTAAGGAGGAAGTGGAAAAGAAAAACACAAGAGGCAATGCCAATTGCAATCTGATTGGTATGGCAATTCCTTTAGTTCATATTACTTTTGGGAAATCACAGACAAAAACTCTGAATCCTAATTGAAAGATCAATCCGCAATGATTGTGCGAGGTAATAATAGAAGAAATGACAAATTCATACTCAAGTCCAATCAGTTACACAATCAACACGAGTAGTATCATGCAAAACTATGTGACATCAAACTAAACAGAAAACACAATCACCACAGTTCACAGAGGATTTGTTGTACACGAACAAAACATAAACGTCCTTGAATGTACATGTTAAATATGGAAATACGAGTCTCAAACAAGCAACTGAAACGAAAAAATCAATTAGCTGAAGTTAATAGAACTCACTTTTGTAGTATCGAGTCAGACTAAATCGAGAGGGTTGAAATCAAGCGGAGAGTACGGGCAGTCAAGGATTGACCAAGCTCTCAGTTGAGTGGACGCGAAACCTGGAATAATAATCCCCGAGAGCTTGGAATAGTCTCCGGTGAACTCGCCATCAGCTCCGCCATCAATGCCGGTCGAGACGAGAAGTAGAAGAAGAAGAACAAGGATGTCGACTTGCACACCGGCAGGTCCTCCTCTCATCTGAGACGCCTATTGAGGGTGAAGGTGAGATTAAGAGATGTGCAAGGGTAAATTAGTAAACTATGATATAATGTGTTCTTATAAGTTCAACAGATTCTTTTATGTCCTTATGGGGCTAATAAGTATAAAAAACTATACTTTTAAGTAATTAACCCTATTTTTTTAATGCAATATTATTATGTAGGTTAAATCAAAGTGAAAATTTATCAACTTATACTTATTTATAATGAACAAACCTCTCTGCAAAATCTCACATCTGTAAAGTAATAGCTTGCTCACCTCCATATAAATATGAGATATAAATGTCTTGTCAACTCGGATCGGTCTTTTTAGACCAAACGATGACGACGGTTTAAACAGTTGACCAGATTATTTATGACTTATTTAGGTCTACCAGACCCGCACCGAGAGAGACGGTGGGGAGGGACAAGTCCTGGCCAAATATAAGGAGCCGGGGAGAGAATGTAAACTCTCGCATCTCTAAAGTAATAGAATACTCACCTCCAGTGTGAGACATAAATGTCATGTCTACTCAGGTTAGCCCTTATATACCAATCGAGGACGAAAGTCTAAGTAGTTAACCCGATGATTTATGACTCGTTTAGTGCTACCTGGTGAGGACCCTAGTCCCGTATACGGGGGGGGGGGGGGGGGGAGGACGTAAATATCTTGTCAACTCGGGTTGGCCTTTTTAGACCAAGCGATGACGACGGTTTAAAAAGTTGACCAGATCATTTATGATTTATTTAGGTCTACCAGACCCGCACCGTGAGAGATAGTGGGGAGGAACAAGTCCTGGCCAAATATAAGGGGGGAGAGAATGTAAAGTCTCACATCTCTAAGGTAATAGAATGCTCACCTCCGGTGTGAGACATAGATGTCTTGTCTACTCGGGTTAGCCCTTACAGACCAATCGAGGACGAAGGTCTAAGCAGTTAACCAGATGATTTATGACTCATTTAGTGCTACCTGGTGAGGACCCTAGTCCCTTATAAGGGGGGAATGTAAAGTCTCACATCTGTAAGTGCCACACCATGAGAGATGGTGGAGACCACCTCTGGTAGGGACGAAACTGGACAAGCCCTGACGAGGACGCTAGTCCCTTATAGGGGGAGAATGTAAAGTCCCACATCTTTAAAGTAATAGTCTGCTCACCACATATAAGTGTGAGATATAAATGTCTTGTCAACTCGTGTTAGCCCTTTTAGACCAAGCGAGGACGACGGTCTAAGCAGTTAATCGGATTATTTATGACTCATTTAACGCTACCAGACCCGAGGTCTAGGGGCGTTACACTCTTCTCGTGCAAAAATATGATCATCAAAGAACTATGATCATTGTGATTTATCAATTAATATTGAACTAACACCTTGAAAAACATATCTAAATCACAAAATATTTAAGACACGTAACATTTGACTCCGAGAGAGAAAGAAATGTGATGTATTCTATTTTCGTAAATTAGTGAGAGATGTGGAATGTTACTAGCTTTACATGTTTCGTAAATAAATTAAAAAGATGATACAGTTATTGTCTTCCTATAAATAAAAATAGATTTATGACTTTGTAGGTGATTATTTTGGATCCAGGTGGGGCCATGTAATGAGATGATCTTGTTGGCCTAGGTGGGGCCTTATTATTGAGTGTTTATATTAGGTCCAGGTAGGACCGTATATGATTGTGGTGATATTATTTCATAATCACATTTGGTTCAAGTGGGACCTTATATTGAGGTGATGACTTGATTTCGGTTGGATAAGGACAGTGAGGTGTCTATGTGTACTATTTGACTTACACTGCTCATTGTTGCCTCTGTATAGATACATGTTATGGATTGTCATTCTATATGTGGACACATTTCTGGATGCTTGTGATTTTAGTGATTTGATGGATACATGACTTAATTTGTTCTATATGTTGGTGACATCATTGAGATGGTTTGTAATCACCAGTACTCACTGAGTTGTTTAAACTCACCCCTTATTTTTAACACCTTTCAGGTAGACCTGTTTGGCTGGTTGAGTCTCTAGATTCGTGTGTCGATCACCTGCGGCAGTGATTCTTCCTCAGTAGTACTACGACAACGTCTCAACTTGGAGTCACAGATTCATTTTTATCATGTTAGCACTCAGACCTATACATTAGTTGGAATAAATGCATCACACAATGCACATTTAGATATGTTTTTTACTATTATTTTGTTAAAACGATTTGCTGGACCTTCTATTTATTTTGAAAAACAGAAGGAACAAATTGCATTACCTTTGTTTATTTATTTGTTATTTAATAAAAGAACCCGCGGAAAGTTTTCACTATGTGTATTTTTATTTGCATTGCATCTCTGAGAAAATGAAGGTAACGACTCACCTTGGATAAAAGCTCGTCCGAAGGTGGGGTGTTACAGTTTTCACCAAACCATAAGTCCCAATTTTGTTTGCCTTCACACTTTTGTTGTCCAGCACAACCTAATCGTTTATACACTCAAAAAAATCCACATAAAACCGATTTTTATTTATTTATATAATGTGTCAAATCTTACGGTGAACTCATTAGAAAACATCGGTAATGAAGTTCAACATCATCATGAGAAGTCTATCAAGACGAATCAACTTCGTGATCTCAGAAATCGGTGTCGAGAAAGTAATAATAGAATAGAGAGTTACATGTTGTGAGTTTTAAGTTAGATTTTTTTGTTTAAGGTTCTACTAAAAGTTTGAAACATTGATAGGTGTATGAAAGAATCACGAAAAACTAAATAGGTAGGATAAAAAATGAAAATTATTTCACATAGCAAATAACTTAGTACATAGATTTTTCATTTCCAATTTTACCTTTCACATTATATATATTTTTTTGTGCTTAAACATTCTAACCAAATTTAGATCGAATGTAAAAACTATTTTCCCACCAGACTTGTATTAGAAACAATTTTGTCTGGTTTTCTTTTAGAAACCAACACATTTATTAAGCAATATCCGTCAAATAAGCAGTTAAAACATCATCCAGGGACGAGGAGCCTCAGAGTGTCCGAGCAGTAACATACAATTCATGTCTAGCTAAAAGATGTGCATGGATATTCCCCACACGTCGAATGAAAGAAAAAGAAACTAAAGTAAAATTAGGCACATGAGCCAAACAATCCTGAGCTAAATAGCCCAAAGCTGTGAGATCGACTCACGGTTGTCGAAGTCACTAAATACACGCCAGACAGTCACTCTTCACCTCGATCTTCCGTATCCCTAGGTGCTCCGCTTCCGCCAAGGCCAAGGAAATAGCCTTGAGCTCCATATACTCAGTGGCGGAGTTACATACTACCAAGAGGGGCCAACTGCCCCTCTTGATCCGAAAAATACACTAAAATATGTATTATGCATATAGTTGCCCCCCCCCCCCCCTAGATTTTTTATTTGCCTTTAAAAAATTTATTGCCCCCCCTTACCCGAGATCTTGCGTCCATCCCTGCATATACTCCACCGGATCGCTTGGATCAAAGTGATATGCAAAGGAGTGAAGGACTGATCCAGTCGAGTCTCGGAAATAGCCCCAATACCCACGCCTGCCTCGGTAACGGATGCATCGATGTTATTCCTCACCGCACCTGTCGCAGGCTTCATCCATTTGTCCTGTAGGTGACGTTCCTAAATCTGTACCTGAAAGCTCTCTATAGCATCCCGATACTCAGCCGAAGCAGCCAGTGATCGCATACATAGTGCTGAAACATAGACTGCATGATCATCAAACACAGCCGAGCAGCGCGCCTTCCAGATTCTCTACATAAGCCACAACCGATTTTGTCCGGTTTTAAACGGTTTTTATTTTATTAAGTTGAAAGTAAATTGTATTGCACCGAGGTATGCAAATAAATTAAATATCATAGAAATATATAATCTTCGATCATAAAAATCATAGAAACATATCATATTCAGTCTTATAAGTCGTAATATTGACATTCAGGGACGTAATAGAGAATGAGTCTATCAATTCAGGGAGATGGCCTCCTGCATCTGGATCTGGCGCAATAAAATCTTTCATGGAGTAGTAGAGAATGCCCCACCGATCAATGTTCTCCTCTCAATTGTGGAAACTCGAAATGTTAATTGCGCGCTTTGCTTGGAATTTAGCTTAATGATCATTTGATGTATTTTGTTTAATTGTTTTCTCTGTACGTTGTGGACGTTCCACTTCTTGATTTATACTACCTCCGTCCCATAAAAAGTGTCCACATTTTGCTTGGCACATAGATTAAGAAATCAATTAATGTGTAGTAATTTAAGTGTTAGTGGACATATATACCCTATCATATAATAAATCTTATTGGAATGTGAAATGAACATACAAACATTAAATCGCAAACATAAGGGTATGTGTGAAAAAAATCATTAAATCAGATTGGTTTTGTAAATGACACTTTTATGACAACTAATTTTCAAAATGTGGACACATTTTATGGGACGGAGGTAGTAATAAAAAACTCGTTTTTCAAAAAAAAAAAAAAAACTAATTAATTATCATGAAATTCGTATATGTATTGATATTGATTGTGATTCTAAAAATTAAAAAAAAAATCCCGAGATATTGATTGCGTTCAAACTTTAGTGATGGTGGAAGGAGTGCATAAATGTCGGATGTTGTAGCTTTTTTTACTCATTAAATTGTGCACTTACCGCTAGTCAGCTACAACATCTTATTATTAAGACAGAAAAAAAAAAAAATTCCACCTCTTTCATTCCATGCTCTCATTACACGCACAAACACACAGTGGAGTGAGGAACCCAAAAGCGCTCTCTGAAAGAGCGGAGAATAACCGCATTGCGAAGACGAAATCAAAGGAAGCGAATGTGTCGGTTTCTTGATCTCTCTTCTCTTCTCGCCTCTGTTTCATCTTCTTCCTTCATCGTTACCTTTTCTGGATTAAATGCGAGTTTTGTGATTTTCTTTTTTCTTTTCTCTCTAATGAGCTTAAATGATCGATTGTTGATTTGTTTTGGCCGAGATTTTGATATTAGCTCAACATATTGTCAGATTCGTTTTCTCTTATTTTGTTATAATTCGTCGACAAAAAAAAAAAATGAGCCTAATTTTGTTGTAATGTGGCTCTGCATCTCTGAATCTTTTGACGATTTATTTTTTGGATAAAGTGATACTACTATTGTTGTTTTTGTAGCTAAAATGAAACTGCTCAATGAATTTCGTGGATGATTTACCTTTGAGTTGTGTTGTCATCCTTGCAGGAATCTGGATAATGCAGGTGTGAAGGGGAATTACTTGCTGTGAAATTCTTTGATAAGAAGTTTCTGGTAATTAATTAAAACAACGAAAGGTTGAGATATTGCGTAACGTTGTTAGAATAACATGCGAGATTTGTGATTCTTTTGCGTTAGTTTTATATTTGCATCTACTGTTACTTTGATGCAGAACAGTAATTCAGGATGAGTTGGCCATCGCCAGTCGAAGTTCACTATGGCAATTCAGCTTCGGGAACGCCATATAATTCAATCGGAAGCTTTATGGATTTTTTCGGTGGCCTGACTTATGACCACGTCAATTTCATTTTTTCAGATGCTCATCCGTATACGCAGGTGGAGTTTTTTTTTTTTTTTTTTTCCCTCTCATCTATTGATACTAAATTAAATTTCACCTGTTTTGTGATGTTAGTAGTTTTTGTCATGATTTTATTTGTTACCAAGTCGATCTGTATTCTAAATGAAGCCAGCTCTCGATCATGTGTTAATTTTGGCCTACCTCAATACATGTTGTAGACTTGTAGTGCTATTCTTCATCTGAGCGAAATTTTGATCACCTTGATGGCTTGATCTGTGTGGAGCCAAGAAACCCGTCTCGTAGAAAGGACCTTATTTGGCTTTGGGTGCTTTGATATTCGTAAGCCTATCAATGAGAGGATGACCTACCTCAAAAACCATTTGTTGATTGTATAGTGATCTTGAGAAAATGTCTAATTTTGTTCAGAAACATTTAGCGAATTAGCATAATATAAAGTTCGTTGACCCTGCAGTTGTTTTTTGTTTGACAAGGTTATGTGTAGTGTGTGTTCATATGGATGTAGTACCATTTTCGTGCTGTTGATTGATTTTTCTGACTCGTGTAGGAGAACATCTACCCCTCAACAAACACCAATTTTTACAAATTTGGATTTTCCGAGCCTGGTAGTTTTTATTGTGATTACGGGCATGGATATGTGGTTAATGATCATGCATCAGAAATTAATGAGTATGGTAGAAATTTAGAGATCCCTTCAACGATTTCTGAAGAAAGCGTCCCTGAATATTCACAACATCAAGTGGACTCAAGCACTAGAGCACAAGCAGATTCTGTTGAGTGTAAGTTATCACTGCTCCATATATTCATGTTTTTCCTTGTTTAATAGGTTAATGTTAGTACCATTAGCGTTGTGACTAGTAGCATTTGGATTTTTCGAGCAATTTACTCTCTTTCTATTAACCCTGGTGCAAGATGTTATTTCCAGTTGTGCTACTCTAACAAAGTTGTGTTGTTAATTGTTTACGGGAATCATGATCACACCTCTATTGAATCTTTTGAATCGTGCTTGGCATGCAAAAAGTAAGCCCAATTGCTGCTTTTATACTCTCTACATTAGTTCAGAGACAAAGCTTATTGAAAGCAGTTGTTATTGGCATGTACAATGAAGCAGAGCCAGCTACTTATCAAATCTTCAACTTCACTTTATATTCTAATTTTACGAAAACATTTCTCCAATTTTCATGCTACTTCTAGTTTGTTGTTGTGAGGAGTGCAGATATCTACTTGTTTAGTTGTCCAGAACCTCTTTTGCACTCTTTGTCTTGGGCTAACATCTTCACCACAGAATCTGCCATGGTGGATTGTGTGCTTTACTATGTTTCTTGATCAAAAGGATTAACCATCCTGCCATCAACTCATGCAGAAACTAGTACTCACCGATCTTGATTACAATTTGTTAGTAACGATGTTTAAGGACTTGCTCTTTATTAAAGAGTGGAATAACTCTCGTAAACACAGAAAATGATGTAGTGTTTAAAAGTCATTGAAGATAGTGGATATCTTGGTAAGTGCTGTCTTTTAATTTGTTGGCATATGCTGGTAGGTTCTTCAGCCCACAAACACATTTGCAACTGTTTATGCTTATAATGTTGGTAAGTAGAAATGTGGACGATGGTGGTTACTGTTGGAATATTTTGAACATATGCCCAAAAACTAGGACATGTGATTTCTGCTTGGTAACATGAGTCATGATACATACAAAAAGAAAAATAGAAAAAGAAAACCATACCTCATGACATCTTGAATATGAAGTACAATTGATATGAATAACAAGTTGAATACTTCTTATGAAACTTGATTTCAAACTTTCCAATGCCCCTAGTTGTATATTTTGCTTAAAATGGGCTAGCCACAACCTAGGTAGCTCTTGCATATTTTGCTTAAAAGGGGCAAGCCACAACCTACTTAATATGCATAATAGATCAAGATTTTTATATAAAGAATTGATATACCCCCTTCTATCATGGTCATGAAGTGAATGCTCCTAGAATGATTCCGTTTCCAACATTTATATACGAAATGAATGTCAATATTCTAGAACATATATATAGGTCTAACCCTTGGATCCCATATAGGTTGGAGTGGGAACTTATGTGCAATGACCTGTCCTTTACTCCTTTTTGTACATTGTTTATATGATAAATACATGTCCTTGGTTGATGTACTAGGAACTGGTCTTAGTTCAAAGAATTTGTCAGTCAGTATGGAAGCTTAATAGTTGATTCATGTTTTTGGCCTACACTACAATAAAAATGACAATGTTGGAGAGAGCTGTTGTCTTTCAGTTATCGAATTTAAGCTCTCTCTCGGACCTTGTATTTTTATGTATGAATATTCGGCTATTGCTTGGCAGTGTAATGGGTATTGAGTTATTCAAGTCTAACCCACGCTCTTAAACTTTTATGAAAATTCTTGATTTTGCTAAGTTCAGATGATATATAATGCACAATGTTCCCCCTTTTTTTAGGTCTTCGGAATCATCAGAATGCTCATGATTTTGAGGTATGCCTGACATATTTCTAAACAATATTTTAAATGCTTTTACATGTTATCTTTCTGGACAAATTGAGGGCTTATGTTATAATGCCCAAGAATAAAAAGCAGATGAAAGCTTTAGGCCAAGAAGGAATTACATTTAAATGTTTGAATAATATGGATTTGCTTAAACTGATGCAGGTTCTTTGGCAAGATAACATTGATCCGGACAGCATGACCTATGAGGTTTGATATTCAAATGCTTTTCTTTCATACATCTGCGAGCCCAGTTTTTTCATACCTAAATTAATCTGTTACATTAGAGAATCTACACTGTTAAACAAGTATTGAGAAATACAAGTGATAAAATCTTTGTGCTTTAATTGGAGAGGATTTTTTTAGATTGTGTTGGTTCAAAACCCTACACATCTGTGGGGAAAAATATCTGTTCGTTTTCTTTTGAACATGATCAATAAAACGCACCTAAACAAGTTTGAGGTGACCTTCCTACTGCTGCAACGTTTAGGATAATCTAAGTTGATTTTCACAATTAGATTAAGATGTCTGGACCGAGCAACCTGTTTTAGTTTCAGATGAAGCTTCTACATTTGAAAATGGACAGTTATAGTATTTGTAAATGTACTCCTAAATTGTTATTCAAAGAAAACACAATCATCTAATACGATATTGTTGCGTGACAGGAGTTACTTGACTTGGGTGAAGCTGTTGGAACTCAAAGCAGAGGTCTTTCTCAAGAACTTATTTCCTTGCTTCCTGTCTCAAAGTTCAAGTGTAGCTTCTTCTCAAGAAAAAAATCTCGAAAGGAAAGGTAATGATAAAGAGGCATAGACGCCTTCCTTCTCTACTTAAAATCTTCTTCTGGTTGACATTTGTGCTGTTTCTGCACTTCATGACCTTGTATAACTTCGTTACTGGATCTGTTCGTAATGGGCTTTCATCTCTATGTTGAAGGTGTGTAATCTGCCAGATGGAATACAAACGAGGGGATCGGCAAATGACTCTTCCATGCAAACATCTGTATCATGTAGCCTGTGGTAGCAGATGGCTTGGCATTAACAAGGTAATTAAGCTTCTGCACATCCGCTTAAAAACAGGGCTGATAAAACAGGGCTGATAACCTTTAGTTTTCTTCACAGGCTTGTCCAATTTGTTACAAAGAGGTTTCTTTTGATGCTTCAAAAAACTAATCAGCATTAGTGACAGCTCAATTCTTCTGGATGTTTCGATTCATATCATTTTTCTTGTTTCTTTTTCGTTTTTTTAATTAGCCATAGTGTTTTTATTTGTTTCTCTTTGAGAATTTGGTTCAGCAATAAGAGAACATTTGTCAGTATCTTTTTATAGCAAAATTTGGAGGTTGGTGCTTGTACAAATTTGTGTGTGTTGGCATTCAATATATATATGTACTTCCTTCAAATTAGGCTAACCTTGAACTCTTGCTTTTGTGCAAATTATTAAGTCTACTTACTAAACCTGTTTAATTGCACATAAGTCATCTAGGTACCATTGATTAGCCAATTGTTGTTCACACATTAATCACTATGAGTCATTATAATCAATGGTAAATTAAGTGCACCTACCTTTACTCAATGTGTGCCTATAATGAATCTTTATGGGTGGAATTGGTTACCATTATTATTGTAAGTTGTAACGACCCGAATCGAAACCTGAGTAGTTCTGGATCGACCTGTTCAGCGTTCAGCCATAACCCGAGATATCGTATTGTGTTATCTCAAATCACGAAGCCCCATGTTAAAAATACAACGCGGAAGCTAAAACGTTTAAACTCGGCTTTCTAAACAACATCCAAATGATATAATATTCATTAGTCATTTAAACTCGGCTTTCTAAACAACATACAAATGATATAATATTCATTAATCCAAAACTTAATATCAGATGCTTGTTCATTACCATCATTAAAACATTACTTAAAATACTTATAAAGGATATGAACGATTTTAATCATAATTCTTTTTATCAACTTTCCTTTCGTAACGTTTATCATATTTTTACTTCTTTGTTTCTAATGGTGTTGGCAATTAATATTTCAGTTATGTGTATCTAGTGTACTATTTTATTTGAAAACAATGTTTTTTCTCACCCTGCTCTTATTAAATATTTCTTATTTAATAATACTAAGTGAGGTGAAATTAAGAATGCATTTTTATATGCAAAACTTTTTGTGGTTTTATTGTTAAAGTGTGTGTGTGTGTGTGTTTTAATTTTTTTAAAGATAAAGTTGGAAAAAAAAGTTTGTTTCACAAGAAAAAGGTCACGGGTCATAACGCACTCTTACAATATTGATCATTTGTGGATTTTAAGATTCAATAGACCTCACCTCACACAACAGTGTAAAATTACATTTTGCACTTTATTGATATTATTTTTTAACAAGCATTCTTTATGCATGTGATTTTTATAAATATATCAATTCTATAAGAACATAGTTGTTTTCTTTTTAAAAGAGCCCTGGATAACATAGACAACATTAAGTTTGCCCTCTATGGATGTATTATTGTTGTGAACTAAAATGAAGCATGCAATTGCATGGAGAACTCAGAAGTTAACATATAAGCTTGAAATGCATAAATTTATTAATTACACTATAAATCAACATACTTTTCAACTATTATTCAACAGTTCTCGGCCTGTAATTCAGGTAGTATTTGAAATGGGTACAAGGAATTACAAAAGAATACGTCCGGAGGACGTCTTTTGAAAAAAAAAAAAAAAAAAAAAAAAAAAAAAAATCAATCAGAGAGCCAATGCATGCTTCAAATTCTTTATTCTCCGAGCTGGTCCTTACTTTCGCAATAAAACAATTTCCGGACAAAACGTAGATGAACTAATATAAATGCTACAAAACATGATGACTGAAACTCTGATCCTGATTGTGACGATCAGATGGTTTTGTGGTATATGTGATTAGTAGTAGTGAGGGGGTGGAGGTGGTGATTTGTAGATATAAGGCGGTGGTGGGGATGGAAACATAGGAGGCGGAGACTTGTAGACATAGGGAGGTGGAGGTGATGGTGATGGGGGTGGTGGAGAGTTATAATGGTAAGAGGGTGGTGTGGCAGAAGGTGGTGGTGGTGGTGGTGGGGATTTATAAATGTAAGGCGGGGGAGGTGAAGGAGAGGGAGGTGGAGGTGGAGGAGACTTGTAAACATAAGTGGGAGGTGGTGAGGGGGATGGTGGTGGAGGAGACTTATAAATGTATGGTGGTGGAGGTGACGGTGATGGTGGTGGTGGTGATTTGTAAACATAAGGTGGTGGCGGTGATGGAGATGGTGGTGGTGGAGACTTGTACATGTAGGGAGGAGGCGGCGATGGTGATGGTGGTGGTGGGGACTTGTAAATGTAGGGAGGAGGCGGTGATGGTGATGGTGGTGGTGGGGACTTGTAAACATAAGGTGGTGGCGGTGATGGAGATGGTTGGGGTGGAGACTTGTAAATGTAGGGAGGAGGCGGTGATGGTGGTGGTGGTGGTGGGGACTTGTAAACATAAGGTGGTGGCGGTGACGGAGATGGCGGGGGTGGAGACTTGTAAATGTAAGGAGGTGGCGGCGATGGTGATGGTGGTGGTGATGATTTGTAAACATAAGGTGGTGGCGGTGATGGAGATGGTGGTGGTGGAGACTTGTAAATGTAGGGAGGAGGAGGTGATGGTGGTGGTGGGGAACTGTAAATGTAAGGAGGAGGCGGTGATGGTGATGGTGGTGGTGGGGACTTGTTAACATAAGGCGGTGGCGGCGAGACAGATGGAGGAGGTGGTGATTTGTAAATATAAGGAGGTGGTGGTGACGGTGATGGTGGTGGTGGGGATTTATAAACATAAGGCGGCGGCGGCGGTGGTGGAGACTTGTAAATGTAGGGAGGAGGTGGCGATGGTGATGGTGGTGGTGGGGACTTATAAACATATGGCGGCGGCGGCGGCGGCGAGGCAGATGGAGGAGGCGGTGATTTGTAAATATAAGGAGGTGGTGGCGAGGGTGATGGTGGTGGTGGAGACTTATAAACATAAGGTGGTGGGGGAGAGGGCGATGGAGGCGGTGGTGACTTATACATATAAGGAGGAGGCGGTGATGGTGAAGGTGGTGGAGGAGACTTGTAGACGTACGGTGAAGGTGATGGTAGAGGTGGCGATTTGTAAAGATATGGTGGTGGTGGTGATTTGTAAACGTAAGACGACGTCCTCAGAGTAGGAGGAGGAGGTGGTGAGCTATAATAATAGGGTGGATGATCATGGTAATGATCTTCAGCCATGACATTAGTCACCAAAAGGCATATTGCCAAGGCAATGGTTGCCCTTGGCCAAAAACTGACCATTTTGAAAAAAACAATTATGTGTTTGTCTTCTATGCTCAGAAGGTAAAATTGCTTATGAATTTGTTCTCAATATCTCATCCTTATATAACAATCATGTACAACCTATATGCATTATTTTCACCATATTTTAAGCCCCCATACTATTGTGAAAACGCGGAAAGTAAGCAAATGCAGCTTTGAAAGCTGTGTATTGGAGAGTTGTGGGTTGCAACTAAGCCTTTTTTTTTTCTTTCTTGACAAATGATAAATATTAGTCCGACCGTTTCAATTTATCTAAACACATTTGTTAAAATCATTTGTACTATTTTATCTGAGACAATTATATTTTTAATATAATATTTATGATTATTTTCTTTTTTTATCCTTATTTATTGCAATATAGATAGATAAAAACGAAGGTCATATTAGTTATATATATCCAATGACTTTTTAGTCATTTTATTTTAAAGTCTTTGTATTAACTCATTTTTTTTAATATGTTTGATTTTGGTAACTGTCTCAAATAATTTAAAACGGAGAGTATAATAAAAAAAAATGGAAAATTAGGGATAAGGACACAATCTGGAATATTTTTAAGTAACAGGACAACTACATAATTTTTATAAGGAGAGAATGACAATCGCATAATTTTTATAATGAGAAGAATGAACAGTGAATCCCAAAATCGGTGAATCTCTCAGGTGAATCCCAAATCGGTGAATTTCGACGATGAATTTTGATGATGAATCCCGAAATCAAATGAATCTAAACAATGAATTTTGAAAATTAGTGAATTTACGATGATTGAATTTAAGCGATGAATTTAAATAGTGAATTTGAACACAAGTGAATTTCGACAGTGAATAAATAGTTTTGTCCTTTATGCAAAAGTTTCAAAAAACTGTCATTTTACTCAATTGATGAAATATTTATGTCCTTCTTCCTCATTCCCCCAAAAAAAAATGATGTTGTGAAATGGTCGTGGAAATTAGGTGAATTACTTGCACAAAGTAGTAGGTATGCCAGTGCATAGAAAACATTTTTCAACTTTCTCCAGTCAAAGGCCAAGTCATATCCATAAGGGCACTGCTATAAGCTATTATCGTGTATTGTGCTGTGCATCCGGCGCGCGTCGGATGATGATCTTGATTGATGATCGGTGTTAGATCTATATTATAATATGATCTAACACGATCGAATCAACTCAGATCACCGATGCTGCATGGATATATACACGTATATGAAGTGTCTATCATTTCCGTATCCATAACATTTATTTTAATTTGGTTCTATTGTATCTTTATATTGCGAAAAAGCCAAATTGACGTCATTTTATTTCTGGTAAATAATTTTTATTTTTTTTTATTTTAAAAAACGGTCATTTTATTCCTTTGAAAGTGCAGAATGGCCTAAACCGTACAAAATGAACAGAAACTGGAGCTACAAACGTAAAAAGAAAAGTAGACCGTAATTACTCTATATGTTTCTATTTAACGGAGTTGGCAAAAATAAAAGTTTATTTTTATTTATCGTAGTTATATTTTTAAAATATTATTTATTGTATTTTTCTCATTTATTTATATTTATTAAGGGGTGAGAGATTGAAAACAACATTGCATTTACTATATTCAAGGGGTGATATTGTCATTTTTATGCTAAGTCAAAACATTAACTACTGTTTTTAATATGTGTGTTTTTGGCAATTGCGACAGTTAAATAGGAACATAGGGAGTACTCAATATCTTGCAAGTGAGACGTAGATTTTTCACTTGTTTCACCATTTGAGAGAGGAAAACAGAGGCTGGAGGCTTATCTTCCTTGCAACCGTGAATATATTTTTTTTCCGATTGATGACATTTGAATACATGGGGATTATGCAAAATCTTAAATGTGTCCTCATATTTTGTAATATGTTCATTTAACCGTATTATTGTTTTTTTAATGGTTAAATATAGACGGCTTCTATTGGCATAACGTTTTTATCTTGACACCATTATTTCAGACACTCTTAAAATTATTGTTGGCACCACCATAATATTTTTATTATTTTTGTGCAACATAACGTCTGTGTCACTGACGTTTATTTTCGGTATGGGCGTCACTGACACTGACGTTGGTTTTCAATATCAATGCCAGTGGCATTGATATTATAGTTATAAATATATCATTGGTAAAAACGTCAGACCCGCTGATGTTGTTAGCGAAACAAAACGTCAGTGAGACTGACGCGCGTACCGTGGTGCCGAAAAACAATTTGGTGGTGGTGGTGGTGAAATAAATGAAAAATAATATTAAAAAAAATGTGTCAATAGTTAAATCATGGTGTCGATAGAAGTCGCATTGATATAATGCCTGTAGAATCGTTGATATTAATTTCCTGATAGTTGTCTTAAAATGCCTACTTGTTTGTATTTTAATGTATAGGGCAAAATAAATATTGAGTAAAGATATTAAATTGGTTTATATAATAACAATATGTGTCATCTATTATATATACTAGTGAATGTGAGCCGTGCAAGGCACGGCAGACCCAACATAAATCGTTACAAACGGTAATATCAAAGAAAAGATCTCCAACGAGAAATAAATCGCGTAAGCTTATACCGTAACAAAATCCAAGGCACAAGACAAAGAGAGCAACATAAACATATCATATTCTCTGCAAGAGGTAGCTCTTTCTTAAAAACGTGAAGATTGTAAATCACTTCTCTTCCGGCCGTATCAGGAGTTTCCACACAAAATAAAACCACAAGAAGATGTATCAAAGAACAATGTCATAAAGTCGATCCCTTTAACTTCGACTTTACGTAATGAAACATTATAGAAAACAATAAACGGATCATAACTACACGGTCAAATCTCCCGGGAAGCTTCCAGATCATTAATATGCTTAAAATTTTATTTCACTCATTTTATATGCAACATTTCTCTTTCTTATCATTAATGAATACGTCATTGATCTCGTTTTCATTCATTTGGTGAAAAAAAACACATGTCAAACGGTGTGAAGAATATAAAAAATGATTTGGTATTTCAATGTCAATTTTAGTGACGCTCGTACTGCAAATGGTCGTCGGTTCCACCGACGTTATGCTGTTCAAAATAATAAAAACATTTAATGTGGTGTTAAGAGTGATTTATAAGGCGCCGAGAGTAATCGTGGTGCCGTGAGTAATTTCGTGGTACCGATAGAAGCAACATAAATACATCATACATTCTTACACGACCAATAAGTTCAATATAGCTAGTCAGAGCAAATATGAAAAATGATTATTCAAGTAAACTCAGAATAAATAGAAACGGGTTCTATTGGCACTACCATTTTACTATTGGCACTATTTTTTTTATATTAATTTTCATTTAATTTTACACACCACCAAATTACTTTTTTGGCAGCACGTTACGCGCGTCAGAGCTACCGGTGATTTATAGGGTGCCGAGAGTAATCGTCGCGCCGTGATTATTTTCGTTGCGCGGATATTTGTTCTGCTACTTTTTTTTTTGTATTTTATAGCTAAACTTGATCCATCTTCTATCGTATACTACACAGCACAACGTGAAATCCGTCGGTTTTTCCTTCAGTTTTTTTTTCAGCACAAACTTTTAATGGCACACAGTTGATTTCTAAAAAAAATAAGGCACAAAGGTTTGATTAAAAAAATCGAGAGTAATCGTGGCGCCGTGACTATTTTCGTGGCGTGAATATTTGTTTGGCCAATTTTTGTTGTTGTTGTTGTATTTTATAGCTAAACTTGGTCCATCTTCCATCGTAATTTCGTGACGCCGTGAGTAATTTCGTGGTGCCGATAGATGCAACATAAATACATCATACATTCTTACATGACCAATAAGTTCAATATATCTAGTTAGAGCAAATATGAAAAATGATTCTTCAAGTATACTCAGAATAAATAGAGACGGGTTCTATTGGCACTACCATTTTACTATCGTCACCATTTTTTTTTATTAATTTTGATTTGATTTTACACACCACCAAATAACTTTTTTGGCACCACGTTACTCGCGTCAGAGCTACTGATGATTTATAAGCCATAGAGAGTAATCGTCGCTGTAGTATTATTTTTCGTGGCGCGAGATATTTGTTACTATTTTTTTTGTATTTTATAAATTAAACTCGATCTTGATCAATCGTATTTACATAAAGCAACGTGAATATCGTCATTTCAGCGTTCAGCCATAACCCGAGATATTGTATTGTGTTATCCCAAATCACGAATCCCCATGATGTTAAAAATACAGTGTGGAAGCTAAAATGTTTAAACTCGGCTAAACAACATCCAAATGATATAATATTCATTAGTCATTTAAACTCCGCTTTCTAAACAACATTCAAATGATATTCATTAATCCAAAAGGTCTGAAGCCATCATTAAAACATTATTTAAAATACTTATAAAGGATATGAACGATTTTAATCATAATTCTTTTTATCAACTTTCCTTTCGTAACGTTTAAAATATTTTTACTTCTTTGTTTCTAATGGTGTTGGCAATTAATATTTCACTTATGTGTATCTAGTGTACTATTTTATTTGAAAACAATGTTTTTTCTCACCATGCTCTTATTTAATACTCCCTCCGTCCCGCAATATTGGTTTTTTTTAACTTTTTATTGTGTCTTAAAATATAAATCCTTCTCAAATTTCAATACAAGATTAATGCATTGTTTTCACTTTCACTCTAAACAATGCAATATTATAAGTCACTCCCAAAAAACAATACAATATTTTGTCTTGAAATATTAAAAAGTAACTCATTTATGATTTTTACTTAATCTGTATGAAAAAACCAAAAAGACTTATAATATGGGCCGGAAGGAGTATTTCTTATTTAATAGGGTTAATTCCTTAAAAGTATAGTTTTTTATACTTATTAGCCCCATAAGGACATAAAAGAATCTCTTGGACTTATAAGGACACATTTTATTCAGCTTACCTAATTTACCCTCCCTAATCCTATTTGTAAATTGTCAAAAAAGAAAACGAAAACACTTGACATTCATTCGGCGCTTTTACACCAATCTCCCAATTAGTTTACCTGCAAAAGATCCTGAAAGCCGAGACCATGTCCCTGATATTTCTTAGCAATATGAACAACCAACCGGTAATTGGCATGAATCAACTTCTCTCTGCTGACGTTTTATATCTGAAGTTGTGACTGCAATTCTCGAGGGCTGAGACTAGCTGCTTTTCCCCACTCAACCAGCGTAGGTTCACGGTCTAATTTACCCTCCCTAATCCTATTTGATTACCGTTGTTTCGAGATACTAACGATTGCATTAGTGAAGCCCATTGAATTCCTTCCATTATATCGTAATCTAATATATGAATTCTCCTATGATTCTCAAGAGCTTCAAGAATTGCTTTATTTGCAGTAAAATGACCGAATTTCACATATGGAGACATGTCTTGAAGCAACTGGAAAGCTGCAAGAACATCACCTTTCTTATGCACATCATCTGTTTGATAAAATTTCTTACTGGAAATTGTTCCGGAACCATTTCCTTCCACCAAGATTTGCAATGCATCAGTGAAGTAAGTAGCTAATCTTTCGATATTCATGCCTTTGTTTATCGAGACTAAATCCTTGAGTCGGACCAATATCACTCGAGCTAATTCGCGGCTTTTGTTGACACCAGTAAGTGTTGTTGGACTGCAGGCTAAGAAACGGCTCTCTTATCCAGTGCCACTTGCCGAGCCGTCTTGCATAAACAATATTAATAATAATGGTGATGATCGATGATTCTTCTGCTGCGCAACTACGATGCCAACTTGAAAGCCCCAGCTTCAGAGTCTTCAAGTCAAGGCTACTTAGGCATGGAGCAACATTCATGCCATTCATGCTACAATCGACAAAGATTTTGGAGAAACTTCCCCATGTTCTACTACTGATCTTAGAAGGTGGCTCAGATGAGCCACTTATTTCTGTGCATGCATGTCTTTTTTAGCTAGAGAAGAAAGTCGAGATGATGTGTTGAACACTTAATTGGTGCTGTTCATTCATTCATTTTTTTTTTCTCCAGGTTAGGTAATGATGAGTAAGTATTAATGTTGTGGATGATGATGCATGATTGGATTCGACAACAACGTACAGTCGTTTAGATCAGCAGCATCAGTACCGAAATTCGGGGCATGGGATGATCAAGACCCTAGATCTGGGGAAGGTTTTACAGTGATATTCAACAAAGTGAAAGAAGAAAAACAGACTGCTGCTGCAAAGTTCCCTCCTGTCCATGTTCAATATCACAACACCAACACTCCACAACACCCATCCAACTCTTCCAAGGTACATATATACATATACAAAACATTTTTTTATTTTAATTGCTTGAGTTTGCTACAGAAGAAATTGCCATACATTATTTTAATTTTCTTTCATTTATTTTTGCAGAGGTATTGCTGCTTATTTTGAAGAATTAATTAGTGTAGAATTGAAGGAGAACAATATTACTGATCGAGTTGCTCTGGTCAGAACTTTGTTTTTGTTTTTCCTTTTCTAGGGAGAAAGGAGTTTGGGGGTGCGGGGGAGTGGTGTTTCTTACGGATGAGGGGGTTGCATATACTCTCTTGGCCGAATTTCTGCCCTATTGCATGT
The DNA here is from genome assembly GCA_026214975.1 of Gentiana macrophylla. Classification (NCBI taxonomy): domain Eukaryota; kingdom Viridiplantae; phylum Streptophyta; class Magnoliopsida; order Gentianales; family Gentianaceae; genus Gentiana; species Gentiana macrophylla. The sequence continues at coordinate 123,808,179 of CM047808.1, read as the reverse complement.
GACACCAATAATTTAGTGACATATGGCTTCCTGATTTAAAGCAACATATGGGGTGAATAGGTACCGCCACCAATATATTGGTGTGATAGACATTGGGGCAGAAGTTGGCATAGTGTAGGAGATATGCAGCACGAGATCGGACTTTGTATACATTAGACAATTAATGAAGTGACATTGATGTCACTGCAGATGTCACTGCAGACATTAGACAATAATGAAGTGACATTGATGTCACTACATAAATCAATGCAATAAGACGTCACTGAATAAATCGATACAATAAGCCGTGTCTCTGCATTGCCGTGTCTCTGCATCGTCGTGTCTCTGCATCACGGTGTCTCTGCATCACGGTGTCTCTGCATCGGGGGTGGTCACTGCATCGCGGTGTCACTTCATTGCGGTGTCTCTGCATCAGGGGTGGTCACTGCATCACGGTGTCGCTTCATCGCCGTGTCTCTACATCGCGGTGTCCCTTCATCGCCGTGTCTCTGTATCGCGATGGTCATCGCATCGGGCGTCGCGGTGGTCAATGCATCAGGATTGTCATTGCATCGAGGTGGTCAATATATCGGGGTGGTCAATGTGTCGCGGTGGTCATTGAATCACGGTGGTCAATGTATCGGGGTGGTCATTGTATCGTGATGGTCAATACATCGGTTAAAAAAAAATAAAAAAAAATAAAAAAAAACTTAACAGCGCCTAAAAATAATAATAATAATAAATATAAAAAACTAAAAATAAAAACTAAACTTAACAGCGACTAAAAATAATAATTAAAAAAAAAAAAAAAACAAACAAAAACAAACAAACAAACAGCCACCATCAGCGCCTCTTCTCCTTTTTTTTTTTTTTTTTTTTTTTTTTTATTAAGGGTATTTGAGTCTATCTATCTAATTTGTGTCCTTATAAGTCCAACAGATTCCTTTTTGTCCTTATAAGTCCAATAAGTCCGTTTTGTATACTTTTGGGTCTTTGGCCCTATTTAATATTACTAAGTGAGGTGAAATTAAGAATGCATTAATTATATGCAAAACTTTTCGTGGTTTTATTGTTAAAGTGTGTGTGTTTTCTTTTTTATTAATTCTTTTTAAGTTTTTATTGTTAAAGTTGAAAAAAAAAAGTTTGTTTCACAAGAAAAAGGTCACATGTCATAACACACTCCAATAATATCGATCATTTGTGGATTTTAAGAATCAATAGACTTCACCTCACACGATAATAAATGGTGTAAAATTGCATTTTGCACTTTATTGATATTATTTTTTAACAAGCATTCTTTATGCATGTATTTTTTATAAATATATCAATTCTATAAGAACATATATAGTAGTTTTCTTTTTAAAAGAGCCCTCGATAACATAGACAACATTAAGTTTGCCCTCTATGGATGTATTATTGTTGTGAACTAAAATGAAGCATGCAATTGGAGAACTCAGAACTTAACATATAAGCTTGAAATGCATGAATTAATTAATTACACTATAAATCAACATACTTTTCAACAATTATTCAACAGTTCTCGGCCTGTAATTCAAAAATGGTTACTAGGAATTACAAAAGAATACGTCCGGAGGACGTCTTTTGATAATAAACAAAACACAAAAAATATAAAAATCAGATGAGCAAATGCATGCTTCAACTTCTTTATTCTCCGATCTGCTCCTTACTTTCGCAATAAAACAATTTCCGGACAAAACGTAGATGAACTTATATAAATGCTACAAAACATGATGACTGAAACTCTGATCCTGATTGTGACGATCAGATGGTTTTGTGGTATATGTGATTAGTAGTAGTGAGGGGGTGGAGGTGGTGATTTGTAGATATAAGGCGGTGGTGGGGATGGAAACGTAGGAGGCGGAGACTTGTAGACATAGGGAGGAGGTGGAAGTGATGGTGATGGGGGTGGTGGAGAGTTATAATGGTAAGAGGGTGGTGTGGCAGAAGGTGGTGGTGGTGGTGGTGGGGATTTATAAATGTAAGGCGGGGAGAGGAAGAGAGAGGGGAGGTGGAGGTGGAGGAGACTTGTAAACATAAGGGGGAGGTGGTGAGGGGATGGTGGTGGAGGAGACTTATAAATGTATGGTGGTGGAGGTGATGGTGATGGTGGTGGTGGTGATTTGTAAACATAAGGTGGTGGCGGTGATGGAGATGGTGGTGGTGGAGACTTGTACATGTAGGGAGGAGGCGGCGATGGTGATGGTGGTGGTGGGGACTTGTAAATGTAGGGAGGAGGCGGTGATAGTGATGGTGGTGGTGGGGACTTGTAAACATAAGGTGGTGGCGGTGATGGAGATGGTGGGGGTGGAGACTTGTAAATGTAAGGAGGTGGCGGCGATGGCGATGGTGGTGGTGGTGATTTGTAAACATAAGGTGGTGGCGGTGGTGATTTGTAAACATAAGGTGGTGGCTGTGATGGAGATGGTGGAGGAGACTTGTAAATGTAGGGAGGAGGCGGTGATTGTGATGGTGGTGGAGGAGACTTGTAAATGTAGGGAGGAGGTGGCGATGGTGATGGTGGTGGTGGGGACTTATAAACATATGGCGGCGGCGGCGGCGAGGCAGATGGAGGAGGCGGTGATTTGTAAATATAAGGAGGTGGTGGCGAGGGTGATGGTGGTGGTGGAGACTTATAAACATAAGGTGGTGGGGGAGAGGGCGGTGGTGACTTATAAATATAAGGAGGAGGCGGTGATGGTGAAGGTGGTGGAGGAGACTTGTAGACATACGGTGAAGGTGATGGTGGAGGTGGTGATTTGTAAAGATATGGTGGTGGTGGTGGTGATGTGTAAATGTAAGGCGGTGTCCTCATAGGAGAAGGAGGAGGTGGTGAGCTATAATAATAGGGTGGATGATCATGGTAATGATCTTCAGCCATGACATTAGTCATCAAGAGGCATATTGCCAAGGCAATGGTTGCTCTTTGCCAAAAACTGACCATTTTGACAAAAAACAATTGTGTTTGTCTTCTATGCTCAGAAGGTAAAATTGCTTGTGAATTTGTTCTTGATATTTCATCCTTATATAACAACCAGGTACAACCTAGAAGCATTATTTTCACCTTATTTTAATCCCCATACTATTGTGAAAACGCTGAAAAGTAAGCATATGCAGCTGTGTATTGGAGAATTGTGGGTTGCAACTAAGCCTTTTTTTTTTTTTCCCCTTGACAATGAAATGATAAATATTAGTCCCTCCGTTCCAATTTATCTAGTGGTATTTGTTAAAATCATTTGTTCTATTTTATCTAAGACAATTACGTTTTCAATGGAACATTTATGGTATTTTTCCTTACTTTACCCTTATTTATTGCAATAGGGATAGATAAAAACGAATATCATATTAATTATATCTAACGACTTTTTAGTCATTTCATTTTACAGTCTTTGAATTAACTTATTTTCTTAATATGCGTAATTGTGATAATTGTCTCGGATAATTTAAAACGAAGGGAATAATAAAGAAACATGATGTTGTGAAATGGTCGTGGAAATTAGGTGAATTACTTGCACAAAGTAGTAGGTATGCCAGTGCTTATGGAAAACATTTTTCAACTTTCTCAAGTCAAGGCCAAGTCATATCCATAGCATTTTTTTTTAATTAGGTTCCATTGTATTTTTTTTTTTTTTTTGAGGGTAAGTTCCATTGTATCTTAATATTGCGAAAAAACCAAATTGAGGATTTTTTTTTTCTTTCTGGTAAATAAATTTTTTTTATAAAAACGGTCATTTTATTCCTTTGAAAGTGCAGAATGGCCTAAGCCGTACAAAATGAAGAGAAACTGGAGCTACAAACGTAAAAAGAAAAGTACACCGTAATTACTCCTTCAGTTTCTATTTAACTGTCGTAGTTACAAAAAAATAAAAATTCATTTTTATCTGTTATAGTTATCTTTCCAAAACATTATTTATTGTATTTTTCTACAACTACCTTTATTTATTAAGGGGGTGAAAAATTGAAAACAACACTGCATTTACTATATTCAAGATGTGCTATTGTCATTTTGATGTTATGTCAAAACATTAACTACTCTTTTTAATATCTGAATTTTTGGCAACTGCGACAGTTAAATAAGAACAGACGGAGTGCTCACTCTCTTGCCAAGCAAGACGTAGATTTTTAGCTCGTTCCACCACTTGAGAGAGGAAAGCAGAGGCCGGGGGCCTATCTTCCTTGCAACCGTGAATAATTTTTGTTTTCGATTGATGACGTTTGAATACATGCGGATTATGCAATATCTTAAAAGTGTCCTCATATTTTGTCATATGTTCATTTTATCGTATTATTGTTTTCTTACCGGTTAGATATAGACGGCTTCTATTTACACAACGTTTTTTACTTTGGCACCATTACTTCAGACACTCTTAAAATTATTGTTGGCACCACCATAACGTCTTAAAATTATTTTTGTGAAATATCATGTCTGTGTCACTGATGTTTGTTTTCGGTATGAGCGTCACTGGAACTGACGTTGGTTTTCACTGATATTATAGTTGTAAATGTATTATTGGTGAAAAACGTCAGCCCCACTGACGTTGTTAAAGAAACAAAACGTCAGTGGCATCGCCGCGCGTACCGTGGTGCCGAAAAGCAATTTGAGGGTGGTGGTGAAGTAATTGAAAAATAATTGAAAAAAGGTGTCAATAATATATTCGTGGTGCCGATAGAAGCCGCCTAGATATAATGCGTGAATTCTTGATATTATTTCACAATTGTCTTAAAATGCTTACTTGTTTGGATTTTAACGAATTGGACCAAATAAATTTTGAGTAAAGGTATTAAATTGGTTTATCTAATAACAATATATGTCATCTATTATATTTTATAAACATGAAAGCTAGTGGAAATAATCCTACCTAGTCGGATCCGGTCCAACCCGATTGGGTTTAGAAACCACATTAACACAAGAGAATCAATAATAGAGTGTAGAAGACAAGAATCTGAGCCTATAATGATTGAGAAGAACCACGTGAAAAAAACATAGAAGAGTCAACCTGTTTGTTATAAACCATCGAGGCAATAGGATGTTCCAAAGCTCCGAATGCCAAACAGTTGAAGCTTGCATGATACTGTAACGACCCACTACCAAAATGCGCAATTTTCTTGGGAAATGAACCGTTCGGCCATGTTATGAAAGGAAAACTTCATAACACGAAGCCTCGTAGTTGAAAACTACAAGAAGTAAAATAATTGCGTATTTTGGGAATGGGTCGTTACGGTTGGTATCAGAGAAAGGTTTTTGCCAGTTGGTGAATCTAAGCTTGATATTTAAGTTTGATCTTATAGGTTTTGATCTCTAGATTAGGAACTGGTATCTTTAGGAGTACGAGTGCCTTAATTCTTAAGAAACATAAAAGATATAATATTATTAATTTTTGTAACTAACCATTTTATTTTAGATGGAGAATGTTCAGCCACAACCCACAAAACCAACGAATTGGTTTGCAGAGTTGAAAAAGATAGGAACCAAAGATTATGATGGCCTTGGCGATCCACTTCGGGCAGAAAAGTGGATTAAGCATATAGAAAGTTACATGGAGTCCATGTTTGTGCCGGAAGAGCTTTGGGTTGGTGTTGTCAAGGGTTTCTTTGTGGGTCAAGCGAGGAATGACTGGAGGGCAATCTGTAACTTGGGATCGGTTTAAGGAACTCTTCTATGATAAATTTTTCCCTGAAACCCTACGTTTGGAGAAACAGAGTGAATTTTATAATTTGAAACAAGATGATGGCATGTCGGTGATTGAGTATGCTAATTGATTCAATGAGTTGATTCAGTTTGTTCCATATTTGATGCAAGATGAGAAAGCCAGGATTAGTAGGTTTGAGTCTGGACTCCATCCTACCTTATCACTTTCATTCGCTGGAGCTAAGTTTGATTCTTACCAGGAAGTGTTTGAAAGAGCAATTAAGGCTGAAGGTGTACATAAGAGAGCTAAAGCCCAGTTATCAAGTGGTAAGAGAAAGTGGGAAGGTTCTTCAAATGGAAAGTCTGTAAGTCCTGTACTAGCTAAGAAACCAGTTGTTCAGAAGCCGAGTTTTCCTCAATGTCCGAATTGTCACAAGTATCATACAGGGGAGTGCAGGGCTGGTTAGGGTGTATGTTATCAGTGTGGTCAAGCAGGCCATTATCTTCGTGACTGTCAAAAACGTTAGAAGTCGCCAATTAAGCCAGGGTCTTCTACAGCTGCCACATCCACCCTTAAGAAAGGAAGGCCAACTGCCAAGCCAAACACTACACATGCTTGTGTCTTTTCTTTGGATGCTCAACAAGCTGATGAGGATGAGAATGTTGTTACAGGTGTTTTATATTGATGCATTATAATTTTCAGTATTCTTATATCATTATGCTTTATATTCATTTTTTGTAATCAGGAACTATTTGGGTAAATTCCATCCCCGCTAAAGCCTTATTTGATACGAGTGCATCACAATCTTTTGTGTCACAAAAGTTTTTCAATAAACTAGGATGCCCTGCAAAAAGATGGATAGACCTTTAGCGGTATCAACACTTGTTGGAAAGACAGTTTTGGTTTATGAGTTTGTTCAGGACTGTAAAGTCTAGGTTAGATGTAGGGAGATGATTTCTGACTTCATCATACTAAATTTCTTTGATCTTGACATCATCTTAGGCATTGATTGGTTATCATGTCATTACGTGCATCTCGATTGTCGTCAAAAGAAAGTGACTTTTCTTCTACCTTCTGAGCCTGAAGTTTCTTTCCAAGGTGATTTACCCAAGCACAATAAACCCATACCGGTCATATCGTCAACATCTACAATGCGAACTCTAAAAAAAGGATGCATGAGAAATTTAGTTAACTCAAAACAAATCACTTATTTTACTGAAACCCTACGTTTGGAGAAACCGAGTGAATTTTATAATTTGAACATGATGATGGCATTTCGGTGATTGAGTATGCTAATCGATTCAATGAGTTGATTCAGTTTGTTCCATATTTGATGCAAGATGAGAAAGCCAGGATTAGTAGCTCTGAGTCTGGACTCCATCATACCATATCACTTTCATTCGCTGGAGCTAAGTATGATTCTTACCAGAAAGTGTTTGAAAGAGCAATTAAGGCTGAAGGTGTACATACGAGAGCTAAGTCCCAGTTATCAAGTGGTAAGAGAAAGTGGGAAGGTTCTTCAAAGGGAAAGTCTGTAAGTCATGCATTAGCTAAGAAACCAGTTGTTCAGAAGCAGAGTTTTCCTCAATATCTGAATTGTCACAAGTATCATACAAGGGAGTGCAGGGCTGGTCAGGGTGTATGTTATCAGTGTGGTCAAGCAGACCATCATCTTCATGACTGTCCAAAACGTCAGAAGTCGCCAATTAAGCCAGGGTCTTCTACAGCTGCCCCATCCACCCTTAAGAAAGGAAGGCCAACTACCAAGCCAAACACTACACATGCTCGCGTCTTTGCTTTGGATGCTCAACAAGTTGATGAGGATGAGAATGTTGTTACAAATGTTTTATATTGATGCATTATAATTTTCAGTATTATTATATCATTATGCTTTATATTCATTTGTTTTGTAATCAGGAACTATTTGGGTAAATTCCATCCCCGTTAAAGCCTTATTTGATACGGGTGCATCACAATTTTTTTTCAATAAATTACGATGCCCTGCCAAAAAGATGGATAGACCTTTAGCGGTATCAACACCTGTTGGAAAGACAGTTTTGGTTGATGAGTTTGTTCAGGACTGTAAAGTCCAGGTTGAATGTAGGGAGATGATATCTGACTTCACCATACTAAATTTCTTGGATCTTGACATCATCTTAGGCATTGATTGGTTATCACGTCATTACGTTCATCTCGATTGTCGTCAAAAGAAAGTGACTTTTCTTCTACGTTCTGAGCCTGAAGTTTCCTTCCAAGGTGATTTACCTAGCACAATAAACCCATACCGGTCATATCGTCAACATCTACAATGCGAACTTTAAAAAAAAGGATGCATGAGCAATTTAGTTAAATCAAAACAAATCACTTATTTCCCTGAAACCTTAGTTTGGAGAAACAGAGTGAATTTTGTAATTTGAAACAAGATGATGGCATGTTAATTTGAAACAAGATGATGGCATGTCGGTGATTGAGTATGCTAATCGATTCAATGAGTTGATTCAGTTTGTTCCATATTTGATGCAAGATGAGAAAGCCAGGATTAGTAGGTTTGAGTCTGGACTCCATCCTACCATATCACTTTCATTCGCTGGAGCTAAGTATGATTCTTACCAGGAAGTGTTTGAAAAAGCAATTAAGGCTGAAGGTGTACATAAGAGAGCTAAGGCCCAGTTATCAAGTGGTAAGAGAGAGTGGGAAGGTTCTTCAAAGGGAAAGTCTGTAAGTCCTGCACTAGCTAAGAAACCAGTTGTTCAGAAGCGGAGTTTTCCTCAATGTCTGAATTGTCACAAGTACCATACAGGGGAGTGCAGGGTTGGTCAGGGTGTATGTTATCAATGTGGTCAAGCAGGCCATTATCTTCATGACTGTCCAATACATCATAAGTCGCCAATTAAGCTAGGGTCTTCTGCAGCTGCCCCATCCACCCTTTAGAAAGGAAGGCCAACTTCCAAGCCAAACACTACACATGCTCGCGTATTTGCTTTGGATGCTCAACAAGCTGATGAGGATGAGAATGTTGTTACAGGTGTTTTATATTGATGCATTATAATTTTCAGTATTCTTATATCCTTATGCTTTATATTTATTTGTTTTGTAATCAGGAACTATTTGGGTAAATTCCATCCCCGCTAAAGCCTTATTTGATACGGGTGCATCACAATCTTTTGTGTCACAAAAGTTTTTCAATAAACTATGATGTCCTGCCAAAAATATGGATAGACCATTAGCGGTATCAACACCTGTTGGAAAGAAAGTTTTGGTTGATGAGTTTGTTCAGGACTGTAAAGTCCAGGTTGGATGTAGGGAGATGATATCTGACTTCATCATACTAAATTTCTTGGATCTTGACATCATCTTAGGCATTGATTGGTTATCACGTCATTACGTGCATCTCGATTGTCGTCAAAAGAAAGTGACTTTTCTTCTACCTTCTGAGCCTGGAATTTCTTTCCAAGGTGATTTACCCAAACACAATAAACCCATAACCGGTCATATCATCAACATCTACAATGCGAACTCTAAAAAAAGGATGCATGAGCAATTTAGTTAAGTCAGAACATAAAGACATTAGAATCGAAGACGTTCCAATTGTCAGAGATTTTCCAGATGTCTTTCCAGAAGAGTTGCCAGGACTAATGCCAGACCGAGAGATTGAGTTTGAAATTAATCTTGTGCCCGGATCTACTCCAATATCTAAACAACCTTACCATATGGCACCTGCAGAAATGAAGGAATTAAAAGAACAACTTCAAGATATGTTGGATAGAGGAGTCATCCAACCGAGTACGTCTTCTTGGGGAGCTCCGGTTTTATTTGTTAAAAAGAAAGATGGTACCTTACGTCTCTGTATCGATTACAGAGAGTTGAACAAGATTACTATCAAGAATAAGTACCCTCTGCCCAGGATTGACGATCTGTTTGACCAGCTTCAAGGTTCCCGGGTTTACTCTAAGATTGATCTTCGATCAGGCTATCATCAATTGAAAATTCGAGTTGAGGACATGCCTAAGACTGCTTTTAGGACTCGATATGGACACTTTGAGTTCTTAGTGATGCCGTTTGGTTTGACTAACGCGTCCGCAGCTTTCATGGATCTGATTAATATAGTGTTCAGTCCGTATCTTGATAAGTTTGTGGTTGTCTTCATAGATAATATTTTGATTTATTCAAAAAATGAAAAGGAACATGCAAAACACTTAAAGACAGTGTTGCAAATTTATAAAAGACACAAAATACCTATGACCACCCAATGACTCCACCCTTGAAGGTCCCCAACAATCAGAATGGACATAATCAAGTGTCATTTTTGTGATGTGGATTGCTTTTGGGAACTTGCTCCTATGTAGTTTCCCAAACACACAGTGTTCACAAAATTCCAGTTCCTTGGCCTTATGTCCCCCAAGTAGATCAGACTTAGACAAAATTTGCATCCCTCTTTCACCCATATGACGTAATCTCATATGCCACAACTTAGTCAATTGTGACTGGTGAACCTCTGATGATGCAACATCAACAGAACCTGATACAGTAGACCCTTGTAGTATGTACAATGTCCCCTATCTGATACCCCTCAGAATCACACTTGAACGCTTATAGACATTCACCACTCCACCTTAACCCCTAAACTTGAACCATTTTCTGTCTAGTAGACTAAGTGATATCAAATTCTTGGTTATTTGTGGAACATGCCTAACCTCATTCAATGTGCAGAATTTACCATCATGTGTCCTAAGTTGGATTGATCCAATCCCAACTATTTTACAGACCTTGCTGTTGGCCATAACAATATGACCTCCATCAACCTGCTGATAAGTTGAAAACCACTCCCTGTTTGGACACACATGATAAGATGCCCCAGTGTCCAGAATCCACACATATTTGTGCCTTACTGACTCTGAAACTGCTAAGGTCAAATCTTCTTCAGAGTTGGTGCCTTGTTCTGCCAAAGCAACCGTACCCTGCTGCTTCTTCCTCTTTGGACATTCATTTTTTCAATGTCCCTGCTCCTTGCAGTAATTACAGATGTCCTTAGCTTTAGGACCCTTGGAATTCTTTTTGAATTTCTTCTTTCCATAATTTCTGGCCCCTCACCGACTCCACTGCCCCCAACCCAAAAGAGATCGACTATCTGCTCCAGATCCGGATGCCTTATGGCGTAACTCGAGCATGGAGTGATGACCTTACATCCTTCAATGATCATCGATTCCTTTCCAACAATAAAGGATCGCACAAAGTTCTCATATGATCTTTGGCGGTGACACACAAGTAGAATCAATGCAACATCCTCATCTTCAATCTTCACATCAATATTTCTTAAATCAAGCAATATTGTGTCCAGCTGATCTAGATGATCCTCACCGAGAGTACCTCATGCATCCTTAAAGCGAAAGCAGACGTTGTTTCAACAACAACTTGTTGGTTAGGGACTTAGTCATATCTGAGACTCTCAAATTTGGCCTGAAATTCTCAAAGAATGTCCTCCTCAAAGAACCTCTGTGATAATATCATCCGACAAGCACAACATAATTGTTGAATGTACTTTCTCCTCCGGGATGGCTCTCTCAAAGAAAGACTTCATTCGTTGATTTAGACAAGGGACCCGTAATCCTGTTTGCTTCACAAAGCACGCATCTTGATCTGCCACAGACTAAAAATGTTCTTTCCTGTGAACTTGTCAATCTTAACATTTAAAGCAGACATCTTTCTCACCAGAAAAGCTTGTGTAGATCCTACATCCTAGCGTCAATTATGACCTTGGTGCCAATCTACCTGGCTTAAAACAGATAAACAGATTTCTTGATGAACCTGGACGCTCTAATACCAGTTTGTTATTACGGATCGATCAAGAAGTGATGGTGATTGTGAGTAAGATAAAAGATAAACAAGCATGCAAACACAGAAACAAGAAGAACACAGATTTAACTTGGTTTTCGGCAATGTGCCGACTACTCCACGGATAAACGAGGATATTTTATTATCACCAGAAAGTTTCATCAAGTTACAATTAATACATATGGTATTTATAGCCTTGGGAATCCAACCCTAACCGACTAATCAGTCAACCCAATAAAAGACTGAAATACCCCAGAAGTAACTTCACCGACTTAGGAAACCATGCAGACGTGTTCCTTAAGTCTGTTGTGAATCAGCAGACTTTTACTCCACCGTTCACGTAACCGAGTAGATTTTCACTCTGGCGATACCCTCAGATCGGCGGACTCACCCCAAAGCAGATCGATCAACTCTGCTGCTGCCCCAGACGAACACCAGATTCAGCAGATGCTTCATGCTCTGCTGACCACCATAATTTCCCAAAACAAACTCAGTAGCATAGTTTAAGTCACCATTACAATAACTGATCATAACGCATTCAGGTTTTTTTTTTTAAAACTTAAATAGAGGGAGGGTATGTTTGTCAATCTATTAATTTTTTGTCCTTATAACCAAGGAAAAGTTAAGTGTGTTCTATTTGCCTAATTAAGTTGATTATGTGTCCTTTTAACTCCTTGCCCCAAAAAATATGCGGCTGTTTTGTTACTAAAAAATATTCCAAAAACTGTGATTATCGTAATTCTCCATATATATTTAGAACGGTAGGAGTACTTCACAAAACATATTTTTCAATATGGAAAGGGTATAAGATAAAAAAAATTATGGAAAGGGTAAGATAGTAAACCCATGTATGACAGGGGTTCGGATCGTCTGCTGTAAGCTTGGACTGTGATCCAAGCTGTATGAATATTCTCCTGCTGACACGTGTACAAAACTGATCTGAGCCATTTATTTTTTTTCCACGGCCTTTTAACACATCTTTCCTTTTCCCGCTTTTTTTTCCCGTTCATTTCCCCCTCTTTATCTACATCGAGGACGAAGAAGCACAAATGCTGCTGCTCCATCATCCTGAGATTTGCTCCCAGCCTTTTCTTGTACATCAAATCATGTGAAATTTCGAAGCGAGTCGGTTCCCATCGTCCCTCTCCATAGCTGGTTTGTATTGTAGCAGGCCTTCACATACGAATTTCAATCGAGATACCACAACAACTATGGAAGAGGTATGTTTTGTTAACTGATTTCCACATTGAAAGTTTAGGGCTGATCTTGCGTTTATGAAACTATTTAAAGAGCAGCTGTGAATTTAAGGTTTTGTTGTGAATTTAGGGCTTAATTTTCAATTTCGGGTTTTAATAGTCGATTTAGGGTTGATCGTACAATTTTCGTGTTTCTTCCTTTCATTCTTCAATCTGCAATGGAAGTTTTGAACTTTTACTTTGATAAAGCATTCTTAAAAGAATGTATAAATTATGTTCACTTTTCGGTCGAAATCGATACTCTTTCTTATGTTTTCTGTTGTTGTTGAAAAAGCTTCTTTGCATTTCAGTAAAAATTTCAATTTGTTTCATGAGGGGTATGAATTTCTTGTGAATTGGTTACGATCGATCCTTTCAGATGCTTATATCATTTGGCATTTACTTGTGAATTTTCTATAGTTATGAAATTTATGAAGCGCATATTTGTTTTCTTTGTTTCAGGCCCTTTGCGGTGCGCTCACAAACTATATTTAAGTTATTATTCATTGCTTTCTAAGTCATTCAATGTAAGTATGATGTACAATACTCTGTTTCTTGTTTTTGTGTGTGTAAAAATAACCTACTTTCATGTCTTTATTGCTAAACTATTGCATATGAAAAACAACTTATTCCACCCTTTGTAATTTGAATGACAATAATCTTATTTTTTGGTACAATGTGATGACCCGTAAGAGTATCATTGCCAACCCTGAGGGAACGAAGCTTGAGCATTGTTGTAGAACTAAGGTATAATGCTTGAGATTCAATTATTGTTGTTTAGAATTTAGAAGGTGTTACATGTCACTTTAAGATTGTAGACATATTGACAAATTGCCCGCACATGTTTGCTCTATTAAAGTTGTGCCACGGTTTCTTAAAGACGTGCTGAATTTCACTTATTATTCTACCATTTTGTTTGTGTATTCATCGTTCAAATCTAATGCAGAGATTGCATTAATAGTACATATTATTGGGTATGAATGATTGTTAATGACTGATTAGATACACAATGAGTGACTTGCTTCTCTTCCTCTTATGTAGGGAAAATATTCTTATTTAGGTTTGGATATTTATGATTATTAACCAGTGTTTGTTGAGAAAGTGGTTGAGAAAGTGATTTAGATCGATTCTCTGCTCTTTTATTTTTGTTGTTTACACAGGACAGGAGAAGAAATTATGTTTCTCAGTCTCAATTTGTACAGAAAGAAGTTACACTAGCTCTACTTAAGTTCTGCACCATTTGTCCAGCCCGTTCTGCCTATTCCAGGTGTTGCAACTAGTATAAAGAAGTATCTTTCCATCAGCTGGTAGAGAACAAGAGGTGAACAACATAAATTTTTATCTAACTCACAAATCTACATGTCCATTTTCAATGCCCAACAAAATCAAGAATAAACAAAGTGGATCCAACTGTTTTTTTCCTCTCAAAACAAGGATCATCATATATAGATATGCAAAATTAGGCACAAAAGTGTGCTATACAAAATTTACCGACGCAGCAGCGTGGTAAAAAAACAAGAGATTCCTATAGAATCTACAAGGGAATATGCACGAGTTTTCGATCTATCAAATTTTCCCATTCTGCTACCTTTATTTTCCTTTTCTAAAATATTGTTATGAAAACTTAGCTCAGTTCCAAGTTTTTACTAGTTTTGCTGATTATTCCATTTTAATGGTGACGATGCCGGAAATCGTCCGTGAATTAATACGGGTCAATCTCCTATATGATAAAGATCGTAAACCCCAAAAACCCTATTTTACGCAAAGTAGAATGGATTTCGTGATGTGTTTAGACAGAGCTCTCAAGTTACTTCTGAGATTGCCTACGTATCCAATAGTTGAATTGGAATCAAGTCTTTCGTAGTTCCTTAGGGTTGTTTATATATGTGGCATCTCGCCCCTATTACTTGTCACACTAGTATTATTACTTATTATTATTCCCTAAGGATATATACGCAATAATCCCTATCATTTAGAGATAATTATGGACATATTAAATGTCAAGATTGGAGTCTTTATGACTGATGATTCTTTCCATAATTTAGTTACCCCTCACGTGGAATAACAGCCGGGTTGTGCGGAGCATCCTGCGCTCAGCCCCCAAAGCCACTATGGCCGAACTGGCAATTCCTCTTCGCCAGACCTTGGCCGACCTGCGGTGGCTGGAGGAGGAATTTGTACCGATCACCGACCTGGGGTTGACGATCTGACCTTAGTTCGGTTTATGGGGCCCCTGGCCCTTAATGCCCTAAGGTTAAGGCTTAATCATTTATTATGCAACCCTAAAGGCGACACGTGGCATAACTCGGGTCGGGTATCATCAAATGGCGTTCTTATTTTATCTTCATTTATATTCCTTCAATTTTTTGCACTGCAACACCAAGAACTCTATTTTGGAATTGTTTATGCATTTTCAGGAAAAAGAAATTAGCATTGGTATTTTTGTTTTCTTCATTGTTAGTTCACACGAAAAAAAATCTCAGTTTGTATTTGACGATGCTGGAAATCGTCGGGTGATAAATCTGGGGTCTTTTATCCTAATGACAACCTGCACAAGCTTCAAAAACAATGCAAACGATAAGAGAGGGGGTGGTTTGTGTGAGATTTAGATTGCACTTGAGAAACTGTATCTCAAACTGTCTACGTATCCAATTTGTGTATTGGAATCAAGTGTTCCTTAGGGATAGTTTATATAGAGGGGCTTGTGCCCTAGCGTTGCGCGTTGCGTGTCCCTGCTGGACTCTAGTTTCGTGTTCCCTAAAGAAGAGATAATGATGATTTGATTCTCTTGATTTTAGAAGATAATTATAGACATATTTGAATGCCAGGATCAGAGTAGTTATGGCTTGGGATTCTTTCCGTATTTATCTGATTTAATGTACACACGAGCACTTTGGTCTGAGACGGACTTAGGCCGACCTGTAGGAACGGACACGGGTAGGCTGATCTTATGACTCAGCCGACCTGTAAAGGTCGGGGGAGAGCAGCCGAGATCGCATTGTTAGGAAATCTACGCGGGAACGCAGCGGAATTCAAAAATTTATTTCCTTTTAATCAGGATCGACTTCGTTTAAGCAATAAACAAATAAGCTAGTAGACAGTGGTTACCTTGGTTGATCTAAAAAATCGACGCTTTGACCGTCTAAGGAGAGTAGTGGTGCATGGAGCCGCCCAATCGTTCGGCCTCTACCGCTAGTCCACACGAACAGCCCGCCGGAATCCCATCATGGATTGCTACCAGAAAAACTCGGTTGCTAGACCGACTTTCTCTCTCTCTCTCTCAAAACTCTCTCTAAGAAACTCTCTATTTTTCACCAAAATTATTAGCTCTTAGAATTGTGATGTACAAAAGAGCAGGCCAACTCCTCCTTTAAATAGAGTGTGGTACGCCCTTATTGTCTCCCAATCTACTACTGGCAATAATATTATCGTAAAATTTCTTTTCACGACAATATTATGGTCGTAACGCATGTAGTGGTTGTGCATTACACCTCTTGCGTAGTGCACATATCATTTTCCTATATATTTTGTTGATGTAAAAAATAAGGGGGGTCTATCGGCACACCCCTATTTACTACTGGCACCCTACTACTCCCGACACCACAAAAAATTACTTCGGGCACCCGGTGATTTTTTTTTCAAAAGGAACGTCAGTGGTATTGGTGTTCTTTGTGTAGCAGCATTGACGTTGGTGCTACACAAGGAACACTAGTACCACTGACGTTTCCTTTGTAAAAGTGTTAAAACTTAGAAAACATCAGTCCACGATTTTCCACCGGCGTTCCTTGTTGCACACCAACGTCAGCGCCATTGACGTTGGTGTGCAACGAGGAACGCCAGAGTCACCGACATTTTTTTCGTCCGGAAAAATATTCAATAAATGAGTGTCAATAGTAATTTGAGGTGTGCCGATAGAATCCACCAAAATAAAACTATGGCTTAGATTTCAATAGTCAACATGGCAGCTAGAGAAGTATGCACCTAGACCTAGATCACGGTTCAGGCCACGGTTTTAAAATTTATTAATTTTTTTTACATTTTCATATAATACTTATTATTTTCACTACCATAACAAATTACTATTCTTTCCACTATAATTACTAAAGCGAATGTAATATATATATTTTTTATAAATAGTTTTTTATTCGGTTTTAAATATAATATTATTATTGTGTTATTTTATTTATATGTAAATAATGTTATTTTTAAAAATTATATTATTTTTTAAACGTTTGTACCGGTAATTCGGTTGCCTACGTATCTTTTATATGTAATCGTGTCGGATGCACAACACATATAAAAAAAACAAAGCGAACGTAGTTCTTATTGTTTTTTTTAGTCTTTTATAGTTTGTTGTAAATGTTTTATAGTTTTTTTTTAAAGTCTTTTATAGTTTTTTTTATAAGTTTTTTTGAGTCGGTTTAAGTATACGTAGATTATAAATATTGTTTTATTAAATATTACGTGAGATATATTGTGGTGTTTTTCTTATATGTTGTTTCAAAATTTGGTATCGTAAATTAAATTTGATTGTTGTTTTTAACAACTAAACAAACTTGATAATCAAAGAAATTAGTAGAAGATGTAAGAAATGAGAAGAGATTGGTGTAGGAAATTGGAAGAAACGTGATAGTATTTATAGGAATTTTTTGAAGTGTTTGGAAGGAAAAGAAAAAAAATAAAAAATAAAAAATTCACCGTTGCAACTGTTGGGCCGATTCAACCGCCGGTTCCGGCCGGTCCGGTTCCAACCGCCGGTTCCGGTTTCAAAATTACCCAACCGGTCTCCAACCGGCCAACCGGCGATTGATCCAACCGGCTGTTTACCAAACTGCCGGTTCACAAACCGTCGATTCCGACTCCAAACCACCGGTTATGGTTTGGTTTGGCCAAGTCTATATGCATCGGATGGATCACTTTATTTTTTTGTCACCGTAGGGGATCCAACCCCGTATCGACACGACCCATCATTATCGTTTCCACTTTCCAAAGCCGTGGCGGTGACAGGGTATTGCTTGGTTATAATACCACCACCTCTTATCTTCTTTCCTCTACTTGGCCGATTTCTTTCTTTCTTTATATGCTATAACAATTCCTCTGGACCTTATTGTTGACATATACCAATGGACCTTAACAATCAATGCTCGACGCCATGGCCTCCACAAATTTTTCAGTTTTTCAAGAGGCACTTCAACCTTCTTCTGATTCGGCAATGGAGCATCTGCGTGAGTTTGTGAGTAGTGACGGAAGTGCTTTTCGAACTCAACCAAATCATCCTCCGGCTCGTCTTCGCCTTGATACCAGTCATCCCAGTCAAAGGAGCCCTGAACAACATCAACCCCACTTCGCTGCCGCCAACCAGAGTCGGCCGGCATCTGCTGCGGGGTGTCTTCATCAATTGCCCGCCGTTTGGGTTTCCGGACGCTGCGGTCGAGGAGGTCCTGCTCTTCGATGGAAGCCTGAGTCAAGGGGTCTTCCATCATTTGGATTATAGGGAGATGCTGCTGGAAATTAGCTAGGGTTCCGGCGGAGAGAAGGGGATCGCCGGAGCCGTGGGTTTTCTTTGAGCGTTTTTTTATGAAGAAATGTATCTTTATTTAGTTTTTTCTGTCTCTAATTTATTGTGTTTTTCAATTAGGTAAGTCGATGAAATCTACTGACGGGCGGCACGCCTGGTGTTCTGCTGGTGTTAAGCCAAGTGAGTGTTGTAGGTTTCCACTTCTCTTATTTAGCCTCTTTTTAATCTTCTAGGACACTTTCAATGATACTTTGAAGGTTGATTTGATTTTTTATTCAGATCACAGATTTAACCGAGCCTATGATGCCCGTGGTTTCCTAATCGGCTACAAGTTTGTACAGGGTAGACACTTGAAATCCTTTTTGCTGCTGCCATCTCAGTTTATTTCTTCCTTCTAATTTGTATTTTTGACATGAAAGGGAAAATAGCTTGCCTTACCTCCAAGGGTAGCCTTCTCTGTTTGTCGGGTAAGCACTTTCAGTCTAGTGTTAGTGTGTATGGATATGCTATATCGTTGTATATATGTGTTGTTGATAACAATGTCTTGTTGGGGCCCGGAGACAGACAAGTGCCTTGATTCAACATGGCTTGCTGTGCACGGGATGAACTCAATATGCATGGTAACTTGGCGTAAAGATGTGGTTCGTGTTCTCTTTTTTTATTTTATTTTATTGATGCTCTTCTTTTAATTCCTAGACCTGAAATGGTAATTCTTACTCCAATGTGAACAGGACATGACACGTGTGGACCCTTTCTATCAGCATAATTGCACAAATCAGCGAACTATGCGGAGTTATGCTACAAGTGTAATCTCTGAAGTCGAATGTATGAGTTGGCTTCCTTACCATTATGTTCAAAGTTATTTCTATTAGTATGGTTTGGTTTAAGTGCGATTATTTGAGGAGATATGCACATTGAATACTGTTTGCAATCTTGTGGTAGAACAATAAATTATTTTGTGGACAAACGCTACCATAACAATACATGATGAGAAAGTTAAAGATATATGCGTTAAAAGCTAGGATAACTGATAAAAGAGGTAGGGTGGGGCTAAAAATATCAGGTTATTATTTATATTCTTATTATTTTTGTATTGGTATCTATGTGTATACTAACACATACATATACAAATGACTAACTGATTCCATTTTGTGCTAAAACTTCAATGATTTATTTGATCATAAAAATCCCGTCTTTTGAGTTTTTATTAGCATCGTAGATGAGTCTTTCGATTTGATCATAGCAATCCCATCATAAAATTGCATACTCATCATTTTTGGAACTTTTGGTCAATGGTTAATGCATCATTGGAGCAGGCCTTCCATATGATGACACTTACAATGACGATGACTTACATCTATGCGTTGGCGATATCATCGAGAAGCCTTTTGGTGTTGGTATGCCTGTTCTAGTATCTTTCTTTGACACACAGCAAATCTATTGGCCTTTCCCCCTTAATATATTCTCGATTTTGGTTCATGCAGTTTTTGTGGTCCGGACACTAAAAAAGTTAATGAAGAAAGTGGCCATGAGGTACTTTCCTCAATTATTAGTTTGTGTGTAGAGTTATTTTGGATGTATGTTGCATCTATTTATAGTTACCCCCTAGTAACTTGCCCTTGAAGTAGTATATATACTATTTGTGCGTTTGGATTGCTGGAATCTAATGGAATGGAATGAAATGCAATGGAATGGAATGAAACTGATTCCATTCCTATGTTTATCATGCAATGGAATGAAATGTGTAATATTCTATTAGACGTGGGAAGTGACGCGATGAGTGATGGCGTGCGTGATAATGAGTGTGGTGGCGGCGGCGGATGATGCGAGGTGTGCGATTGTGGTGGTTGTGGTGGTGATGGTGATGGCGATGTTTGTGGTGATGAGATTAGTGTGATGTACGATACCATTGGTTGTTGTGGCGGTGGTGGTGGGGGGTTGCGATGGTTGTGGGTTGGGTTATGATGGGGGAGGTGGTGAGTTGTGATGTGGGCGTTGATAGGGTGGGCGATGGTGGTGGCGGGTGGCGGTGCGGTGGATGGTGGCGGTGGTGGATTGCGGTGGGGTGGGCAGGTGCCACGGGAGGTTGCGCGGGTGGGTGGGCGGTGGGGCTTGATTTTTTTATCACTAGGTTATGTTTATATTTCATTCCAACCATTCCGTCCATTCCATCCATTTTTTGATGGAATGAAAATGGTAAAAAATAATTCCAATGGAATGAAAAATTCATTCCATCCTCTCGCAACCAAACATGTCGAAATGATGTTCAAGCAATCCAAACACAACATTAGGTGTACTTGTTATCGGAATACATCGACTATGTAAAACGCAAATACTTAGTGTTTGACGAGTATTCTTTATCCAGTTTGCCATTGAAGTAGTATACTAGTATATACTATTATAGTATTATTCGGCAGCACCCATTTGTCCACCCTAACACTCAAAGGAGGTGAATAGAATTGTACTCTGCCTCATTTGTTTTTAGAATTCAAGGTAAGAAGTTGAATGCCTCATGATAGAGTATAGTTTTACTGTAATATTTATTGTTTTTGTTTGGTGGGGTGTGTGGAGGGGGTGGACATGATGTGGCTTTGAGCTCATTCGTAATGTGCAACAGGCCTCAGTTTATGGGTATGCTGTAAGCACAGCCACCATGTTTTTGGCGGCGAAAATGAACTGCGGATTGGTGTTTACTATCGATGAAACGATACAGGTAAAAGGAATCAAATTAGCTCGGGAAGTTAAGTATGTTGTGCGTTTACTTTTGATGAAACCATGTAGTTAAAAGAAATCAAATGAGCTTGGGAAGTTAAGTATGTTGTGAGCTTGTTCAACACACTTAACTTAGAACTCTGAGCTTTATTATTCAATTTTCCTTATAAACAATTTTTGATGTTGGTTTAGTGTCATGATTATATTTATTTATTTATATGGGCAGACAGCAATAAGTGCTTTTCAGCATATGTGCCTCAAGGAGTTGACAGCTGAAGATATTTGGGTGAGTGACTATCTTTGTGTTTATCATATATACATCTAGACCATACACTACTAATATTAGATAGTGTATGTATTTATTACTAGGGAAAGAGCGCTATTCATTTGTATAAGTGACTTTTGTTACTATAGTTGCATGTTACACAGTTTGGGGACGAAATCCAGCTGGAGCCAACTGGCATTACTCACCTCTGACTTCATTCTCAGGCAGATTAAGCTCCACTTTCACCGGATCCGAACCGTGCAGCAGATTTACAAAATTGTCGGCGTCTAACCTCGGTCTCATCAGCGGAGCTGCCCTCCTCCTAGAAGTCGAACCTGAAGTTTTCGCTTCCTTAAACGATGCGGCACCATCAACGGGGTCGGTGTCACATTCATGTTATTGACACCGTAGTTGTCGCCGGAACTCAATTCCCCCATTGCTACTGCTTCTCAGCTGATGGCTAAACAGTATTGGCGGTGTAAAGCTATGGAGGACCTGGTCACCTGGAGCATGTAGTTGAGGTGGAGATGCATTCCAGTCAAGCAGAAGCTGAGAAGCTGCACCCTCAGCTGAGCTTAGCATCGTTTAGTGGTGGGTGGGTGGAGAAAGCTTTCTCCGGCGGCGATGGAACTCGTAAGGAGAAAGATGAACGAAGAATGATAAAAGACAAGTGAGGGTAATTTTGTCCGGTTAGTATTATTTTGTCCTTATAACCAATTATATTTAAGTGTGTCCTAAATGCCTAATTAAGTACTCAAACTAGTCTTTATAAACAAATACCCAAATTTATTTGTTTTTCAACTTGTAGATGCCTGTATCTGCTGGTCTGATGGTCCTTTTCCAATGGAGTATTGTAGGTTTTCACTTCTCTTATTTAACCTTTTTTTTTATTTTATCTTTTAGGACACTTAATTAGGATAAATGCGTTAAAAGCTTGGAAAACTGATAAAAGAGGTAGGGTGAGAGGTGGGGCTAAAAACATCAGGTTATTATTTATATTCTTATTTTTTTATTGCTATTTATGTGTATATTAACACATACATATACAAATGACTAGCTGATTCCATTTTGTGCCAAAACTTCAATGATTTATTTGATCATAGAAATCC
The DNA here is from genome assembly GCA_026214975.1 of Gentiana macrophylla. NCBI lineage: Eukaryota > Viridiplantae > Streptophyta > Magnoliopsida > Gentianales > Gentianaceae > Gentiana > Gentiana macrophylla. The sequence goes on along the minus strand of CM047808.1, from coordinate 123,785,881 downwards.
CGTCTTTTGAGTTTTTATTAGCATCGTAGACGAGTCCTTCAATTTAATCATAGCAATCCCATCGTAAAATTGCTTACTCATTATTTTTGGAACTTTTGGTCAATGGTTAATGCATCATTGGAGCAGGCCTTCCATACGACGATAAGAATTACAATGACGGTGACTTGCGTCTACGCTTTGGCCCTATCATCGAGAAGCCTTTCGGTGTTGGTATGCCCGTTCTAGCATATTTCTTTGACATATAGCAAATCTATCGGCCTTTTCCACTTAATATGTTCTTGATTTTGGTTCATGCAGTTTCTGTGGTTCCGGACACTAAAAAGGTCCATGAAGACAGTGGCCATGAGGTACTTTGCTAGCATACTCATCTTCTTAGATGGCCTTCTTTGATCAATTATTAGTTTGTCTGCGGAGTTATTTTGGATGTATGTTGCATCTATTTATAGTTACACTCTAGTAGCTTTGTACACATGCAGCGATTTAGTTAGTAAGACTACTGAAATTAGGTGTACTTGTTATCGGAATACATCGACTTTGTAAAACGCAAATACTTAGTGTTGGACGAGTATTCTTTATCTAGTTTGAAATTGAAGTAGTATAGTAGTATATACTCTTATAGTATTATTCGGCAGCACCCATTTGTCCACCCTAACACTCGAAGGAGGTGAATAGAATTGTCCTCTGCCTCGTTTGTTTTTAGAATTCAAGGTAAGAAGTTGAATGCTTCATGATAGAGTATAGTTTTACTGTTAAAATTACTTTTTTGTTTGGTGGGGTGGTGTGTGGAGGGGGTGGACATGACGTGGCTTTGAGCTCATTGGTAATGTGTGCACTCTCAACAGGACTCAAGTTATGAGTATGATGTAAGCAAAGCCACCATGTTCTTGGAAGAGAAAATGAACAGCGGTATGGCGTTTACTATCGATGAAACCATACAGGTAAAGGAATCAAATTAGCTTGGGAAGATAAGTATGTTGTGCGTTTACTTTTGATGAAACCATGTAGTTAATGGAAATCAAATGAGCTTGTTCAACACACTTAATTTAGAACTCTCAGCTTTGCTGTTCAATTTTCCTTATTTGTCAAATTACTTTTTTTTAAACTTTTAATTTCACAAAATAGAAATGGCCAGTACTATTGTGTAATTATTAGCTAAAGTGGACACGATAGCTGTTTAATAGTAACCGGAGTGGATGGTCATTTGTCATTTGTCATATGATTGATTTCGAATAAGGGCCAATTTTCCATATGGGTTATGCGCTTGCTTTGAGCTTATTTTGATGTTGGTTTAGTGTCATGATTATATTTATGTATTTATTTATATGGGCAGACAGCAATAAGTGCTTTTCAGCATATGTGCCTCAAGGAGTTGACAGCTGAAGATATTTGGGTGAGTGTGACTATCTTTATGTTTATCATATATATATATATCTAGAGCATACACTACTAATATTAGATAGTGTATGTAGTATTTATTACTAGGGAAAGAGCGCTATTCATTTGTATAAGTGACTTTTGTTACTATAGTTGCATATTATCATAATGGAAAGCAAAAAAGGACACATGCCATTACTGAACAAATTAGGTTAATAAATTAGGTGTTTACTGAACAAATTAGGTTAAAAAATAAGACGATTAAGTAGTCTTGAGAATTATTGCTCAACAAATCAGGCGGTAATTGTAAAGATAGTAAAAGACAGAAGAATAAATTTCTTATTAAATCAATGGAGGGATTACAGTTGCACAAAGTATTTAGTAGAGAGAAAAGTTACAAGTTGGCTGGAGACAAGCCCATTAATGTGTATCGGCTAGAACTCGAGAGACAATAATTGAAAAGTTGTAGAAGACTTAAAACAATTAAAATACTTAATTTAGTCAGTCATTCCCGGCTTTCCTCGAATGCCATGAAAGGCCTTTCTTTGATGCCCTTTGTTAAGAATATAAGAATGTCAGCTGATTCCGAGATGAAATATAAGGTGTACATATGAGTCCACACTTATCTCTTATTTTATTTTATTTTATGAAATGTCAGTCCACTTCAATATGCTTTGTCCTATCGTGTTGGGTATGAATACTGATTGGTGATCAAAGCATTGTTGCTTAAGGTGTTTCCACTGAAGTGTAATGTCATTTATGTTAATCTTGACCCATAATAGTTCACAAATACTAACCATGTACCATTGCTCTAAACTCGGCTAATGCAGTGGTTCTTCCTATCACATTCTGCTTTTGGAGTTGCTGACTTTGCTTGCAATGGATTACAGTTCCACCCTCCTGAATGCACTGTCAGAGGATGCCATTGTACGGAAAGACACTCGAGATAGATTGCTACGACAGTACCAGGAAGATCCTTCATTCTTGTTAACTATGTCTCAAGAGCTTGCTAATGAGAATAATGGTGTCGATGGCCATAGGTTTGCCGGTTAGATTATGAAAGAAGTGTTGGATGATGAGGAACGTCAACAACGCTGGCTAGGTTTAGACATGGCTGTAAAAACCGAGATTAATGCATGCTTACTACGAACACTTGAGTCTCCTGTATCTGATGCTCGTTCGACTTATTTAGAATTAATTGTAAAGGTTGTTGGAATCCATGGACAACATAAACAATGGCCTGAGTTGATAAATTCACTCGTTTCGAACAAGCAAGCGTATCTGGAAACTTTGGGGTACATTTGCAAAGAAGTCCCTCCAGTTGATACGCTTCCAAATACACTTCCCGTAAAAAGTTTCCAGATACGCTTGCTTGTTTGAGACGAGCGAATCTATCAACTCGGATTATTGTTTATGTTGCCCATGGATTCCAACAACCTTTACAATTAATTCAAAAAAAGTTGAACGAGAATCAGATACGGGAGACTCAAGTGTTCGGATTAAGCATGCATTAATCTCGGTTTTTACAGCCATGTCTAATCCTAGCCAACTCATCATCCAACACTTCTTTCATAATCAAACCGGCAAACTTATGGCCATCGACACCAATATTCTCATTGGCAAGCTCTTGAGACATAGTTAACAAGAATGAAGGATATTCAATTGCAAGTATAGCTGTACATCAAGGCCATATGATACGTTAAACATTTATACGCCTCGTAACTTGTCATGTTCAAGTAATCAATAATGTAAATAACACCTAACCTATGTATGAGCCTAACTGGAAAACCGGCCTGCATCTACCTTAACAATTTTTAAAATGAATTGTCCCGTAAAAAGTGTCTATTTAGAAAACCAATACAGCATTTAGTATATTTTTTTCAAACATATCCCTATCATAACATTTAATATTTATATATTCAGTTCATATTTCAAAAGAGCATTTATTATTTGATAGGGAAAAAATGTCATCACTATTTAAAATACAACACATCAATTGTTTTCTTAATCAGTGTGCACTACAAAAATTGAACATAGCATGATTAAAGGGCTTAAATTAAATTACGCAGAAAAACTCTATGCTTTAAAATACAAAGAAATTTGCTCAAAAAAAAAAAAAAAAACACAACGCAAAGAAATTTGCTAAAAAAAAAAAAAAAAAACACAACGCAGAGAAAATGCAGGGCTTAAACTTACCGCTAAAAAGCTCAATGCTTGAGGTGGAGGATGCTGGAATTAGATGAAAAAAGAGCACAAGCAAAGTCAACAACTCCATAAGCTATAAACGCTAGCAGAGATTTAGTGAAGAGCGCAGAGATTTAGTGAAAGCTCAAACCTTGAGGTCGAGGAACCTGGATTTTGGATGAAAATACACAGGAACTTTCTCAAAAAACAAAAAAAACACATAAACGCAGAGAAAAAGCAGGGCTTAAAGTTGCCGTTAAAAACTCAATGCTTGAGGTGGAGGAAGCTGTAATTAGATGAAAAAAGCGCACAAGCAAAGTCGGCAACTCTTTTTATTAGGTTACTACTTTGACATTTTTTGGTGGTGATGTAGAGCCCTTACGCCTCGATCAGAGAAAGGAGCATTTAGCCGTCATTAATGGTGGCTCCTCCTTTGGTGTCAGTGGCTCCTTCTCTGGTGTCAGTGGCTCCTCCTTTGGTGTCAGTGGCTCCTCTTTGGGTGTCGGAGCCCCAACTCGGAATGTGATGATGAATCTGATGATCAGCCTAGCCTAGCCTTGTGGGAGGATCCTGACTCCCAATTTAGTTCTCTCTCGATCTCTCGAGAATGAAAAGCTTTGGATTAGGACGTCTTTTGAGGCTTTACAATATCATTATCACTACAAGGGGGTATCGACCATGAACCTTCATGCCGTACTTTTATTTAAGTGTATTTACTATGGATTTGGGATTTTTGTTTCTGGGATCTTTAAGAATATATATATATATATATATATATATATATGCAACTAACTTTCTCTCTTAAAATGTAACTAAATTTTCTGTTCATCGAGACTGGCACTCTTGGAATTCTTTTGCCATTGTATTTGAGACTGGCACTCAAACACACTTGGTAATATTTGCAGTTTGGAGCTTTTTGTAGTGCTGTTTTTCCTGTTCCTGGTGCTTGTACAGGTTGATAGCATGTATTTTGTAAAGCTGCTGGTTCTGGTCTTGCAATTGTTGCTGTTCCAAATGGCGATACTCCTGCTGGTTCACTTTTTCACATGTTTTGTATAATTTCTGGAGTTTTGGATACACACACTTGGTGGTGTATCTATCTTTCAGTATGCAGGCTCTTTTTCTTAGTGTTTTGTTTGTACATTCTGTAATCTTCTTTCAGCCGAGAATACAATATTGGTCTCAGTAGGGGTGTTCTTGGACAAACTACTGAGCATGATTTTGTGTTCTCAGCTGATATTGTGGTGTTGTTCTGGGATCGATATGCTCTGTGAGGTAGCTCTCATATGACCCTTTGTTTAGGATGTAATATTCTTGTACTATTACGTACCTTGGTATAATTTTTTTTACATTTTACCAAATAAAGAAGAGAAGTGTTGTATCAGAGTATTGTGATATGCATGGTATCATGTATTGGAGATCATTACTTGTTTGAGGGTATATACTGTGAAAATCGTTACTTGTTTTGGGGTTGTGAATCGGCTTTGAAGATAATTACGCCTGTTTGTGGGTGTTCATTTATCCTAAGAAGATTCTAAAAAAAACGGGCGGTAGAAACGCTTTGATGCAAACAAGTGCATTTTCGATGATAATTGTATTACCCAAAACCAAATGGATTGTGAACCAATGAACCGGGTAGTGGTTAGTGGTAATTCCGAAGAGCAGGTTACACTAATAAGAGCTCAAATCAATTAGATTGAGGCTCTCTTCCCGCTTTGAAGGTGACTACTTAAGTAAGTAATTTGTGAATGACAGAGTGTTCCCCTTTCACTGATAATTTGGGGCTCAAGCCCCGACATAAGTTCATTCCAAACGTCTTCTTCTTCGCCCATTTCCAATTCAGATTATGCACCGGTTGAAGCCAGGAAGCTACTTCGTGCAGCCATACTGCAACCGCAACAAGTCTGTCTACGTTTAAAAACAAGGAGTAACATGAAATTCTTAAATGCTAACAAATATATTATCATTTTCATTATTATGTATAATTTGATTTTTTTAACTATAACGTCAGTGTTATTTTTGGGATAAAATGTAAAATGATCTTCATTTACAAAATGACTATATATATACTAAAGTGCTTAGGCCTTGCACCGCAAGGCCCTCTCCAATGGCTCTAATTTTTTTTTTTTTTATGGAAGATGATCAGTGGCTCTAATTTTTGTATAGCTGTGTTGCATTTTGTTTTAGAACACATGACTGACAATAAGTCGAAACAACAGTTCGAATTGCAAAACTTTGTTTTAAATAGCCTGGATATGCTAACTTTGGTATTGCATTTACATATACTCATTTTTGGAAGACAACATGAACATCAAGAGTTAAGAAAGAGAACGAAGCATTATATACAAAGGCATAAGAGAACATAAATAGCAGGTAGAGTACATAAGGGGATTGATAAGTTTATATTACATGCAGAAATTATGAATTAACAAAGGTAGCTGACCTGATAAGCATGCAATGATCTTTATCACGTTACTATCAACATCTTTGACTAGAGATTGTGATGGATGCAAAAGGGCAAAATGAATAAACCGTGGAAACTTTTAGCGGGCGAATTTACTACAGTCAAAAGTTGTTTATGTGTTAGTATTAACTAACAACATTCTAAACGTTCTTGTCTTGTCCTTGGTTTTTTTTCTTGGTGACTCCATGATCTTCTTAACGGCGGTTCTGATAAAAATTTCCATTCGCTCTTGTACGTAACTGGAAGAATACCTTAAATTGACCTTTAAATTAACAGCATGGTCATTTCGATGAAGATTTCAACGGAACAACTGTAAGTACTCAAGCAGCAGAATGAATTCATGTGACAGTAAATAATGTACATGTTATACTAAAGAAGGCAGGTGATATCAATATTCAAATCAGTACCTCTTCTTCTAGTTTCTTTATCTCAGCTGCAGTGAACGGACAAAGTTTTTCAGCTTCTGGAGATTTTATTGTGCTTCTGAAGTTTGTATGCTCATCATTCAAAGTGACCGGTAGTGTAAACTTGTCAGGTGAACATGCAAAAAAAATTATAACATAATGGAGTGCAGCAGTGTAAACTTACACAAAACATTTGTCATGACATCTGTTTTTACATTACCTAACTTCCATTGGAGAAAGCACTGAACAGCCTGAACATTCAACGTTCCAATCTACCCCAACATCAACGGTCATCTGATAGTTTGCACACAGAACATAGTAAAGAGGATTACGTGCAACGCTCAACCGAATTTCGTCTTTTATCCAGCATGTTTTGACCTAAACAAAAAGAGAAAGCGGGACATGCAATTACTCTGGGAGTAATGAGCAGATGCATAACATTAGTTTAATAAAGTACATTCTTGAAAGCTTCCATTGCAGCCGGCAAATCTAGAATATCTTCTTCTTTAGGTGGGATAAATAAGCGGCTGTTATTTTCGTACGTACATGAAGCTTCTTCTGTAAGTGAGTCATGGTACATGAAGAAGCGGGTATGTAAGTGAGTCATGGCGAAGCATTCAAGGTATTATACGAACATCATTTAGCATTCAAGGTACATGAAGCTTTTTCTGTAAGCGAGTCATGGCGAATCATAAGAACATTAATTCGTGAAGCTAAGGCAAACACCTAAATCATTAAGTTCTCCCTAAACAGTAAGCATAAGAACATAATGCATATGCTGCAACTTTTTGTTCAAGAAGAAGGTTTCATAATTTTAATGTAAGGGAGAACATAGAAACAACAGAACCATTGTATGTAATAAATGATGTTCTTTTGTATGCAACTTAATGTGCATCATTTATCATTGTTGTAAGCTCAGTACTAAAAAAAGAACATCATATAAATGATGTTCTTTTGTACGCAACATCGCATCTATCCAACTTAAATGTAGTACCTACGCAACTTAAATGCAATACCTAACTTAAGTAAGCACGCCCATGAATCAGGTGTGGGTAAGTACTTGTTTGTACACAACGTTTTCAGTTTGTTCATCATCTGAAGACATTAGGCGTATATCTGTCGTTTAGAGTAGCTTCAGTTGGGACACCAACACTCAGAGCAGCATTATTATTCTTTTTAGCCAAGTACCTAGGCCTAGGCTTTGCACATCCTTTAGTTGACACTGTAGGGAAATAATCTGGGCTAAGTGTTTTCTTATACTGTACAGAAAGCACGTGCATGTAGACATGGATGGGTTGTATGGTACATGTAGGGGCGTGAGTGTGTTTTAGGTGAAATAACAAACACATAGGATAAAGATTAAACCATTAAGATCCTAAAACACTATAAGAAGCAATGCAAAGCAACACATGACTAAAAGTTCTTAAAGTAGATAAAAGGAAGCACAGACATATATGGGTGTGTTGTAGGGTACATTTAGACGTAGGTGTGTTTTAGGTGAACTAAGAAACACATAAAAGAAAGATTAAACCATGAAGATCCTAATAGTATAGGGAGCAATGCAAAGCAACACATGAATAAAAGTTTTTAAAGTATGTTTTCTCCAGATCGACCCTGTATAAGAAGCACATTAAGAAGTATTATTGTCCAGACATTGAAAAAAAGGACAGAGACTGTAGTTAGTAGAAGTGTAGAAGAGGATTTTTCCCTTTTAACCATCTCCCATACCCTTGCTAGCTGCTATATGCAGATATAAATAACCAGTTAACCAGAGGCATATTTACTTGAAGCAAAGAATGCAGCCATCTCTCACAATTGTTACAACTAAAGTGAATGTCTAAGCATACAGATTTAGTTAACTGTAACAACATCCACCATTCTTGGACACATCATATCACATTAACTGCTACTTCTACTTTCCCAACCACATGAGTCCTTCTTTTCAGTTAGGAGAAATCATTAACAATAATATGAATCAGGAACACATGTTAAGGAAAACACTTGTCATCTAAGCAAGAAACACCAGAAGTAAAGATAGCAGAAGGATGCATGTTTAAGAAGTAGACAAACCAAAGCAAAGCACATCTATAGAGAAGAAATCGTTTGAGAAATCCAGAAGCCAACATCTACACTTAAGCAAAAGAAAAAGAATAGCAACTGGTTGTTTTAGTACAACTTTCACCATTCGTTTACAATAAGCAGACAATGAGTGTTTTAACTTTAGAACACCGTAAAAACGCAGCCATGAATATGTCCTCACAGTGAATTATGAGGACAAATGTTTCCCATTTTTTGTTCTATATGAGTATTGATTTTTATTTTTTTTGTCACTATAATATTGCGGATATTCGAATATGTTTATGTTTGTTGACGGATGGTGTTGTTATCTTATGGAAATGACAACTGACAATCATTATTGGAAGTCTTTAGTCTATTTTTTTTTACCCTTTCTCAAACATCATTGTGGTGAAATGGTGTACAGAGAAACGCAATTACATTTTGTTGTATCCATTCTTTTGTGTCACTATCACTACGGAAAATTTTATTATACAACCGTTGTATAAAAGTTATATCAGATAGCATACATTACAACCATTCTCGACTACGTTGTATTGTAGGCTTGTTTAGTGTTGTTAAGGTAGTCCAACCTCATGCTGAGTTCTAGTCCAACGTTGTGCTGGGATGTAGTCTAGCGATGTGATGGGTCTGTTAGTTTAGCCGGTAACTAGATTTGTTGTAAATTATATATTGTTTTGTTCGGTTTTAATAAAACATTCGTCATTTGTGTAAAAAAAAAATCAACCATTTACTATCAGCCTATATTAATTTTACCCTAAAAAACAATAAGAATAGACAAAATTTTAGAATGTTGTTCATAAAAAATATTCACTCATTGTATGATTTAATTAAAAATGTTGTGAGGAATTGAAGTGATACTATCACTTACATTTAACATCAAGAATTTTAAAATAGGAAATACAATTGATCGAATCATTTATATGTAACATCAACAACTATAGTTATACTTTGATAGTTATCAATTATTTTAAATAAGCATGAAACCTTCTAATTCCGTTTAAATCAAGATAAACATATGTAGCAAAGTACTGATGTATGAAAATAGATTATATATAAATAAAAGCAGAAAGACTCCAAAATTCTATTATACGTTTTATAAAATGTATAAATGTTATCTTAATAGAGATTCATACTGCATGTACAAATGTTTAAGTATTTTAATGGAGATGTTTAGTAAATATAAATATTTTTGATGATTCTCAAAAAAAAAAGAATAAAAAATAAAAATAATATATGAGGACATCTTCTCTACGAATAACGGATTAATAACTGAAGATTCAATGTCCATAGGTTGAATTCTTCCCTCTTTTCCCAAGTCCGGTGGGTGTGTCAAAATTATTTCCAAAGTGATTGCGAATCGAATTCAGCTTGTGATAGGAAAGCTCGTAAGTACCACTCAAGCAGCTTTTATTCCTGGTAGGGGTAGCACTGAGAATATCAATCTTGCACAGGAGGTTTTGCACTACTTTAAGCAGAAGCAAGGGAAAAAGGGTAGCATGATGATGGAAATTGATTTAGAAAAAGCCTATGACAGACTTGACTGGAACTTCTTGGAAATGGCCCTCATCGAAGTCGGCAATTCTCAAAAAATTATTAATTTAATTATGTTCATTTTGAAGACTTCACAGCTGAAGCTCCTATGGAATGGAAATGTACTGCAGCCGATTAAACCTGAAAGAGGTTTAAGGCAAGGGGACCCATGGCCCATTACCTTTTCGTCCTTTGTATGGAGGTGCTTAGCAAGGAGATTGAGAAAACTATTGAGGAGGGGAGTTGGAAGCCCGTGAAGATAGGAAGATACACTCCTAAAAAGGTGAATTAAATAGAATACAACAACCTCATAAAAAGTCATAAAATAAAGGTACTTCACGTTTATATATTACAAAGGCACAAATAACAATATTTATTACAATCAAATGGTTGCGGTCTACAACTTCAAAGCAATCAACACTTATAGTATAATAAGATATAGTAACATTTATTACAGTCAACAGTTTAAGTCTAAAACTTCACGATAAACAACATTTTGAGTATAATTTGAAGGTTCGTGATCTTTGTTCACCATTAACATCTTAAGCCTATAAGGTGATGTAACTCGGGAAATTGCCACGTATAGTTGTCCATGCGAGAAGACAAGGTTAGGAAGATAGACACCAACATTCTTTAAAGTTTGACCCTGACTTTTATTTATCGTCATGGAATATGCAACCTTCAGTGGGAATTGACGTCTTCTTAAAGGAAATGGAGTTTCAAGGTTAGTAAGAGACAATGTGATGCGAGGAATCAGAACAACTGAACCCTCATTAGAACCGGTAAGAATTCGAGCTTGAAGTACCCTATCGTCTAAGTGTAGTATTTGAAGGCGCGTACCATAGCATTAGCCATCCGAGTGGTTCAGATTTCGTAAAAGAATGACATGGGCTCCTTCTTTTAGCTCTAAAGAATGACTTAGTAGTCCAGGGAGATCCAAAGAATTAAGGAATTCTGGTGGGTGTAAGGGGTGTTGATCATTTTGTTATTCATCGTGTGAAATACTGTCAGCACTCAAGTATGTACGTCCAACTCCAGGAATGGTTGACAACATAATGCCATTAATGACATCCACATCACTATTTTTCGGCGCTAAAATTTCCCTGTCACGTAAGAAGGACATATCACGGTAACATTCACAAAGATTGGGGTACGTAAAGTCAATTAATTCACGTAAAGCACCATCTCCATTCTTAATTTGGAAATCATCTGGTATTTGAACCCAATTTGTTTCCCCAAGATCTGTCAAAGATATAGCAGGAACCATGCCATCGCCAATCGACAAAATCCACTTTGAAAAATTTGCATTACGGTGTCGTACGGACTTGGATAAATTACATGAGGAAATACGCATGTTTGTAGTGAGATTTAAGACTGTACACTGCTGCCATATGTCTGACCTTGTTATTGTCCCCGATACAGTGGCTTCCCGTGTCCCGGTAGTTATGACAGGTAGGATTTGTCGGAAGTCACCACCAAGAACAAATAATTTACCACCAAAAGGACGATTCGCATCATATCAGGGTTCATTTTTTAAGATATCACGCATATTTTGTGTAATGCTTCGAACCCAAAACGATGCATCATGGGTGCTTCGTCCCATATTATAAGAGCAACTCTACGTATTAAAATAGCCAAATCAGAGTTATAGTTGATGTTGCAAGTTGACGAGTCATCTGGATTTAATGGGATCTTGAAGCATGAATGTGCTGTACGTCCTCCCAGTAATAGTAATGCAGAAATGCCAGATGAAGCAACAGATAGCACGATTTCATTCTTAGACCGAAACTTCGAAATTAAAGTCCTCCACAAATAAGTTTTGCCAGTCCCACAAATATGTGTTTATAATACTTTTATTTGAAAAATAATATATTTTCCTGTATCGGTTTTTCTTTACTGAAAAGGTTGTTGGACTGGTGCAGCTCTTGGCTCTGGATCTTCCAGATATTACCCGGCGGCGTATTTTCTTAGATCTTGAAAGAACTTACAGGTTGATTGAAGTTTTTTCCTCCCATTCATCTCAAAATCCGTCGGCTTGCCAATCGCCAATCGGTATTGTTTTTTTCTTTCTTTCTTATAATTCTTTTTCCGATTTTCATTACGATGATACTCTAATGAAATTTATTCTTAACTTTCGTTATTTATTGAATAGTATATTAGGACATTAGGAGTAGTTCTTTTTTTTTTTCCACCAAAGACGAAAGTTATATTAACCCGAATAGTCAATAATTACAAAGCCAAAAGGGGATAGAGTGCCTGTAAGCGATACCAAAATCCACCGCAAATGAGGCATCACCTAAGTTATGAGCTACTCTGTTGTTACCCCTATTGATATACATAACTTTATAATGTACAAAATGGTTCATAAGGCAAAAAATATCTTATAATATAGCCCAAGAATCTGATGGAGGTCTTGACTTCGGCAAAGCGGCTTAACTAAGCTAATATTATCCGTGAAGCAGGCAATTTAGGTGATTCCAAGAGCTAAGCATCTTTGTAAGAACCACCTAAGTGCACCAGCTTCAGCCGCAAAAACAGACGGAGAGCGAGTTCTAGGAGAGACCCAAGCTTCCAGAAGTGAACCATTAGCCTCATAAGTGATCGCACCCAAACCAAAGAGAGCATGTGTCGACTTCCAGTGCATCAACATAAGCCTTCACCGCATCATCGAATGGCAATGTGCTGCAAATCAGAGGAAGGGGAAAAAGTATTAGTGTTATTCCTTCCCGAAGAAGAGGCCTGCTCAAAGTCAAATTGTGCCCCGATAACTAAAGTGGCAGTTTCCATAAAGCTCCAGTTAACATTTCCAAAAGTTCTATCACATCTAGCCTTCCAAATATACCAAAGAACAAAACAAGACAAAATAACTCTGTCCATGCAATCTAGCGAAAAAGGACTAGCCGAAACCTTTTCCCACCACATGCAAAGAGTGACATTTTGTAAGGAGAGAACATCCCAAGAAATACCTGCACACTTCCAAATATTTTTAGCGAAGCTACAGGAAATAAAGAAATGATCGATAGTTTCTAAGGACTCCCCACAAGCTGTACAATACTCAGCTACAGAGCTAAACCTCCTAGCAATTATAGTTGATACCGGTAAGGCTGATTTAAGACACTTCCAAATGAAAATTTTTATTTTTGCAGGCAGAGATAGGGCCTATATCCTTTTCCAAAATTTGGAATTGAAGGGTGAAGTAGAAGAGGAGGAATTTTGAGAGTTGCGGGTGGAAAGGTAGCAGTCATAGGCAGCCTTGGAGACAAACTTGCCGTTGCTACTAAAAGAACATAAAGTTTTATCCGGAACAGAAAAATGTACTGACTGGAATTTTTTGGATTTGGTTAACATCTACCTGCCAAAAGAGAGAATTTAATTTAGAGGTATCCCAAGATTGGTTGTGCAAAAGGTTAGCCACCAACATATCAGGGTTCGAATTGCTAACAGGACTAATTGGCTTAAAGCCCGGGTTTCCGGTGATCCAGGGGTCTTTCCAAACTCGACATTAGGAGTAACAAAACATATTTTTCAATATGGAAAAGGTATAAGATAAAAAAAATAATATGGAAAGGGTAAGATAGTACACCCATGTATCGACATGACCTATCATTATCGTTTCCACTTTCCCAAGCCGTGGCGGTGATAGGGTATTGCCTGGTTTTAAGGGTATCCACAATGGGCTCTTTATTGGACTCCTTAAATAAACTATAGGGAGAAGCTTCATGCTTTAAGCCCACGGCGGTTTCCCTAAGCTGCACTTTATCCCCAAAATATGTTAAGCCACTCCCGGAAATAAGGGAACCACTTAACATGAACAGTACCGGCTTTTTCAACACTTTTTCACTTTAATCCTCTCTCTCCTCTCATTTCTTTCCCGCTCTTTCTTTTTCTTTGCCTCCTTTTCATCATCTGCTTTTTTCCCTCCTTTCTTTAAATGATGAAATTTGCCATTAGAATAATATTTATATTCTGAATTTATTTATTTATTTGGATAAAAATTATGTCGAAGAACAATATAGTTTTTGAGCTAGAAAATTGGTTGAGTTAATGGGAGATGATGCAGTAGGGTGGTGTTGGTGGTGGGATGAGAAAATATTTTATTCCGATTTTTGTATTAAAAAAAATGAAAAATGTGTTGGTAGTTAAATTAATTGGTTGAGATGTGAAAAAAAAATAGTATTGGAGAATTGTATAGGGAGTGCTTATTGGAGTTGGTTGTTTTATAAAATGTTAAAAAAGTAAATCTAGAACGGAAAATAAGATAAACGAGTAGTGTAATAGGGAGTACTATCGTGGACAGCCTAATACCACCACCTCTTCTATCCACTTCTCTACTTAGCCGATTTCTTTCTTTCTTTCTCTGCTGTAACAATTCCTCTGGACCTTATTGTTGACATATACCAACGGATCAATAATGGAAGGGATCGAACAAATGAAAAGAGAGCCATGGTATATCGAATGGAGGGAGCGAAGAGATAGAGAATTGGAAGTAAAAGCAGAGGCTTTTTGGAAAGAAGAGAAATCAGAGGGTTTGTTTGAACCATCACCAGAAAGGAAAAAATATAAATCAAGAGATTTATTCGAACGTTCTGGTAGTGTGTACCAATTTTATGATTATTTATTTATGCTTTTCTCTATCAAGGGAAGGAATTTGCTTTTTTTAGGATACTTATACTGCTTTGCTTAAAAACCCGATTCATCTTTATTTAGTTTTTTCTGTCTCTAATTTATTATGTTTTTCAATTAGTAGATGACGGTAAGTCGATGAAATCTACTCACGGGCGGCACGTCTGGTGTTCTCCTGGTGTTAAGCCAATAGAGTATTGTAGGTTTCCACTTCTCTTATTTAACCTCTTTTTAATCTTCTAGGACACTTTCAATGATACTTTGTAGGTTGATTTGATTTTTTATTCAGATCACAGATTTTACCGAGCCTATGATGCCCGTGGTTTCCTATGCGGCTACAAGTTTGTACAGGGTAGACACTTGAAATCCTTTTTGCTGCTGCCATCTCAGTTTATTTCTTCCTTCTAATTTGTATTTTTGACATGAAAGGGGAAAAAGCTTGCATTACCTCCGACAATAGCTGGAAATATTTCTCGAGTAAGCACTTTCAATCTAGTGTTAGTGTTAGTGTGTATGGATATGCTATATCGTTGTATATATGTGTTGTTTGATAACAATGTCTTGTTGGGGGCCGGAGACAGACATGTGCCTTGATTCAACATGGCTTGCTGTGCACGGGGCGGAGTCGATATGCATGGTAACTTGGCGTAAAGATGTGGTTCGTGTTCTCTTTCTTTTGTTTCCTCTTCTTTGAATTCCTAGACCTGAAATGGTAATTCTTACTCCAATGTCAATGTGAACAGGACATGACACGTGTGGACCCTTTCTATCAGGATCATTGCACAAATCAGCAAACTATGCGGAGTTATGCTACAAGTGTAATCTCTGAAGTCGAATGTATGAGTTGGCTTCCTTACCATTATGTTCAAAGTTATTTCTATTAGTATGGTTTGGTTTGGTTTGGTTTAAGTGCGATTATTAAAGGAGATATGCACATGGAATACTGTTTGCAATCTTGTGGGAGAACAATAAATTATTTTGTGGACAAACGCTACCATCACAATACATGATGAAAGTTAAAGATAAATTTGTTAAAAGCTAGGATATAACTGATAAAAGAGGTAGGGTGGGGCTAAAAACATCAGGTTATTTTTTATATTCTTATTTTTTTTAATTATTGGTATCTATGTGTATATTAACACATACATATACAAATGACTAGCTGATTCCATTTTGTGCTAAATCTTCAATGATTTATTTGATCATAGAAATCCCGTCTTTTGAGTTTTTATATTAGCATCGTAGATGAGTCCTTCGATTTAATCATATAGCAATCCCATCATAAAATTGCATACTCATCATTTTTGGAACTTTTGGTCAATGGTTAATGCATCATTGGAGCAGGCCTTCCATATGATGACACATACAATTACAACGACGATGATTTAAGTCGATGCGTTGGCGATATCATGGAGAAGCCTTTTGGTGTTGGTATGCCTGTTCTAAGCATCTTTCTTTGACACACAGCAAATCTATCGGCCTTTCCCCCCTTGATATATTCTTGATTTTTGTTCATGCAGTTTCTTTGGTTCCGGACAATAAGGTACTTCCTCAATTATTAGTTTGTGTGTAGAGTTAATTTGGATGTATGTTGCATCTATTTATAGTTACTTGAAGTAGTATATATGCTAGGTGTACTTGTTATCGGAATACATCGACTATGTAAAACGCAAATACTTAGTGTTGGACGAGTATTCTTTATCCAGTTTGCCATTGAAGTAGTATACTAGTATATAATATTATAGTATTATTCAGCAGCACCCATTTGTCCACCTAACACTCAAATGAGGTGAATAGAATTGTACTCTGCCTCATTTGTTTTTAGAATTCAAGGTAAGAAGTTGAATGCTTCATGATAGAGTATAGTTTTACTGTTATATTTATTATTTTTGTTTGGTAGGGTGTGTGGAAGGGGTGGACATGATGTGGCTTTGAGCTCATTCGTAATGTGTGCATTCTCAGCAGGCCTCAAGTTATGAGTATGATTTAAGCAAAGCCACCATGTTTTTGGCGGAGAAAATGAACAGCGGTTTGGCGTTTACTATCGATGAAACCATACAGGTAAAAGGAATCAAATTAGCTTGTTAAGTTAAGTATGTTGTGTGTTTACTTTCGATGAAACATGTAGTTAAAAGAAATCAAATGAGCTTGGGAAGTTAAGTATGTTGTGAGCTTGTTCAACACACTTAACTTACTTAGAAACTCTGAGCTTTAATTTTCTTTTTACTTTTAATTTCGCAAAATAGAAATGTCGAATACTATTGTGTAATTATTAGCTAAAGAGGACACGATAGTTATTTAATAGTAACCGGAGTGGATGGTCATTTGTCATTTGAGTGATTTCAAATAGCGATATAAACCATGAATTGAAGGCCAATTTTCCATAATAAAAGCAAAACCGGGCTGCGCTTGCTTTGAGCTTATTTTGATGTTGGTTTTAGTGTCATGATTATATTTATTTATTTATTTATATGGGCAGACAGCAATAAGTGCTTTTCAGCATATGTGCCGTCTCAAGGAGTTGAAAGCTGAAGATATTTGGGTGAGTGACTATGTTTATGTTTATCATATATACATCTAGACCATACACTACTAATATTAGATAGTGTATGTAGTAAATGATGGAAGAATAAATTTCTTATTAAATCAGTGGAGGGATTACACCAAGTATTTAAATAGCTACACCATTATATTTGATGTTTATACCTTTTAATTTTAACTGTATCTCTTTTTATTAGGTTACTACTTTGAGTTTTTCATGGGGTATTGCAGAGCACTTACGCCTCGATAAGAGAAAGGAGTATTTAGCCGTCATTAGCGGTGGCTCCTCCTCTGGTTGCAGTGGCTCCTTCGCAGTGGCTCCTCTTTGTGTGGCAGAGGCTCCGCTGGTGTCAGAGCCCCAAGTACCGTCATAGACCATTTTCAGTTTTATCATCATCACTATATGGGGTATCGACCATGCAACTGCCATATATGTCGTCTCAGAATGTGATGATGAATCTGATGATCAGCCTAGCCTGGACTTGTGGAAGGATCTTGGCTCCCAATTTTGTTCCCTCTCGAATGAAATGCTTTGGATTAGGACGTCTTTTGAGGCTTTACGGTGTTATTATCACTACAAGGGGGTATCGACCATGAACCTTCCTGCCGTACTATTTATTTTATTTAAGTATTTACTTTGGTTTTGGGATTTTTGTTTATGGGATATTTAAGAATATATACTATATATTTTTGGGCTAAAGCTCATATGCAGCTAACTTTCTCTCTTAAAACATAATAACTAAATTTTCTGTTCATCGAGCTTGCTTTTTATTCCCTAAGGGCAAGTCCAACCCATGATACCACCAAAATCATGGAGTATTAAAATCAAATTTTGATATCTTTGCTTACTATTCACTTCGGTATTAAATATCCGTCTCCAATGGGATGGTTCAAATTCATAGTATCAATATTTATTTTTTCTTTTATTGAATATTTGATGATTTGATAGTAATATAAAATAGTATTATTGTGCTACTTAATAATTTTTTATGTAATTATAATTATTTTGAAAAATTATATAAAATGTCTACCGTGTATAAAATTCATATTAAAATACATTGAAATGAATATTAATTTAAAACAAACTGTGGCTAATTATTTTTATTTAATATTATTTCTTAAAAAAATCTATACTTTCCACCCATCGGATCTGGGTTTCGGTGTCATTTAAAAAAAAAAAAATGGAAACTTTTGACAGACAATGTGAGAATTAGATTTAAAAGAAGAATAGATGTGAAGAAACAAATATAGATGTATTGAGTGAGATATGTGATATTTATAGCATGTTGTAAAAATATATAGACGTTAACTCAGTTAATTACAAAAAAGAACAAAGGAGGAGACAGGGAAGACAAAAGGGGACAAGACGATGTGCTTGGCCGGCAACACTTTTTTAGCCAAAAAATTTTCCACTTGCGGGCATGTAAGGGATGGAAGGCTATTAGCCAAGAGTTCAAATATGATACATCTCATGGTACCTGATATCTATTAATTATTTTCACTGGAGATGTTAATACCTTTCTATAGGGGGTTCAAAATTTGATTTTGGTCCCCATCATTGGACTTACCCTAAGCTTTAGGCAGGTCTAAATAATAATAATGCCTGAACCATTGGGTGCAAAATGCAAAAGTTGCGAAATTATTTGAAGTCATATCATCGATGCTTTTCATGTCAAAGTGTAAACCGGGAGGGAAGAATCATGATGGGAATGAATTTGCTGTAAAAAAAAAAAGAAATATTTACGTAGAAGTGAAAAAGATAAAGGTGAAGAGATTTTTAAAATTCAAACGCACCTTTCCAGGCCAAAGTGGTGTGAGGTGGTACGCAAAGGGCCTTGGCGGGGCATGTCGGGGTATAGCGGGCCATAGCGGTGCTCTAAGCCGTAAAATTCCGAAAACACATTTTACAAATGTGTAAAAAAAAGAGAATATTTTTGATAATGTGTTGATTTGCAGAGTTACAGGTGCAAGTTTCCTTATTTTCACCATATTTTAAGCCCCGTATTATTATGAAAACACTGAAAAGTAATCAAATTCAGCTTTGAAAGCTGTGTATTGGAGAGTTGTGGATTGCAACTAAGCCTTTTTTTTTTCTTTTTCTTTCTTTACAATGAGATGATAAATAATAAGAAAGGAAACATGATGTTGTGAAATGGTCGTGGAAATTAGGTGAATTACTTGCACAAACTAGTAGGTGGTATGCCAGTGCATATATAAAACAATTTTCAGTCAAGGCCAAGTCATATCCGTAACACATTTTTTTTTAATTAGGTTCCATTGTATCTTAATATTGGGAAAAAAACGAATCCACGACGTTATTAATTTTTTTTAAACAACCGGTTATTTTATTCCTTTGAAAGTGCAGAATGGCCTAAGCCGTACAAAATAAACAGAAACCGGAGCTACAAACGTAAAAAGAAAAGTACTCCGCACGCAATTATTCCGTCCATTTCTATATAATTGTCGTATTTGCCAAAAATTAATGCAAATTTTATGGTGGTCCTGGATCAAGTATAACTTGGTGATCCAGGACCAATAGAAATCTAGAAAAACACCTGGGGCACAATCGTGTAAAATATAAATACTATGTTTTTACAAATTTACCCATGTTTTAAGAATTCATATTGAAGGATCAAGTATGACATGGTGGTCCTGGACCACCATAAAACTGCTGAAAAATTAAAATTCATTTTTATCTATCATAGTTGCACTATCAAAAGATTATTTATTGTATTTTTCTACATCTATCCTTTTTATTAGGGGAAATGAGGGAGAAGTACACCAACAATTTATCAATTAAGCAGAAGGACATTTTTTTGAAACTTTTGAATAAATGAAAATACTATTTTATTTTTTATTTTTTAATTTATAGCCCCTTTTTTCCAGAAAAATATAAAAAAAATATCAACACACTTTCTCATTTATCCTTTTTTTTTTAAACCTTCATATTTCTCAATCTTAAACTCCAAATTTGAAAATTCTTTCTCCAAATTTTTTTATTTTTTCACGCTCTTTACTTTGAGACCATATTAAACATATTCCGACGTGATTTCAGAAAATCCGCTGTCTAAATTCACTGTTATTTGAAATTCACTGTCGATATTCACTGATTTTTAGGATTTACTGGGGAGATTCACTGCGTGAATTTCGACAGTGAATCTAACGAAAAACCATGTAATTATATCAAACAAAGTCTCAAATCGAAGAGCATCAAAAAGTAAAAAATTCAGTGAAAGTTCATCGCGTTTGGAGATCTTGATCAAAAGATATGAGGATTTGAAAATAGGGGAGGAAAGAGAAAAAAAAACTCCTACGTCCCAGGATGATGGTCGCGCGAAATTTTTTTTTTTTGTCCTTTAGGCATAAAAATTATAAAAGCTGTCATTCTCTCAATAAAAAATATGTAGCTGTCTTGTTACTCAAAAATATTATAAAAGCTGTCCTTATCCCTAATTCTCCTTATTTAAGGGGTGAGAGATTGAAAACAACACTGCATTAACTATATTCAAGGGGTGCTATTGTCATTTTGATGTTAAGTGAAAACATTAACTACTCTTCTTAAAATGTGTGTTTTTGGCAATCAAGCTTAGTTAAATAGAACGGAGAGAATACTCAATATCTTGCCAAGCGAGGCGTAGATTTTTCGCCGCGTTCCACCACTTGAGAGAGGAAAACAGAGGCCGGGGGCCTATCTTCCTTGCAACCGTGAATAATTTTTTTCCCGATTGATATTGATGACTTAAACTATGTTACTGAGGTGGGTCAGCTGAGTGTAATATTCTTCTTCGAATCATGTGGAAACTATAGTCCGTCGGCCGATGCATGAAGCATCTGCCGAATCTGTGTTCGAGATGGGGCCTTGGCAGGTGATCAACCTTTGAGTCATGAGTCTGCTGAGTTGGTTCTCAGTGTTACTTGAGGAATACGTCTGCATGGTTTTTCGATTTGGATAAGGTTACTTTTGGGCTATTTCAGTCATTACCTGGGTTGACTATTTAGTCGGTTAGGGTTGGATTCCCAAGGCTATAAATACCATCTGTATTAATTGTAACTATGATGTAACTTTCTTGTGATAATAAATATCCTCGTTTGTGCATGGAGTAGTCGGCACATTGCCGGAAACCACGTTAATTCTGTATTCACTTCGGTATTAAATATCCGTCTCCAATGGAAGGGTTCAAATTCATAGTATCAATATTTTTTTTTCCTTTTATTGAATATTTGATGATTTGATAGTAATATAAAATAATATTATTGTGCTACTTAATAATTTTTTACGTAATTATAATTATTTTGAAAAATTATATACAATGTCTACAGTGTATAAAATTCATATTAAAATACACAGAAATGAATATTAATTTAAAACAAACTGTGGCTAATTATTTTTATTTAATATTATTTCTTAAAAAATTCTATACTTTCCACCCATCGGATCTGGGTTTCGGTGTCATTTATCGAAAAAAGAATATGGAAACTTTTGATAGACAAAGTGAGAATTAGATTTAAAAGAAAAATAGATGTGAAGAAAAAAAGATAGATGTATTGAGTGTGATATGTGATATTTATAGCGTGTTGTAAAATATATAGCCGTTAACTCATTTAATTACAAAAAGAACAAATGAGGGACAAGGGGAGACAAAATGGGACAAGGCAATGTGCTTGGCCGGCAACACTTTTTTGGCCAAATTTTTTTCCACTTGCGAGCATGTAAGGGATGGAAGGCTATTAGCCAAGAGTTCAAATATGATACATCTCATGGTACCTGATATCTATTAATTCTTTTCACTGGAGATATTAATACCTTTCTATAGGGGGTTCAAAATTTGATTTTGGTCCCCATCATTGGACTTACCCTAAGCTTTAGGCAGGTCTAAATAATAATAATGCCTGAACCATTGGGTGCAAAATGCAAAAGTTGCGAAATTATTTGAAGTCATATCATCGATGCTTTTCATGTCGAAATGTAAACCGGGAGGGAAGAATCACGATGGGAATGAATTTGCTGTAAACTAAAGAAGAAATATTTACGTAGAAGTAAAAAAAGGTAAAGGTGAAGAGATTTTTAAAATTCAAACGCACCTTTCTAGGCCAAAGTGGTGTGAGGTGGTATGCATAGGGCCTTGGCAGGGCATGGCGGGGCATAGCGGCCGTAGCGGTGCTCTATAGCCGTAAAACCTCAAAAACATATTTTACAAATGTATAAAAAAAAAGTTGTATATTTTTGATAATGTGTTGATTTGCAGAGTTACCGGTACAAGTTTCCCTTATTTTCACCATATTTTAAGCCCCGTATTATTGTGAAAACACTGAAAAGTAAGCAAATGCAGCTTTGAAAGCTGTGTATTGGAGAGTTGTGGGTTGCAACTAAGCTTCTTTTTTTTTCTTTTTCTTTTCTTGATCGACAATGAAATGATAAATAATAAGAAGGAAACATGATGTTGTGAAATGGTTGTGGAAATTAGGTGAATTACTTACACAAACTAGTAGGTTTGCCAGTGCATATATAAAACATTTTTCAACTTTCCCAAGTCAAGGCCAAGTCTTATCCGTAACACATTTTGTTAATTAGGTTCCATTGTATCTTAATATTGGGAAAAAAACAAATTGACGACATTTTTTTCTGGTATTTTTTCTATATTTTTTATTTTTAACAAACGGTCATTTTATTCCTTTGAAAGTGCAGAATGGCCTAAGCCGTACAAAATGAACAGAAACTGGAGCTACAAACGTAAAAAGAAAAGTACACCGCAATTATTTCATCTGTTCCTATCTAATTATCGTAGTTGCCAAAAATAAAAATTCATTTTTATCTATCGTAGTTACACTTTCAAAAGATTATTTATTGTATTTTTTTACATCTACCCTTATTTATTAAGGGACGAGAGATTGAAAATAACACTGCATTAACTATATTCAAGGGGTGCTATTGTCATTTTGATGTTAAGTCAAAACATTAACTACTCTTCTTAATATGTGTGTTTTTAACAAATGCGACAGTTAAATAGGAACATAGGGAGTACTCAATATCATGCCAAGCGAGACGTAGATTTTTCGCACGTTCCACCACTTGAGAGAGGAATTAAAACAAAAGCCGGGGGCATATCTTCCTTGCAACCGTGAATAATTTTTTTTCCCGATTGATGATGTAATGATGACTTAAACTATGCTACTGAGTTGGGTCAGCTGAGTGTAATACTCTGCCGAATCTGTGTGGAAACTGTGGTCTGGTCATCAATGCATGAAGCATCTACCGAATCTAGTGTTCAGATGAGACGTCAGCAGGGCTGTTCAACTTGCTGAGTCATGAGTCTGCTGAGTTGGTTCTCAGTGTTACTTGGGGAACACGTCTGCATGGTTTTCTGATTTGGATCAGGTTACTTCTAGGGCATTTCAGTCATTACATGGGTTGACTATTTAGTCGGTTAGAGTTGGATTCCCAATGCTATAAATACCATCTGTATTAATTGAAACTATGATGTAAATTTCTCGTGATAATAAAATATCCTCGTTTGTCCGTGGAGTAGTCGACACATTGCCGGAAACCACGTTAAATATGTGTTCTTCTTGTTTCTGTGTTTGTTTACTTGTTAATTGTTATCTTTACTCACAATCACCATCACTTCTTGATCGATCCGTCATAACATATGACATGTTAATCAGGCAGGGAAGAAGATTGAGAGACTTAGAACTGATAATGGACTAGAATTCGCTGGTCCGAGTTTGATGAGTGTTACAAGAATGAAGGCATTGCTAGACTCCATCTTGCCGTAGAGACACTCCACAATGAGAATGGTTTTGCGTAAAGAATGAATCAAACTCTTCTGGAGAGGGCAAGGTGCATGACGGACTGTTTCTAGGCTATCAATCCTTTCCGGCAGTGTACCGGGTCAAATTGTAGTGATAGTACGGTGAGTCAGGTGTCGATCCTCAGGGAAAACTTGTTAATTCACCGTGTGATTAAACACCGAGAAACTATTATTATCTCAATCTAAGTCGCAATTTTTATGATCCAACCAAACTCTAAACTAACAAACAATAAATAAAAGCATAAAACTAAAACAGATATATATAAGTATATAAATATATATATATAAATATATAGCAATACATATATATATATATAGATATAAATATATATAGGTACCAAAACAATATCTAGGGGAGGGAGATAGATATTATAATTAGAGACTAGCCAAGAATATGTTATTGAATTATTACATCTTTTTAGTGGAAATTAGATAAGACAGATCTTCCTTTTTTCAAGGTCCAATCAATTATATGAAACGGTATACTCCTAAGCTAGGCAATTTCTCCTCACACGAGCGTATGAAATTGTCATATGTCTTGTCCTCTGTCAATGTCATCCTCAAGCACATGGGTCACTCCCGTTTGTCATACGGCCAATTTTAAGAGATGTCAATTAAACAGCGAATTTAACGTGATAATCTCTCGAGTATAAATTTCAATAAGAGTTTGTTTCTCCCGAAACAAATCTATCCCCGGTTTAGGAAATCGGATTCCGTTGTCACGTTTTCACTCGGCCAATTTTACCCTCCGGTCTTTCTATTAATGAGTTCATAAACTAACTACGAGGCGTCAATTCATAATTAGATTATGAATTCTTTCAAATCAATTAGCTACTTCAATTCAAACATAGAAAGAGATTCATTATAACCGATTTTAATCAATTTTAACATAGTCGTTATCCATTTCCCTAAAAAGATAAAACTAATCCAATTTCATATCTTGGCTAGATATTAAGTTAGCCTAATATCATTATAATTAATATATAGATACTAATAACAACATAAATACATTAGAAAAGTTACCAGATTACAATCGAAGCTTCAGAGTTGTATCCTCCGGAAATAGCAACTCTTTTACATCAATGAGCCTTGATACATCTTCTAAGTATTATAACGATACTTTATACTACAGCATTATTCCGGCAGAGTGCCGTTTACAGCTTTTATTTAACTAAAAACAACAAAAGAGACTATATATAGATATAGAAGAAAGATATATGCATTGGTACACCTCAAAATGGTTGCACTTGAGCTCTATTTATAGGCCACATAACTTGACCGGCGCGTGCCGGAGCACCACCGGCGCGTGCCGGCTACACAGTAGATATTCCCTTGTCAGAGATTTGTGGGCCCAATGTCAGAGATTTTCCTGCAAGATCCGGCCTTCTCCGGCGCGTGCCGGCCATGCAACATATCCGATGTTCGTAAAAACCTATCTCGAGCTGTAGACCTCAGATTGACATGATTTAATATTCGTTGGAAAGCTCTCTTGAAGATCTACAACTTTCATCAAGGACTTTTTCTCTGAAAATGCCTCTAAGTTAGATCAAATGTCCGTTGAAGATGAGTTACGGTAGAAACATTAAGAGACAGATTGATCTGCTCAAAGTTGTTAGATTTTTGCATAATCTTTTATCCCACAAAACTCATGATTTATACTTCAAAGTATGTCATATTTTGGGATCTCGGTAAACATCTGATCCTGTAATAAAATCAACGAAACACCAAACGTAAATCTGACAAAAAACCATTATTTTTATCGTTTTTATAACTTATGCATCTAATTATAACTAACTATAATTTTTATAAGTTTCCAATGCATTTATATGAAATTATACTAAAATATCATAAAATAATAATAAAAAGTCTTATAATATAGTGATATATTTTTCATACATCACAACTCCCCACTTAGCTTTTGATCGTCATCGAGCAAAATAAGCGATAATATATAAAAATATAATTTTTCTAGATTAAATTCCTAACTTAGTAACGTATGCTGTTAACATTATAATTATATTAATTTCATCTATCTAAGATAAAAAAGATAAGAAGTGTATATAACGTAATAAATTAGTTATAAAATATTATTTAAATGAAATTTTACATGAATTACTTTATAAGTATAAATAAAATATTTAGAACAACTTTTTAATCTCCAATGTATGATTTATCGGAATCAAAGACTAAGTCAAGTAGTTGGCAAATTGGCTTGTAACGCTCAAAGCTTAGGATAGTTGGCTAATCGAAAAGGATAACAAAGGAAAATCAAAAGAGGTAGAAGCAAGTCGTACGTACTTACACTTTCATCTTCTGATAAAAAATTTCTCAATCAGTAACACTCTTGGCACTGTTTTCAATTTTCAACCTTGATAATTTCCAAAATATGGTTTTTTTTTTTTTTCAAGAACTTAAGAACATAGGCATTGCTTTATCAAGATTGATCGGAGTACTACTCTTTCGATCGAAAATTACGAATCCGGTTTCCTTAAACTCGTGATAATTCTTGATAGTTTTGATTCGATTTAAGAACATAGGCATTGCTTTATCAAGATTGATCGGAGTACTACTCTTTCGATCGAAAATCACGAATCCGGTTTCCTTAAACTCGTGATAATTCTTGATAGTTTTGATTCGACTTTTTCTTTTTCACCAGAATTGTAGCATATACCTTCATTACCAGCAATAGGACATTTCGTGATAATACCCTAAATTTACTACTATCATCATCGTGCAACTAACTATATCGATATTTTATTTTTGGTTTGTCGATCAAAATCGAAAAGATACCTATAATACTTTGTTCTTATATATATATATATATATATATATATATATATATATATATATATATATATATATATATATATATATATATATTTTTTTTTTTTTTAATAACAACATATTTGATAACAAATCGCCTTCCGAATGACATTCATTTCAATCTCAAAGATATATCATATTTCATGTCACACCGCTATTCATAAATACATACTAAACTTATGGGATTTTCAAAGAAATGTAGACCATTATTAAGTTAAGGTTAGTAATTTCTAGTTAATAATAATGGCTATTTTTGAGTGAGTCTTGATCACTTCTACAAACTGAGGTGGGGACAAAAATTAGAAATCATGTTCGGGTAGGCTTATTTGGCTCTGGTTTATCAAAGTTATGCCAAAAATCTCATCATCCCTAATCCGATTCCAATTTCATACTTTGTCTTGAAAAGAAAATTATTCTAAAATTTCATTATAATTATAAGTAACTTTTGTCTCATTTCATAAAAAAAAATAAAAATATTTCATAATATTTATCAAGATATATATACTAAAAATCTTATTAAAAATCTAAAATAGACATAATTAATATAGAAATAATATATCAAGATTACTTTACTTAATTAAAAATTTATTCTATCCAAATATATCATTTTTATCATAATAATTATATATTATTCACTTATTCCCTTAAGAAAAATTAAACTAAGTGTGTAAGTATTTGATGTATTAAATTCAGTTTATTTACTAACCAATCCCTACTCCCCACTTACGAATTGGCATCGTCTCGATGGCTAATGAGTAGTAAAAATTTGGTTTAGAAAATAAAATGAATTTTATCATGGTTAGATTATTTTAGTTGTCAAATAGACGAGCGTTTATATAATATAAAAGAAAAACATTAAAAACATAAATTAAAAACATGCAAATATATTACAATACTAAAATACAAATTAAAACTACTAGGAACGTTAAACTAGAAAAACATAAATTCGAGATTAGGGTTGAGTGTATAGGTTTACTCACACGTGCGGTTTGTGTACCGCACGCGTGCGTCATATATTTAAAAATCGAAATTTTTATCATTTTTTGTGTAATGAGCTCTAATTATACCACATAAAGATCATTTGATGTTAATCAAATGATTTATGTTATATAATCTAAGTTCAATACGATTTTTCTATATAAAACTTGATAAAATACATGAAAAGCTAATATAATATTGAAATCACATATTTTTGATATAATATACCTATTTAAAATCACATGAGATGAAAATAGGTTTATTATAAATTTTTCATAAAAATATTTTCTTTTTAAGTTTAGAAAAATAACTTTAAAAGTACGAAATTTAATTAAAATCTGATAAATTAAAAACACACACTGAAATTCTTAGGATTTTTTGCTAACTCCCTCAATCTCAGATCCTCAAGATTGTTATCATAACGATCCCTTAACCTTTCTCCTAGGAGTGATGCGTTTGAATTATCTCTTTGTATTCCCTCGGGATTTTCGGATAACCACCTAATCGTTCCCTTCTTAATAACATTCAAACACTCATCCTGGGATATGGTTGTATTTCTTCCACATTGTCCATCATGTTCACTTTTTCCACAGATTCTACATCTCATTAGAAACCTTGCTCTTCTTTTTATTGCACTCCTTGAATTTCCATTACAAAGTTCTCTTTCTCTGACTTCGATTAGCAATTCCTTATTTAATTTAGAAACTAAGGCTTCTATCTTAAATGCGACATCCTTATTCAGACCTAATCTTAAAAGTAAAATAAAAACTCTTATTCTATCTATGAAAGACATCCAGTTCTTTTACGTCTATCCGGTAAAAGACGAAACTACTTTAAAATGCATATTAAAAGGTGAATTAGAAAGATAGTACACCAGAATCGGTTTGAGTTTAAAATTCCCGCTCTCTTAATTCGTTGGAGGGTCGATAAGTAATAATACTTCTTCCGGTTGAGGTATCCTTCACTTCCACGAACAATTTCACCTGTGTCCATTGGCTATAAAAGTTGTTCTTCCATCGCTTAGTTCAACGACTCCGGACTTATAGATTTTTGTTACGCCATATGGACTGTCCCATCTAGATTTAAGCTTTCCGAAACAACTTCAAACGTGAATTGTATAAAAGTACTCGATCACCTACATGGAACTCACGACTATAGATTCTCTTATCATGAAAAGCTTTCGTATGCGTTCTTTGTAGATTCGAGCATTTTCATAAGAATCGAGTCGAAATTCTTCTAGTTCATTAATCGAAGTAATCTATGATCACCGACAGCTTTAGGATCAAAGTTTAGAAATTTAATAGCCCATAAAGCTCGGTGTTCTAATTCAACAGGGAGATGACAAGATTTACCAAATACTAATTTGTAAGGAGAAACGACCAATCGGTGTTTTAAAGGTCGTTTCAGTATGCCCATAATGCATCATCAAGTTTTCTCTTGCTTTTTCTACGATTCGAGTCCACTGTCTTCTCCACGATTCTTTTAATTTCTTTATTAGACACCTCTACCCGTCCACTAGTTTGTGGATGATAGGGTGTTCCAAGTTTATGAGTTACACCATATTTCTCAATTACCTTAGTGAATGGTCGGTTACAAAAATGTGAACCTCTATCACTAATGATAGCCCTCGGAATGCCATATCGTGTGAATATATTCTTTTTAAGGAACCTTAGCACTACTCTGGTATCATTAGTAGGAAGAGCTTTGTTGGGGAGATTTTGCATCATTAAAACAAAAGAAAATTTATAAAACCTATACTACCATGCAAAACTACCTCCTAACCGGCCGAATACCGGGTAGTTGCTAGTAAAGTTGGATAAGTACGGGTATCGATCCTCAGGGAAAAGGGATGTTGAATCTAATTTCACTAATTCCTTTCAATTGTTACTTAGGAAAAACGAATAAACGAAAGAAAAAATAAAATAAACGAAAGAGCAATTAAAATAAATCTAACCTACAAAATAAAATAACACAACCTAAACTAAACTAAAGATACATGGGATCAAACAGTGCACAAACCAAGTGATTTCAATCCTAGTTCATCTCATGATTTTAATTCAAATTGTGGTTTCACCTTTACACGAGACACAAACCCCTAATTCCTTAGTGAATCCGTTTCTCAAGCTATGAATTCCTAATTCCTTAGTGAATTCAATTATCGATCTCTCCTCTTCCGAATGTTGAGACCAATATTCCATACAAAACGAAGGTGTAGATTCAAGTTAACTCCCGTATTTTAGAATCTAACAACCTAGATAATTAATCGATTAATTTGTCATCATTAATGATTAAAAATCCTATCTTTCTATGGTGATCTAGTCTACGCAACTTCCGTATGTTGTAAACGTATCAATATCAAATCGATCTCTCGATCTAATTCACATCATAGCATCAAAATCATAGAACGATACAAAATAAATTAAAGATCATAAAAAACGAATAAGGACTGAATAAATTAAATAAATAAACTCACGTAGTTTGGTACATGATTGAATCCATGAACCGAAAACGGAAGAAAAACGACATCCTAATCTAACCGGATCACCCGAGCACAAGGCTCGGGTGACCGCCTTGAACTGATAAAGTGCCGCTATTTATTTTGCTTGAATAATGCGGCTGTGTATTTGATTTGTAATATATGGGATATTAGGGTTCATGCATGCGCTGTATATATATATAGGAGGTAAGTAAGGCGGCTGTTTGTTTAATGTCGGCTGCAATTTCCCTTTTTTATTGGAATAAAACTTCTAAAATTCATATCTTGAGTTGTAGACCTCCAAAAATTATGATCCGGATGTCATAATTAAGCTCTCGGAAAACTCTACAACTTTTATTAAGGACTCTTCTTCAGAAAACGCCTTTTTGATTAGCCCGTCGTATTACATAGTCGTTTTCGGATTTTCCCAAGCTTTATTTCATCTTCATCCTCTTGTATCTCTTTCTTTCCTTTTAATCTTCAATCAAACATCATTTAGACCTCTTCCATTCCACATTTGTGCACCTAAAAGATGACAAAACCGAGCAAAACGTAAAACCATACAAAATAGATAATAAAACCACGATATTTACTCGATTTTGCATTTTAACTATTCAAAACGTCATTTGCTCAATTAATCGATTATAAGCTCGAATTCTACTTAAAAACATCCATATATGGGGAATATTGATATAAAATATATCCTTATAAAACACTACAAATTGACCCTTAACAACTCCCCACACTTAAACTTTTGCTCGTCCTCGAGCAAAAGCAGAACAAAAGTCAAGCTCGAGACAAATAAACATCTATACAAATATAAAGTATATTCAATAACTTAGAAGTTCACCCGTGTAGTGTGTGCATAGCCATAATAAACTTCCACTAAGTTCCACAATTTGAAAGTTATTCAAACCAAAACTAGCCCGGTTTCCCATCTAAGTTAGAAATATTCAAAAATTATAACGGCACTTTACAAAACGTACATATCCCAAAAAAAGAAATAGTAGAGAATATCTAAAACATTTCTCGACAAACTCGTGAGGATAATCCCTACAACATATCCTTCGATTTATACTGGGTATAAGATTAACGATAACTAAGTCCTTACTTATTCATAATAATATATTTCAATATTTTCACTTTTTTTCACACTTTTCTAACACACATCGTAATAAGCTTTTGCCCTCATAGCGTAATAGGACATTTCAAGATAATCCCTACCTTACTCCAATCATAAGGCATCTATAAACCGACTGGTCGTGAGCTTTTGGTCATCATAGTGGAATAGGACATACGTGGTATACCCTACCTCACCCCAATCATCGACTAGCTTTCGACACACACAATTACAATTATGTTTACTTAGAGATTTACATCGCGCAAGGAAAAAGATTATTTTCTAGTAGCACTGCACTAATGAGCATAACACCTCAAGTAAACAATTTATTACTATTGCAAAGACTTAATCACGTTTCACTTATCACATTCAAACTTACGAGATATTCACAATATGTCATACTTTAATCCTAGAATACAAACTACTAAACTTTTCAAGAATTGTACATAAGCAAAGAAACATGCTATAATCATAAAAATCTCCAACTAAAATGGGGTAGGCTTTCAACATTTAGCTCATCATTTACTATGGCATGTGAAAAGAGTGTCGGGTGAAACAACTAAAATTACTAAATATACGAATATAGCAAAATGATTATAAACTCAAGCAAAGATATGCCTTTGTCTACTCGTGATATAACAAAAAAATTTGAAAATTAAGCACTTTTCATAGAAATACTAAAAATATGAGCAAACGAAAGTAGACACATAAATCATCTATCCCTTCCCCCACACTTAGATTGCAACTTGTCCTCAAGTTATACAGAAATAATAAATTAGAGAACTTAGCTGATTGGATGCTGGCAATTCAAGAAAAATCTGTAAAAACCAAAATTGCTGCATAGCTCAGTAGACTGTGGAGCATCACAGGTAAACTGAATACATCTTTAAAGTGCACAATAGCTATAGAAAGTATCCTGCAGACTTGATTAGTGCCAAAAGAGTCTTCGGGGAAAAAGAAAAGATTACATATATAAAGCACATGGAAAAGGAGATATAGAGATATTTCAACTTAAGCTCAACTAAAGATTGAATACTATACATGAAATACTACAAAGTCGTAGGCTAGGTGCAACTATATGAAAATATACTACAATGCAATCTACATGATATGCAATCCTAAAAATAAAATAAATAAATTCTGACAGGCTCAGGCTGAGCAAGTTGAGAGGACAACCCTACAGTGACTACGGCCCGTGCAGAAACTAAAAATAAAGAAAACGAGGTAGTATTACGGAAACCGACAGTTAACTACACTCAAGAAAAATAAAAGAAAAATAGGAAAACAATGCAACTAGATGACATGCAACTAAATGATATGCATCTGAATGATATGCAAAAATAAAAGAAAATAAAAGAAAGAAAACTAGCCCACTCATTAGCAACACGACATGTATATAATAAACGCTCTACCAAATAATGACAAAGTTACGATAAACGATGATCTTTGTTCATTAGATGCGATGTAGACGCTTTTAAGACTCGTCAAAGGTGATAGCATTATGGAAAACCAACGATTAGCTATACTAAATGTGATATAACTCATAAGGTTTCCATCGTAGCAACGGAAAGCCGATAAGCACTACCCAAATGAGTTATAAAAATAACAAGGAAGCACATAAGTCTCAAAGCTCACAAGATTCATCACAATGGTATGTAGCATACGGAAACCGACATTAGCTACTAATTAACAATCGCACTGGCGATTATAGCGTCACGAGAACCGATGAAAGAATTATAACATGCCTAGATGAATCATATATAAGGAATTGATCAATTATCTAACATGGATTCATAGATGGAAAGGTAAAAACATATAAGTTCGGGACATCTATGTAAACGCAAAAGCGACCACGAAGCTCTAATGAAAGAAATCCACATCAAATAAAAGCATTGAAAATAAAATCAAGAAAAAAATCGTAACACGGATCATGCGTTCATTAACTCAAACGAACGTTCACCTTGAAGCACAAAGATCGACGAGCGTTCAACCTTTTCAGACGCCGTCTGCGCCACGAAAACAGACGGATGAACGCTCGTAATACCGGACGGCCATTCACTTGATGATTTCTCCTCGCACGGTCGCCCAACAAAACAGACGCTTCGTCTGGATCTCAAATCGAGCGAGTCGAAACTTCGGGACCGACGAAGCGTCCTAAAACCCGGACGTATCGTTCACCGCAACTTATGAACGGACGGGCGTTCACTTACTTGAACGCTCGTCCATACAACGAATTTGCACGCACAATGCAGAGAGACACGAAACCCTAAATCTCATAAGCACAACGCATCATGAAGCATGCACAACAACCACGTAGATAAATTTTAGCACAGGGTTAGACTAGGTAACAACTAAACACATAATTCACGTTTCATAAGTTGAGTAAAAACTTTTTGCACATTCTTAACCCTACGGTCATCGAAACACGGCAAAAATAAAAACTCTCGATTTGGTAAACGCTACTTTTATTGAAAACGAAAAATAAAAAAAAAACGTAACAAAATCGAGAAATTAATTCAACCAAATTCAACAAAACGCCGATTCCCCGGCAACGGCGCCACTTTTGTTGGGGAGATTTTGCATCATTAAAACAAAAGAAAATTTATAAAACCTATACTACCATGCAAAACTACCTCCTAACCGGCCGAATACCGGGTAGTTGCTAGTAAAGTTGGATAAGTACGGGTATCGATCCTCAGGGAAAAGGGATGTTGAATCTAATTTCACTAATTCCTTTCAATTGTTACTTAGGAAAAACGAATAAACGAAAGAAAAAATAAAATAAACGAAAGAGCAATTAAAATAAATCTAACCTACAAAATAAAATAACACAACCTAAACTAAACTAAAGATACATGGGATCAAACAGTGCACAAACCAAGTGATTTCAATCCTAGTTCATCTCATGATTTTAATTCAAATTGTGGTTTCACCTTTACAAGAGACACAAACCCCTAATTCCTTAGTGAATCCGTTTCTCAAGCTATGAATTCCTAATTCCTTAGTGAATTCAATTATCGATCTCTCCTCTTCCGAATGTTGAGACCAATATTCCATACAAAACGAAGGTGTAGATTCAAGTTAACTCCCGTATTTTAGAATCTAACAACCTAGATAATTAATCGATTAATTTGTCATCATTAATGATTAAAAATCCTATCTTTCTATGGTGATCTAGTCTACGCAACTTCCGTATGTTGTAAACGTATCAATAGCAAACTGATCTCTCGATCTAATTCACATCATAGCATCAAAATCATAGAACGATACAAAATAAATTAAAGATCATAAAAAACGAATAAGGACTGAATAAATTAAATAAATAAACTCACGTAGTTTGGTACATGATTGAATCCATAATCGAAACGGAAGAAAACGACATCCTAATCTAACCCGGATCACCCGAGCACAAGGCTCGGGTGACCGCCTTGAACTGAAGAAAGTGCCGCTCTTTGTTGCTTGAATAATGCGGCTGTGTATTTGATTTGTAATATATGGGATATTAGGGTTCATGCATGCGCTGTATATATATATAGGAGGTAAGGCGGCTGTTTGTTTAATGTCGGCTGCAATTTCCCTTTTTTATTGGAATAAAACTTCTAAAATTCATATCTTGAGTTGTAGACCTCCAAAAATTATGATCCGAATGTCATAATTAAGCTCTCGGAAAACTCTACAACTTTCATTAAGGACTCTTCTTCAGAAAACGTCTTTTTGATTAGCCCGTCGTATTACGAGTCGTTTTCGGGATTTTCCCAAGCTTTATTTCATCTTCATCCTCTTGTATCTCTTTCTTTCCTTTTTAATCTTCAATCAAACATCATTTAGACCTCTTCCATTCCACATTTGTGCACCTAAAAGATGACAAAACCGAGCAAAACGTAAAACCATACAAAATAGATAATAAAACCACGATATTTACTCGATTTTGCATTTTAACTATTCAAAACGTCATTTGCTCAATTAATCGATTATAAGCTCGAATTCTACGAAAAACATCCATATATAGGGAATATTGATATAAAATATATCCTTATAAAACACTACAAATTGACCCTTAACAAGCTTCAGCTTCTACCCATTTAGAAACATAATCAACCATTACTAGAATAAATCTTTTTCCAAAAGATATAGGGAAAGGTCCCATGAAATCTATGCCCCATACATCAAATAGCTCACATTCTAAAATCGGTTGCATAGGCATTTCATGTTTTTTCGATATATTTCCCCATTTTTGACATGATTCACAAGATTTTGCATATTTATATGCATCTCTATATAGTGTAGGCCAATAGAAACCACATTGTAAAACTTTGAAAGCGCTTTTCCATCCTCCATGATGACCTCCTCGCCTCACGATCATGACAAAATGATAATACACTTAAAATTTCACTATCGTGAATACATTTCCTAATTATTCCATCTCGAGCATCTTCGAAAAGATCCGGTTTATCCCAATAATAAAACTTTAAGTCATAAAAGAATTTCTTTTTCATTTGCCAAGTCCAATGAGGTGGGATGTACTTACAGTAATGAGTTAACAATATCCCCAAACCATGGCGAATCTTCCTTTGATGGTATTCTATTTTTAATAATCGCATGGTTGAGGGAGTATCTATCTTAAATAGCTTTCTCATCCGAAACGAATCCTCGAATTTCTTTTCCTTTTCCTTCATCATTATCCATCCTACTTAGATGATCTCTACTACATTTTCACTTCCTTTTTATCCTTAATTTCAATATCGAATTCAAGTAAATGAATCCACCTAAGAAGACGCGTTTTGCATCTTTCTTACTTAATGATACTTCAGAGTCGAATGGTCTGTGTAGATTATTACCTTAGAACCAACAATATATGATCGAAACTTATCTAAGGCAAATATTACAATAGCGCTTCTTTCTCAAGAGTTGCATAATTAAGTTTGAAATGCGTTTAATGTGTGAGAAGCATAGTAGATAGCTTTGAGAATTTTGTTATACCGTTGACCTAAAACAGCTCCTACAACTAAATCACTTGCATCACACATAATTTCAAACGGCAAATCCTAATCTGTGCTACTAAATCTTGGTGCGAGAGTTAATTTCGCTTTTAGGGTCTTAAAGGCTTCCATACATTTATCATCAAAGTTAAAAGGTACTTCTTTTTCTAGCAAATGACTCAGGGGCTTTGCTATTTTTGAGAAATCTGCAATAAACCTTCTATAAAATCCTCGCATGTCCAAGAAATCCTCTTAACGCTTTCAAATTAATTGGTGGAGGTAATTTTTCAATTACTTGACTTTAGCTTTATCAATTTCAATTCCTACTTGAGAGATTCTATGACCTAGTACAATTCCTTTAGATACCATCAAATGACATTTTTCCCGGTTTAGTACTAAGTTGGTATCTTCACAAATACGTTGTAAAACGTTCTAAGTGTGATAAGCATTTATCAAAAGAATCTTCGTAAACACTAAAGTCATCCATAAAGATTTCTAAGAATTTCTCGACCATATCGTAAAATATTGCCATCATACATCATTGAAATGTAGCAGTGCATTACATAATCCAAACGGCATTTTTTATAAGCAAAAGTTCCATAGGGACAAGTGAAAGTAGTTTTTCTCTATCTCTCTCGCAATGAATATCTCAGAATAACCCGAATAACCATCTAAGAAGCGTAATAATACTTATGTCCACTTAATCTTTCCAACATCCATGACGATGAATGGAAGTGGATGATGATCCTTTTAGTATGATCATTCAGTTTCCGAAAGTCAATACACATTCGATATCCTGTAATTTCCCTTGTCGGAATCCATTCATTTTTATCATTTTCTTTTACAGTGAAACCTCCTTTCTTTGGAACTACTTGAGTTGGACTTACCCATTCACTATCTGATATGGGAAAGATTATTCCCATTTCTAATAGCTTAATGACCTCTTTCTTAATGATTGTTTGCAAATTCGGGTTGAGGCGGCGTTGTGGCTGAATACAAGGTTTAGCTCCTTCATTCAAAATAATCTTGTGAACACAAATCTCAAGGCTAATACCTTTGATATCTGCCACTGTCCATCCAAAAGCTTTCTTATGTTGTCTTAACATTTTTAATAATTGATCCTCTTGTTCATTTGTTAAGGTTGATGAAATAATAATTGGTAATGATTATCATTTTCAAGAAAAGCATAATTCAAATTCGAAGGAAGTGGTTTCAACTCCGCATTCCTTGGTGGATCTTCTAATGATGGTTTTAAACTGGTCCTTCCATTTCCAATTTCAAATTTTGATGCCATGGATGTTAAACAAACCCTCCTTTATCTAAATAAAGGATTACTTCTTTCATTTCAAGATCATTTTCATCTTCTTTATAGATAGAAAATGCCAAACATTCTTCTAATTTATTTTCATAATCTTTAAATTTGGCATCCCGTATAGTAGAATATTCATCTATAAAAGAACATGATTCTCGGTTCTTTGTATGGATGGTTTATAGCTTTGAAGATATTGAACGAAACTTTATCCTCATTAACTCTCAAAGATTAGTTCACCTTTTGAACATCTATCAAAGTCCTTCCTCAGCTAGAAATGGTCGACCTAGAATAATTGGCGCTGAATATCCTTCTTTCATTTCCATTATTACAAAGTCTCATCGGGAAGTAAAATTTATCAATTTTAACCAACACGTCCCTCGATTATTCCCTTAGGATGTTTAATTGATCTATCCGCCATCCGAAGGGTCATTTCGGTGATTCGTAAGCTCTCCTATTCCTAGTTTCTTATAATCCTCATAAGACATGAGATTGATACTTGCTCCTAGATCACACAATACTTTCTTAAATGAAATCCTCCAATTTCACATGGAATAGTGAAACTACCAGATCTTTAAGTTTAGGAGGTAGTCGATCTTTGGAGTATTGCGTAACATTCTTCATTAAGGCATATATTCTCATATTCTTCTAATCGCTTTTTGTTAGATAGGATATCTTTACTGAAACTTTCCATAGCGAGCATGTTGACTAAAGCTTCTATAACAGGATATTGACATGAATATGATGAAAAGTGTCAAGGAAACGAGCATATTTCTTATCGCTTTTATCTTTTAATTTGATCTTTCGTGGATAAGGCAAAGATTCTAAATCTATAACTTTTGGTTACAAGTCATTTTCTTTTCTTTTTCCTTGAATCTTTGAGCATTACTTGATTGCCAAGTTTCATTATCTTGAGATTTTTCCTTTAAAACATCCCCAGTATCAACTTTATTCTTCTCGATTACTTTTAAATCTTCCTGCTTTTCTTCCCGATTTTCTCGACATGTTCCTTAAATAGGGTTCTCGTGTCCTTGTCTATAGGATCTTCGAATTCTATGGACTTTTACCCATTTTTCACCTTCAATTTCAGGTTCAACATTATTATTCTGTTTTAAGAATTCTTCGATAATTTCTTCCTCTTCATCAAGAAATTCAAGTTCGTCCTTTTCCTTTACGATATTATCATTTAAATCATTTTCTACCTCATTGTTTCCTCGTTTTACGCTCTAGTATCTTCACAATATTTCCTACTTCTCGTAATCACAAGATTTACCTCTCTTGGGTTTCTTTCAGTGATTACTTGGTAATCCTCCCTGAGGCCTCTTGTTGTTACGCTTCTCCTTCTCTACTCAAATGATCTTCCATATTCCTTAATGATGCTTCTATAGTTCTCATTCTCGTATCATGTCCACCCATAGACGTTTTCAACATAGTCATATCCTTAGAGACTGAACCTATAGAAGTTATCATAGTTTCCATATTCTGAGCTTGAGTAGATACTACACCCATCATATTTTCCATTAATTTATCCCATTTATCAACTCCTTTAGGTTGGGTTGAACTTTGGGTGACTGGTATAGTTTGAGTAGTATGTTGTGGATAAGATTTAGGTAACGATTGTAGGTTCTGATTTGATGTATTTCCTTGATGAACTTGATTACTATATGGATTCTTATACTGAACTGGATATGGCGGTTGTCCTGGCTTATTAGGGTTTTCTAACCATCTATAAGTTGGGTGCTCTCTTCTAATAGCATTAAAGGAGTTTGAATACGCGTTGTTCAAATTCCTATCTTTGTGTAAAAACTCACCTCTTCCCTTGAGTATCCTTCTGGTTCTTCTATCCCTAATGACACATTATCATGACTTGAGTAGTCATTTGGTATGATAGTTTCTGGTTTTCCAGTCCTACTAGCCTGTAGGTTGTCAAACTTCCTACTCAAATTCTCCAAGTGTGCTAGAACTTCCATATTCGATGTGCATTCTCCTGCAAATGCTACTTTCCTGGTGCTAGAACCGGTTTCCCACATTCTGTTATTTTTGGAAATCTTTTCTATAGCATCGTAAACTATTTGGGCTTCACTCATTATTAATGAACCACCACATGCATGATCTACATCTGCACGTGAATCTTTCCTTAATTTACGACAGAAAAGCTGGATTTGCATATCTAAGGAATAACCATGATCGGGACAAGATCTTAACAACTTTTTAAATCTCTCCCACGCATTCCCAAGCGTTTCTTCAGATCCTTGTTTAAAGTTGGCAATTTCGACCTTCAATTCCAAATTTCTACCCGGAGTAAAATACTGCTTTAAAAACTCGGTTTGAATCTCCTCCCAACTAGTCAATGAATGATGTGGGAGTGACATAAACCAATCTCGTGCTCTTCCTTTTAAAGAAAAAGGAAACATAGACATCCTTGTTAATTCACGATGAGCACCTTGACTTTTGGCTGTATTGCACAATTCTTCGAAAAGATAGAGATGGTGATGTGGATCCTCATCATCCTCTCCTAGAAATTGGGCTCTTGCGTCAATTAGACCAAAAAGATGAGATTTTATTTCAAAATTATTTGCTCCTTCATTGGGTAAACGAATTGGATTATTAGTCTGGTTTATTCTTAAGGTCTGATCACAAATAGGTCTCGGATTTGGTGGGTTATTATTACGATTGTTCTGGTTCCGATTTTGATTATTTCTATTCTGGTTATTTGGTATTGGTAGATCCTGATTAAGATTTTGGCCATGCCTCGAGCATGATCTAGCCCTTGTTCAGTGTTTCATCACCGGTTTCAAATGTATTTTTGTATTTTGATTTGATGATGATCCTCCGTCAGGATTTCCCTGACTAGTATGACCTTGTTTTCTTTCTGCTCTTAACTGCCTTTCGTAAGTATCTATGTCAGGCTTATAAGGAGTAAGTGGGGCCTTACTCTTTCTGGTCATCAACTAACGAAAACCGAAAATAGTTAAAATCGATAAAAGTAAAGATTGGTAACTTACTTATAAGGTAAGTACCAACAAAAAAGAAAATAGAAATGGGGTAAGAAGAGTGTTGACTTATCCTCGAGACTTTTGAGTTAATATAAGTAGAAATCATTCGAACACAATGAATTAGCGTCGTTCCCCGGCAACGGCGCCATTAAGCTGACGGACTGTTTCTAGGCTATCAATCCTTACCGGCAGTGTACCGGGTCAAATTGTAGTGATAGTACGGTGAGTCAGGTGTCGATCCTCAGGGAAAACTTGTTAATTCACCGTGTGATTAAACACCGAGAAACTATTATTATCTCAATCTAAGTCGCAATTTTTATGATCCAACCAAACTCTAAACTAACAAACAATAAATAAAAGCATAAAACTAAAACAGATATATATAAGTATATAAATATATATATATAAATATATAGCAATACATATATATATATATAGATATAAATATATATAGGTACCAAAACAATATCTAGGGGAGGGAGATAGATATTATAATTAGAGACTAGCCAAGAATATGTTATTGAATTATTACATCTTTTTAGTGGAAATTAGATAAGACAGATCTTCCTTTTTTCAAGGTCCAATCAATTATATGAAACGGTATACTCCTAAGCTAGGCAATTTCTCCTCACACGAGCGTATGAAATTGTCATATGTCTTGTCCTCTGTCCAATGTCATCCTCAAGCATGGGTCACTCCCGTTTTGTCATACGGCCAATTTTAAGAGATGTCAATTAAACAGGCGAATTTAACGTGATAATCTCTCGAGTATAAATTTCAATAAGAGTTTGTTTCTCCCGAAACAAATCTATCCCCGGTTTAGGAAATCGGATTCCGTTGTCACGTTTTCACTCGGCCAATTTTACCCTCCGGTCTTTCTATTAATGAGTTCATAAACTAACTACGAGGCGTCAATTCATAATTAGATTATGAATTCTTTCAAATCAATTAGCTACTTCAATTCAAACATAGAAAGAGATTCATTATAACCGATTTTAATCAATTTTAACATAGTCGTTATCCATTTCCCTAAAAAGATAAAACTAATCCAATTTCATATCTTGGCTAGATATTAAGTTAGCCTAATATCATTATAATTAATATATAGATACTAATAACAACATAAATACATTAGAAAAGTTACTAGATTACAATCGAAGCTTCAGAGTTGTATCCTCCGGAAATAGCAACTCTTTTACATCAATGAGCCTTGATACATCTTCTAAGTATTATAACGATACTTTATACTACAAAGATTATTCCGCAGAGTGCCGTTTACAGCCTTTTATTTAACTAAAAACAACAAAAGAGACTATATATAGATATAGAAGAAAGATATATTCATTGGTACACCTCAAAATGGTTGCACTTGAGCTCTATTTATAGGCCACATAACTTGATCGCGCGCGTGCGGAGCACCACCGTGCGTGCCCGGCTACACAGTAGATATTCCCTTGTCAGAGATTTGTGGGCCCAATGTCGAGATTTTCCTGCAAGATCCGGCCTTCTCCGGCGCGTGCCGGCCATGCAACATATCCGATGTTCGTAAAAACCTATCTCGAGCTGTAGACCTCAGATTGACATGATTTAATATTCGTTGGAAAGCTCTCTTGAAGATCTACAACTTTCATCAAGGACTTTTTCTCTGAAAATGCCTCTAAGTTAGGTCAAATGTCCGTTGAAGATGAGTTACGGTAGAAACATTAAGGACAGTTGATCTGTTCAAAGTTGTTAGATTTTTGCATAATCTTTTATCCCACAAAAACTCATGATTTATACTTCAAAGTATGTCATATTTTGGGATCTCGGTAAACATCTGATCCTGTAATAAAATCAACGAAACACCAAACGTAAATCTGACAAAAAACCATCATTTTTATCGTTTTTATAACTTATGCATCTAATTATAACTAACTATAATTTTTATAAGTTTCCAAT
Organism: Gentiana macrophylla; assembly: GCA_026214975.1. Taxonomy (NCBI): domain Eukaryota; kingdom Viridiplantae; phylum Streptophyta; class Magnoliopsida; order Gentianales; family Gentianaceae; genus Gentiana; species Gentiana macrophylla. The sequence continues at coordinate 123,743,254 of CM047808.1, read as the reverse complement.
GCATTTATATGAAATTATACTAAAATATCATAAAATAATACTCCCTCCGTCCCATTTTATTTGTCCATGTTTCCTTTTTGGTTTGTCCCAAAATAAGTGTCCACTTTGTGCATTAATTGCTAAATTTCTTCAAATACCCTTTTCTCTTTACAATATTTACAATAAAAAATGTGTAGCATTAAATGCTCCAACAACAACTTAAAGGGCATAAGTGTAAAAATATTAGATCATTTAATATGATTCAAAGCATTAACTACACTTTTCTTAATCTGTGTGAAAAGTCAAACATGACAAATAAAATGGGACGGAGGGAGTAATAAAAAGTCTTATAATATAGTGATATATTTTTCATACATCAGTGCATTCTCTCTAATTCTGGTCTAGCAAGAAGATTTTGGGGGGAGGTTGTTAACACAGCATGCTACTTAATCAGTAGGGGGCCTCACACTGGGATCAAGCTCAAAACACCACTTGAGGTTTGGTCAGGAAAGTCAGCAGACTACTTTCGTCTAAGGTTTTTTGGAAGCACAGGCTACTATTATGTCAGTGAAGGTAAACTGGAACCTTAAGCCAAGAAAGGAGTATTTGTTGGATATGGAGATGGAGTTAATGGGTATAGAATCTGGTCATCAGCTGAAAATAGAGTTATACTGAACAGGAGTGTAGTCTTTGATGAAAATTCTATGCTTAACCCATCTGTGAGGGCCACATCTGAATTTGAAATTGGATCTGGAACTGAGAAAGTTGACAAACAGGTGGAGCTTGAAGTAGAGTCTACTGAATTTAAAGACTCAACAAGGGACAAGAACACTCAGTGAGATCCGTAATCGGATCAAGCCGGTCTCAATTGAACAAGTGGTCAAGAGATACTTAAATAGCTGATGTTAGTCAGCATGGTATAGCTCTAACCAGAGCTAGGAGGACCAATATCAGACCCCCAAGAAGATATGGGTTTATGGAGGATATGGTTGGATATGCACTACAGGTAGCTGAAGAAGTGGATGGTTTTGAACCTAACACTTACAGGGAAGCTGTGACATGTATGAGGCATCTCATTGGCTTGTTGCCATGGGAGAAGAAATAGAGTCACTTCAGAAGAATGAGACTTGGGATTTGGTCAAACAACCACAGGATAGGAGGGTGGTCAGCTGCAAATGGATCTTTAAGAAAAAGGAAGGAGTGTCATCTACTAAGGGCATCAAATATAGGCACGCTTGGTTGCAAGAGGGTTCAGTCATAATGATGGGGTAGACTATGAAGAGATATTTTCTCCAGTGGTTAGACACATTTCCATCAGTGCATCAAAATCTTGAACTTGAGGAATTGGATGTGAAGACAACTTTTCTATATGGAGATGTAGATAAGGAAATTTATATGACTCAGCCAGAGGGTTTTCAAGTTCCTGGCAAGGAAGGGTATGTTTTACAAGTTGAAGAAGTCCTTATATTGACTTAAGCAGGCCCCAAGACAGTGGTATAAGAAGTTTGACAGTTATATGATTCAACAGGGTTATAGCAGGAGTCCGCTGTGTTTATCACAACAAGTTGAAGGATGGTTCAATCATCTATCTGGTTTTGTACGTGGATGATATGCTGATAGCTGTTGTGAACAAGTCTGATATTCAAGATCTGAAGAATCTGCTCAAGGCTGAATTTGAGATGAAGGATTTGAGGAATGCAAAGAAAATTCAGGGATGGAGATCTATGAGATAGGAAGCGGGAGAAGTTGTTCTTGTCTCAGCAGAGGTATATTGAAAAGGTATTTCCCAAGTTTGGCATGTCAGCTGCCAAACCTATAGATACTCCTATAGCACCAAATCTACACCTATCTCATTGTGTTCCGCTCCCATACCAAATTTGGAGAGGAAGAATACATGTCAAGAGTTCCATATGCTAGTGCAGTGGACAATTTAATGTATGCCACGGTCCAGTGCATCTTAGCGGATTTGGCTCGAGCGATCAGTGTTGTCAGCAGGTTTATGGCTCAACCTAAGGAACACTGGAAGGCAGTAAAAAGGATATTTAGGTACCTTAGGGGTACATCAGATATTGGACTCATTTATGAAGGTGGTACTCAATGTTTTGCAATAGGGTACTGTGATTCTGATTAAGCAGCTGCTGTGGACAGCATGAGATCTATGACTGGGTATGTGTTTACTTTAGGTGGTTCTGTGGTAAGTTGGAAGGCAACTTTACAGGGTATAATGACATTATCTACTACTGAAGCAGAATACACGGCACTGACAAAAGCAGGAAAGGAAGCCATCCGCTAAAAGGGCTAGTTAATGATCCGAGTCCGCATCAAGATCAAGCCGAGTGTATTATGGCAGCCTCAAGATTGCAATATGTTTGGCCAAGGGCCAGGTTCATCATGAGAGAACCAAGCACATTGGTGTTAGGTACCATTTTCTGAGTAATGAGAGAAGAATCAAAGTGGAAAAAGCAAAGCAGCACTGATGTCAATCCTGCTGATATGTTCACTAAACCAGTTCAAGAAGCAAGTTTCAATTGTGTCGGACTTGCTAAATATCCAAAGTTGTTAATTTGAATGGGAATACTCACCAAGGTAGGGGCCGGCTGAGGTATTCAAATTTGAAGACAAAAAGGATTTTTGGCACTTGGTTGTGCATCTGGTCAGTTTGCATGAAGTTGAAGTTAAGGTGGAGATTTGTAATGGTGACTTAAACTATGCTACTGAGTTGGGTTAGCTGTGTGTAATACTCTGCTGAATCTGTGTAGAAACTGCGGTCTGGTCAGTAGTGCATGAAGAATCTGCTGAATCTGGTGTTTAAATGGGACGTCAGCAGGGCTGATCAACCTGCTGAGTCATGAGTCTGCTGAGTTGGTTCTCAGTGTTACTTGAGGAACACATCTGCATGGTTTTCCGATTTGGATAAGGTTACTTCTGGGGTATTTCAGTCATTACCTGGGTTGACTGTTTAGTCGGTTAGGGTTGGATTCCCAAGGCTATAAATACAATCTGTATTAATTGTAACTATGATGTAACTTTCTCGTGATAATAAAATATCCTCGTTTGCCCGTGGAGTAGTCGGCACATTTGCTTGAAACCACGTTAAATTTGTGTTTTTCTTGTTTCTGTGTTTGTTTACTTGTTAATTTCTTATCTTTACTCACAATCACCATCACTTCTTGATCGATCCGTCATAACAGATGACATGTTAATACATGCGGATTATGCAAAATCATAAAAAGTGTCCTCATATTTAGTCATATGTTTATTTATCGTATTATTTTTTTTACTGGTTAGATATAAACGGTTTCTATTGGCACAACGTTTTATTTTGACACCTTTACTTCAGTCACTCTTAAAATTACTGTTGGCACCACCATAATATTTTTATTATTTTTGTGCAACATAACGTCTGTGTCACTGACGCTTGTTTTCGGTACTGATGGCCAAAATAGTGACGGTCCAACTTTGATCGGCAGTGTACCGAGTCGGATGCACTATAGTAGCGAGCAAGGTCGTATCCCACGAGGAATTTGTTGAATACCAAAGTCGTTTTCGTATTTAGTTTAGGTCAACCCCGATGTTTCAAGTTCAATTATGCTAAAACAATGTGTAAATGAAAGATAACAAGAGATATAAAGAGAGACATAGCCAAACCATGATCCAATTGATTACTTTCGCCCCTCTAATCTATTAACTCGGGAATGGGATTAACCAACCTACCAACCTACACTTATATCGACTCATTCATGGGTGCAAACTCCTAAGCTAGTGTAAGACGCCATGAAACAATCGAACACCCTTTGTCCGGTTCAACAGTTCACCTTTAAGGATTTAACTGACCGAAATAAGATTAACGCACTAGAGTTGCTCGATTTCACAATTGATTGAACCTCACTCCCTAATCAACTAAACAACTCAGTTGATTATAAGAAATGATCTTAAAACCCCTTTCCCACACCCCTTCGCAACATACATTTATAAAAGTGGTGTGTGAGTTCATGAACTAGGTGTACAATCTAATTCAAGCATTAAGAACAAGTTTTAAGACATGAATTTGTCGATACAACATCAATTAAGCACTACCCATTATTAGAGAGTGATTTCTTCAATCTTCACATGATTTGACTATGAGATGTCTAGCTACTCATAATAAAACTAAAAGCAACAATCAAAGATAAAATTAAAGCCATAAGTAAAATGGAAACTGAAATTGATTACCAAAATCGTAGCAAAATCTGGATTACATCAAGCTCCAACACCATCCAATGTCAATTGATGATGGAGAAGACCCAAAATAACCAAAATCCAAAAGTAGAAAAAGAACTTGAGCTAGATTATGCTAATTCTATGTAATAACTAGTGTAGAAATGAATCTAAGAGTGAAAAGAGGGAATTTCACCCTAGGGAGTAAAAAGGGTATCGGGAAGAAGCTCTAGGTAAAGTGTAGTGTTGAAAGTATATCCCAAAATCATGCATAGCTTCTATTTATATGTGCCCATAATTGTACTTAAAGAACTGTCCCAATGCGTACACATTCATTCTTGATGCGCATGCATTGCCCTCGTAGCTCCTGAAGAAGACTCGATTCTGTTGTAGTGGATTAGTACGCATTCCTTTGCAATGCGTACGCATTGCACGTGTGCCCCCAATCCTGAATGTTGCTACTGCTGTGATGAGCACGCACTATGCATAATGCGCATGCATTGTTCTTGGCCTTTTAAAGCTATGCATTTTGAATCATTGATGCGTACGCATTACTCAGAATGCGCACACATTAGTGCATTTCTCCATATCTTCACATCCTGTATCATGGATGCGTACGCATCATGCTTAATACACACGCATTGCCTGCTGCACCTTCCAATCTTCACTTTTTCTTCAGCTTTTCCATCCCCGAACCTCGGTCTTGCCTTCATGAGCTCAATGCCTTACCTTACGGGCTTACGAACAACTATATCCTGCGTCATGACATCTAAACAGATACCGAGCATAACTTCACAAGATAAATAGGACTCGAAAGGACTAAAAACATTGTCAAATGACAAGGTTTACCATCTATATGATGGTTTACCCCAAAGTGAATGCATTGTGTGTTTTCTCCCTTAACATGGCCTAAAATTGCCCGGAATGAGCCAAAGGTGCCGTAAACGAGGGTTGAAACATACACCGGAGCATAGTAAAGTTGACTCTCATCAGGTACGTCACTGGTACTGACGTTGGTTTTCAATACCAACGTCAGTGGCACTGATATTATAGTTATAAATGTATCATTGGAGAAAAACGTAGGACCCACTGACGTTGTTAGCGAAACAAAACGTCAGTGAGACTGACGCACGTACCGTAGTGCCGAAAAACAATTTGGGGGTGGTGGTGAAGTAAATGAAAAATAGTATAAAAAGTGCCAATAGTTAATTCGTGGTCCCGATAGAAGTCACCTAGATATAATGCCTGTAGAATTGTTGATATTAATTTCATGACAATGTCTTAAAATGCTTACTAGTTTGTATTTTAATGAAGAGGGCCAAATAAATTTTGAATAAAGATATTAAATTGTTTTATATAATAACAATATGTGTCATCTATTATATATATAAACATAAAAGCTAGTAGTAATAATCCGACCCAATCGCATCCAGTCCAACCCGATTGGGTTTAGAAACTACATTAACACAAGAGAATCAATAATAGAGTGTAGAAGACAAGAATCCGAGCCTATAATGATTGAGAAGAACCACGTGAAATAAACATAGAAGAATCAACTTGTTCGTTAATAAACTATCAAGCAATAGGATGTTCCGAAGCTCCGAATACCAAACAATTGAAGCTTGCCTGATACCATAAATGATTTTGTTCAATTTACAGACATGGGTGGGATAATGAGGATCTTGAAATCCATGAAGATGTTGTACGTAAAAAGTTTCCCTTAGAGACCCCTTCAAGGAAGCATTATTAACATCCAGTTAGCGAAGATGCCATCCATAAGTGGTGGCAAGAGTACTATGCATCATCCTAATATTAGTGGGTTCAACAACCGGATTGGATGTTTCATAAAAATCAACTCTAGGGCATTGATGAAATACTTTGGGAACTAAACGCGTTTTATAATGATCAAGAGAGACATTGGCGTTGTATTTACCGGGAAAAAACATCTAGAGCCCACAATATTGAATAAAGGATCAACATGTTTAGGTTTTAAGGTGGAGAGGTTTAGTCATTAGGGATTAAGGTGGAGACCCGTGCATTAACGAGGCATCGGGTGTATTAGAGTAAAGGGTTGGGTAGGGAATTAAGCTACGAAAAGGAAATATATGTTCTACACACCAAACATTTTTTTTAACGCAACTTTATTTCATTAATAAACCAAATAAAGAGCTACAAAGTTGAGTGCCATATCCCGGGCCGCCCCAAGTTTACGTGATAGAGTGCATATCATGGCCTCCTTAAACCCTATGTGTGGCAAAGCCAGTGTAGGAAAATCCACCACATAGGGAAGAGTACTCGCTCTATGCACCCCCCAAAAATTCCCTGCCCCATAAAAAATTACATCAATGGAATTCAGAGTGAAATAAATGGTGTCTCTCTATTTTCTGCCTTGCGGAGAAGGAGTGGTTGAATAATGCCGAAGACCCCTTCGCATCCTCGTGTGAACTTTCCTGTTCCGAAGAAACTTGCGGCCCTTCTTGTTGAAATTTTGACATGACCGGTCCGTAAAGTAAGCCGCGAAACCCCTGCTAGAAGCTGTACCAAACACATAAGGGGCAGTATCAAACACCAGAATAAGTATGAGCACATCGGTTGACAGCAGAAGAAACAAAAACACCTGGATTGCACCCCTAGCAATGTGGTAGGGGTGCGTCCAAAGGTCAGCACAGTCCAATAAGCCGCAACCATGAGTAAGTGTCAGACAAACTGCAAGGTGGTGATCTGTCCGTAGCACAAGCACACCAGGAATATGATAAACAGCATACAAAATCCAGGCAACAGTAGAGAAAAGGAGCAAAAGCACCTGAATTGCACCCCAACCAAAAATGGAGGGGTGCGTCTAGTCAATCTGATTTTGGTGAAGAAAAATGTTCTGAGCATCTGGTTTCCTCCCATTTCCACATTTAGTGAGCATCGATCTGCACAAAGTGGAATACACAGTATATGGATACAACTAGATGAAAATGATAAAGTCAGTGAGATAAGCAATACGACCTGGATTGCACCCTTCACAAGTGAAGAGTGCTTCCCGGGTTTTCAGTGATACAGCGGATATGAGCTGGGTTGTATAAATCATCATGAATTAGATTCCGAATATGCGATGGGACTTCTCTTTGCTGAATAAAAATCTGATCATCCCCTTCCAACGCCGCGAGGGCATCAGCGACCCTATTGCATTCCCTATAGACATGCGAAATAGTATAGTGGAGTGATTGAAGGATAGCACATATCTGAGTGACGGAGAGACACAGGGGCCATCCACCACCTCTAGCTCCAGAGATCATACGATAGACATAAAGAGAATCAGATTCGATATCCATCTTCTGCACCTGAGTGTGCATGCGAAGACCAAACAATAGAGCTTTAATCTCCGCATCCACCACCGTCCCCTACCCAAAACACGCATGAAAATCCATAATAAACCCGCCATCAGAATCCCCGAGGATACCACCACCATAAGCAATGCCATTCCTGACACTCCCATCCACATTCAATTTAACATTACCAAAAGGTGGAGGGACCCATCTCAAAAAAATCACTTTCCTCTTCAGGTTTGGTTTGACCCTAAAGGGTTGGAAGAAGGGAGTTCCTCTATCAGCTCCCAAGACTTTGGCTTCCAGTTTCTTCTGAAAGGCAAGTTGTTTAATAGCCCTCTCAATTTGTATGATGGTGCGCTGTATAGAGGGTTGAACCTCGTCATGCCGGCACTTGTTCCTCTCAGCCCAAATTCCCCAACAAACAATAACCGGGACAATAAGCCGAAGGCTGTAAATACTAGTAGCCGAGTTCTGCCAGAAGTGGAGCATAGGCATAATCCTTGAAGTAGGAGTAAACCGCAACCCGAAATGATTCATAAAGTAATTCCAAACAGAGCTGGCAAAATGACAATCAATAAACGAGTGTCGCAGGTCCTCCCCATGTTGGCACGCAAAGCATTTTGAGACTAGAGTTATACCACGTCACTGGATGTTCAGATCAGTGGGGAGAATGTTATCTGCAAAACCTCCAAAGAAAAGAAAGAAATCTTTAGAGGTATGAGGTTGTTCCAAATTATCTTATAAATAACATTGGGGGGATGAGTAGTGCGAACCATGTTCCACGTGGACCGAGTAGTATACCGCCCATCAGGGCTGAGCATCCAAATAATCTCATCATCCTTCTCACGTATGAAAGGGATAAGACTGATCTCTTCCACGATGTGACTAGGTAGGTAAGAATGAAGAAGGTGGGTATTCCATTGGCCATTCACCCAAAACTCATTAACCTTCCAAAACCGGCCTTCCGGTGGTTCTCCCAAATTTGCCGTCGTCCACTTGTCTCTTCAAACGTCAATGTTTCCCGTATTTAGCCTCCAAGATATGAATTGTTCTGCTATGTCTCTCATCCTCCACACCCTTCGTAACATCGGCGTACTGACCTGGGGCTCAGGGACATCCAGGGGAGACTTGTCTATTATGTAGGTATTGAAAATGGCCTTAGCCCAAATACCACTACATCGTCAGAATCGAACCCACTGCTTGATCGCAAAAGTGTCAATAACATCAAAGAGGTTCCGCACACCCAACCCACCTTCCTCAATCGGAGTGCACAATTTATCCCACGATCTCCAATGTATATGATGTCCATCCGGCCTACTATCCCATAAGAATTTATTAAAAATGCGATGGATACGATGAATAACTTCTTTGGGGGGAACCAGCACCTGAAGGGTATAAATTGGAATGGACGTTAAGACATGCCTGAGGAGAATTAGCTTCCCACCAAAAGACAAAAGCCTGTTTCACCAGTGACGAAGCTTCCTTTGAACCTTATCAATTATGTCCTGATAGAAAAGAATGCAATTCCGGCCCCGAAAAAGGGGTGCTCCTAAGTAGCGAAAAGGCATGTGCTTGCGTAGAAAGCCCAAGATATTACTTACCCATCCTGCCTTAGTAGATGTCAATTTATGACCAATGAACGTACTTTTGGTGGAATTGATACGCTGCCCAGAAACTAGTTCATAATGGTGGAAAAGCTCCTTGAGGCACCGAAGTCCTTTCCTATTTCACCGAGTAAAAAGAATCGTGTCATCAGCAAAAACCAGATAGTGGATACCCTTTACTTTTGATTGAAACTGCATGCCAGGATTCTGAGACATGAAATCATTAATCAGCCTACCGAAATACTCCGCCGCTAAAACAAAGAGATTAGGGGATAGAGGGTCTCCCTGTTTAACTCCGTGAGTCGCATGAAAGTGTGTAGAAGGCACGCCATTGTGCAAGACGCGAAACCAGTTGTCAGCGAGAGTTCTGAAAATAAGATCAACAAAAGGCTCTTGAAAACCAAACATCCTCAACATCTTCATTATGAATCCCCAATTCATACGATCATATGCTTTCTTCATGTCTAATTTAAGCATAATGTTGGGGCTACGGAGTGGATTATTAACATTTTTGCATAGCTCCTGGGCAAGAAGGATATTGTCAGTGATGCATCTACCAGGGACAAAACCAGCTTCTTCGATCCGCCACCAAAGATGGGAAGAAAAGAATTCAAACGCCTGCGATAATAATCTTGGTTATATTTTTGAGAAAAGCAGTGCATAGGCTAATAGGCGGAAGTCCTTCCATTTATCCGCCTATCTTCTTGGGCAAATGACATGCACACCAAACATGCACTACAAGAATAATAGGATTTAATGACACGGAAAAACGACTGCAAAATTAACATATGTAGGCGTTTGAGTGTGGTTCTGACGTTTTCAAGCGCTACTAATTCTTCTGTCTCTATAGTTGAAACTATTTTTTACAACTTTAAGAAGCACCTCATTAGATTCATAACAAGGCAATTTAAAACGCCTTAAAGCCTCGAAATAAGTACATTCACCAAGTGACTTTAAAGCTACATATTTGATACATTCAAAACTATCTATAGACATTTATTGACCATTGAAAAACACCTTTACAATTGTACAATGTAGTCATTCAAAAGCGCCATATTAGGTGCCTTATTAGGTGTACATTGGAGCAATTCAAAAAGCGCACTATTTGGTGTGCATTGGAGACATTCAAAAAGCGCCCTATTAGGCCTAATGAGGGCACACCCAAACATCCCTTTAGGAATTAGGATGGCATCAAATCCTGCGGCATAAGACTAATGTCATTCGAATGAATAAACAAATAAAAATTAAAACAATAGGTCACCCATCATTTTTTTTTGAGGTAGTCACCCATCATTATCAATAGTGTAAAAGTATGTTATTCACTTTGTTGTATCATATTTTGTGGAAGTATTACTACTCGTCGAAAAATTAATAAATTTTCTTAATGTATGTGATTTTTACTATTATCAACTTTATAGGAACATAGTTGTTTTTTTTTTAAAAGGAAGAACATAGTTGATGAATTCACGTAAGGCTCACGGTATGAACAATGCGATTTTTGGCAAGTACTGGGTGAATGTGTCGCTAAAAATGCAAATGTGTTGCTAAAAAGATTTTTAGCGACACATTGCCCTATATTTACCAAAAATCGCCCTGTCCATACTAGCTGCCATTCACGTAATTGATTTTGATAAGTTTTGTGTTTGTCTTTTTTTCCTCTAAAACAAAAAGAATTGATTTTGATACGTGCTAACGGCATTGGTAAGAAAAAATGACATAGAGCCCTCGATAACTTAGATAAAATAGAGATTGTCCTCTATGGATGTATTGTTGTTGCAGCTCGTCATGTCTGAAAAATTACGTTTTTGTGAACTAAAATGAAGCATGAAATTGGAGAACTCAGACTAATACATATAAGCTTGAAATGCATAAATGAAACTAATTTAACTATAAATCATAATAGTTAAAGGTGTCTACCCTTGATGGAAACCGATACCTTTGCTGGTATTAGCAATCCTAACTCTATCCCTACAAAGTGGACCAACTTGGTACCATCGAAAATCAATGTGTTCTTTTGGAAAGCATCTAATTGCAGATTACCTACAAAATCGAATCTAGTCAACAGAGGAATCTCCATTCTAAATGCAGCGTGTCCTTTTTGTAATCTTGTTTTGTAGCTTTTCAAGAAGGTTTTGGGATCGGATTTTTAGATGGTTCGACGTTTCGGGAGGCTTTCCTTTGGATTGGAAAATCTTTTGCACTTATACCCCCACAACTTTTAGCATTCTCAATGTTCCTTGGCTGTGGGAGAGTATTAGAAATTGAGTATGTGGAGCTTGTGGCTATCCGTAAATAAGACCATTTTTCATGCTAAACCATTTGATGTTGATGCATGTTTCAAAGAATTTCAAGTGACCAGCTTTGCTTGGATTACGGGTAGGAGTTACAATCTACACGGCGACTGGAATATTTGGCTTTGTGATCCGAAGTGTGCTCTTAAAAAAATTGATTAGCCCCGTTAAGTCACATATGATTTGTTCGCACACCGTTAAGTGTTGTTGTTTCTTTTCCTCTTAGCATATGATTCTCTCTCGCTTATTATGCTTATGTACGGATGCTGTTCTGGCCTTTTCAGCTACTTGCTGAGGCCCGGGTTTTAATAAAATTTTATTTTGCTGTTCAAAAAAAATCATAATACTTTTCATCTATTATCCAACAGTTCTCAGCCGGGAGCTTTGTCGAAATACCACTATTGAGACAAGGCAAATGAAGGACTACCACTCTCTTGTCCAAATACCACTCCCATTTTCGCGTTTTAGGTATTTTTGGAACCCATCTAAACCCTAATTGGGAAGGGGGAACCCAATAGGGGATTTGTGTACCTTAAGATCGTGCACATTCATGAAAAAAAGGGAGAAAATCGCGAACCAAAATTGTTTGTTTTTGCCTTGGGTGGTATTTCCACAAATACACCACAGAATGGGTGGCATTCGAAAAAAATCCTTCACTGTAAGTCGTAGTAGTATTTGAAATGGGTACAAGGAATTACCAAAGATATATAACATCCGGAGGACGATATTTTATAATAAATAAAAAAACATATCGGATGAGCAAATGCATCATCAACTTCTTTATTCTCCGAGCTACTCCTTATTTTCGCAATAAAACAATTTCTAGACAAAACGTAGATGAACATATATAAAGGTTACAACACATGATGATTGAAACTCTGATCCTAATTGTGACGATTAGATAGTTTTGTGGTATATGTGATTAGTAGTAGTGAGGGGGTGGAGGTGGCGATTTGTAGATATAAGGCAGTGGTGGGGATGGAAACAGAGGAGGTGGAGACTTGTAGACATAAGGAGGTGGAGTGATGGTGATCGGGGTGGTGGAGAGTTATAATGGTAAGGGGGTGGTGTGGCAGAAGGTGGTGGTGGTGGGGATCTATGAATGTAAGGCGGGGGAAGTGAAGGAGAGGGAGGTGGAGGTGGAGGAGACTTGTAAACATAAGGGGGAGGTGGTGAGGGGGATGGTGGTGGAGGAGACTTATAAATGTATGGTGGTGGAGGCGAGAAAGACGGAGGTGGAGGTGGAGGTGACAGTGATGGTGGCGGTGGTGATTTGTAAACATAAGGCGGTGGCGGTGATGGAGATGGTGGTGGTGGGGAGTTGTAAATGTAGGGATGAGACGGGGATGGTGATGGTGGTGGTGGGGACTTATAAATGTAGGGAGGAGGCGGCGACGGTGATGGTGGTGGTGGTGATTTGTAAACATTAGGTGGTGGCGGTGATGGAGATGGTGGTGGTGGAGACTTGTAAATGTACGGAGGAGGAGGCAATGGTAATGGTAATGGTGGAGGTGGGGACTTGTAAATATAGGGAGGAGGCGGTGATGGTGATGGTGGAGGAGGTGGTGGGGACTTGTAAACATAAGGCGGTGGCGGCGAGACAGATGGAGGAGGTGGTGATTTGTTAATATAAGGAGGTGGTGGCATGGGTGATGGTGGTGGTGGAGGTGAGAAAGATGGAGGTGGTGGTGATGACGGTGATGGTGGTGGTGGTGATTTTCAAACATAAGGTGGCGGCGGTGATGGCAATGGCGGTGGTGGAGACTTGTAAATGTAGGGAGGAGGCGGCGATGATGATGGTGGTGGTGGGGACTTATAGACATATGGTGGCGGCGGTGAGGCAGATGGAGGAGATGGTGATTTGTAAATATAAGGAGGTGGTGGTGGTGGAGGTGAGAAATATGGAGGTGATGGTGGTGCCGATGATGGTGGTGGTGGTGATTTATAAACATAAGGTGGCGGCGGTGATAGCGATGGCGGTGATGGAGACTTGTAAATGTACGGAGGAGCCGTATTACTCGTCCCTCGTGGCTTCTCCCTCCCTCCCATAACCGACCCTCTCTTCTTCCTCAAAAAAAAAAAAAAAACCTAGCTACTCGATCTTGTCTTCTTCTCCTCCAAAAAAAAAAAAAAAACCAAATCTGCTCCTTTTAATTCATGTCCTCATATCCTTCTCTTTCATAAACAACTCTTCTTTATACGAATAACCAATAAAAAAAAAAAAAAAAAAAAACAAACAAACAAACCCGGATCGCAGAAAGCTTCTCACCGGCAACCATGTCTTCCGCGAAACTACCCCTCCTTCATTGTCATTGAAACCTCTAAAATCTCTTCCCAATATCCAACTTTCACACCCTCTTCTTCGATTCAAATCCTCAAATTAACTCGGCAGAATTTTCCATTATGGAAGGCACAAATCCTTCCATATTTGCGTGACAAGGAGTCCTGGGTACGCGTCGACGGATCAATTACCCCACCCGCAAAAACGATTATTGAAGATGGAATAACGAAAAACAATCCCGATTATCGGCGATGGCTAAAGCGAGATAGTATGATTCTCGGCATGATCACCTCCTCCTCTCGGAGGATGTTCTCTCACAGTATCTGGCGCCACTACCTCCTCCGACATCCGGACGACTCACGAATAACGACTTCTCCTCTCAAAGCCGTGCCAAAATTGTGCATCTTCGCACTCAATTAGCGTCCACTCGAAAAGAATCTCTCTCGGCCACGGATTATTTTCTGAAAATCAAAAGTATCACGGATGAACTCAGCCTCGCCGGTCACCCCATCTCGCCGGACGATATCATTGCCTACCTGTTATCCGGGCTCGGCTCGGACTATGATTCGCTTGTTACATTGTTGTCTACCCGATCAGATTACACACTCGATGAAATATACTCTATGCTGCTCACAACTGAAGCCCGTATTAATCGTAATCAACCCTCCCCGCAACCGACGTCTCTCCCTGCTCCTCCTCCGGCTTCTCCTACAACGAACTTGACAACTGCAGCTCAAAATTCTGGTCATTATAATCGTGGTCGTGGCTCGTATAATAACCGCGGTAGGGGGCGCAATAATCGCGGTCGTGGTCGTTCTAATTACAATTCGGGACCTTCCCATCAGCCTGCTCCGCCATATTCAGCACCGCCGTACCAGTCCAGCTCAGCTCCGATACCATATTGAAACGTAAACACCGAATACTTTTCATTGATTAAATAATTGGTACAATGGATTGTTTATATAGATACACATAAGGGTAAAATAGTAATGATAAAATAGAACACAATAAACCCTAAACTTGGGGAACAAGGTTCGGCTGCTCCTCTTCAAGAATTGTGCCGTCAATAGTAAATATAAGGAGGTGGTGGCGAGGGTGATGGTGGTGGTGGAGACTTATAAACATAAGGTGGTGGGGGAGAGGGCGATGGAGGCGGTGGTGACTTATAAATATAAGGAGGAGGCGGTGATGGTGAAGGTGGCAGAGGAGAATTGTAGACATACGGTGAAGGTGATTGTGGAGGTGGCGATTTGTAAAGATATGGCGGTGGTGTTGATTTGTAAACGTAAGGTGACGTCCTCAGAGGAGAAGGAGGAGGTGGTGAGCTATAATAATAGGGTGGATTATCATGGTAATGATCTTCAGCCATGACATTAGTCACCAAGAGGCATATTGCCAAGACAATGGTTGCCCTTGGCTAAAAACTGACCATTTTGAAAAAAACAATTATGTGTTTGTCTTCTATGCTCAGAAGGTAAATTTGCTTATGAATTTGTTCTCAATATCTCATCCTTATATAACAACCATGTACAACCTATATGCATTATTTTCACCATATTTTAAGCCCCCATACTATTGTGAAAACGATGAAAAGTAAGCAGATGCAGCTGTGTATTGGAGAGTTGTGGGTTGCAACTAAGGCTTGTTTTTCCTTTCTTGACAATGAAATGATAAATAATATTAAGGAAACATGATGTAGTGAAATGGTCGTGGAAATTAGGTGTATTACTTGCCAGTGCTTAGTAGAAAACATTTTTCAACTTTCTCAAGTCAAGGCCAAGTCATATACATAGCTTTTTTTTTTAAAATTAGGTTCCATTGTATCTTAATTTTGCAAAAACAAAGACCAAATCGACGACATTTCTATAGGGTAAATAGAAAGAAAAAAAAATCGTTTGATGACATTTTTATATGTACCGAAATCTCAAAAGTGTCCTCATTGTTATAAAACTAAATAAACAACATAGAAAAAACCGGTGAAAAAACAAAGTAAACAATTGTCCATTAAATGATCCAGACAAGTCTTGGGGAAGTCCAGGTGAGTCTTAGGAGTTGCTTCTGCCAATAAGGCTTTTGTTAGGAAATGTGACTTGACATCTTATTTAGAGTTGAGTACTAAACTGAGTCTAGTACTAAGCTGAGAAAAGTCAGCCGAGTAAAGTCAGCTGAGCAAAAGTGAGCTTTGAGTAGAAGTCAGCTTTGGGCGTAAGTCGCCTTTGGGCGAAGTCGGTTTGCGGAAGATCGCCTTTACCGTAAGTCGACTTTGGGAAGTCAGTTTTGGGCAAATCTCAGTTTGGACAAATGTCAGCATGGTTACATTCTGGTGGATAACAACTGGAGCTGGGGTCCACATCTGGGGTATTTTAGTTATTCTGCGGCTAGGTCTTGGTTTTTTGTGGCTATAAATGCACATATGTTGTAACTTAGAACATTTGTGGAAGCAGCAGTAGAAGCAGAGCAATTGCCTTAGGCAATTGCAAAGTCTGTAAAATCTCCAGTGATAATATATTATCCTCTTTCTGCCCGTGGAGTAGTCGGTATTTGCCGGAAACCACGTTAAATCATGTGTTATTGTTCTTGTGTGATTTATGCTTTCTTGTTTGCATCTTGATTATTGCAACCCGTTTTGATCCCTGAGGGTCCTAAATTCTAACAAACTGGTATCAGAGCGTCCAGGTTATCATCAGGGAGTCTGAGATTCTGTTTTGGAATCATCTGTTTGAACAAAATTTATCTTCACCAAGACCTTCACCGGTGCTCGGATTTTGTGATAAAAGTTCTGTTCTTTGGCAAGATCAAGATGTCTGGGTTAAATGTAGAGATTCATAAATTCACAGGAAGGAACAATTTCAATCTGTGGCAAATCAAGATGCGTGCTCTGTTGAAGAAACTGGGGACCTGGGCTCCGTTGTCAAAGGCGATGGATGCCGGAAACGCTGAGATGGCCGATCTGGAGGAGAAAGTACATTCAATGATTTTGTTGTGCTTGTCTGATGATGTTATCACCGGTTCTTTGAAGAGGATTCAAAGCAGCAGGTGTAATGGTGAAGCTTGAGAGACTGTATATGACAAAGTCGTTGACCAACAAGTTGCTTATGAAGCAACGCCTGTTCAGTTTAAAGATGCATGAAGGAATGCCTCTCAGAGATCACCTTGAAAAGCTGAACACAATATTGCTTGATTTAAGGAGTATTGGTGTTAAGATCGAAGATAAGGATGCAACTCTAATTTTGTTGGTATCACTGCCAGCATCATATGAGAATTTTGTGTAGTCTTTTGTTGTTGGGAGAGACACAGTGTCATTGGAGCATGTTAGAGCATCTCTCCATAATCGAGAGCTGAGGCGTAATTCAACTTGCACAGGTACAGACAATCGGGTTGCTGGTTTAATTGCTAATAGCAGTTGCAAAGGGAATGGAAATCCTAGAAAGAAGACTTTCAAGAAGGGTGATTCCAAAGACCCTAATGAAAATCTGGTCTGAATCTGAATCTGGAGTGTTGACAAGCAGGTGGAGCTTCAGGTCCATACTCAGCTGAGTTTGCAGAACTCAGCTTAGAACAGTCGACACTAATCTGGCACTTAGTTGTGCATCTGAACCTGAAGAATCAAGAGCTGAATCTGAGTGGAACCAAAATCTGGGATTGGCTGAGTAAGGCTCAGTTGATCTAGTACAAGTTGAGTAAAAGTCAGTTTTGTAGAGTAGAGTGTTCAAGTCTGGGAAGTAAGCTGATTGAAGAGTCAGCTGAGTCCATCTGTCAGTGGAGTGGCGTCTGCTTGAAGTGCATTGAACATGTCTCATACTGGTTGTGCATCTATGTCTAGAAGCCTCAATGAGTGAAATCAGTTGAGTAAGACAATCTGATATGTTTGGCTGAGTGAAGTCAGCTAAGCATCTGGTGAACATGTCTGAGTTAAGTCTCATCTGGAGTTAAGTCTTATCTAGAGAAGTCTAACTTGGAGTCAGTTGTGTTCACATCTGGTCAGCTCAGAATCTGAAACTGAATCTGCAATCTGTTTGGTTGAAGTTGAATCTGAAGAACTCAGCTGAGTGTGCTCAACCTAGGTGATTACATATGAATATGGTAGTCACATATTTTCTGGTGTCAAGTTGATCACATCAGGCGGAAGAAGAGGAGGAATCTGGTACAGTACATCTGGCATTGAAGAATGCATCTGGTATAGTACATCTGGTTGAATGAGAGTTCAAGTCAAGGTGGAGATTTGTTAGGAAATGTGACCTGACCTCTTATTTAGAGCTGAGTACTAAACTGAGTCTATTACTAAGCTGAGAAAAGTCAGCTGAGTAAAGTCAGTTGAGAAAAAGTGAGCTTTGAGCAGAAGTGAGGTTTGGGCAAAAGTCAGTTTTGACAGAAGATCAGCTTTACCAGAAGTCAGCTTTGGGAAAGTCAGTTTTGGGCAAATCTCAGTTTGGACAAAAGTTTGCATGGTTACATTCTGTTGTATAACAGCTGGAGCTGGGTTCCACATCTGGGGTATTTTAGTCATTCTGCTAGTATGTCTTTATGGCGGCTAGTTCTAGGTTTTTTGTGGCTATAAATACACATCTGTTGTAACCTAGAACATTTGTAGAAACAGTAGTAGAAGCATAGCTGTCTACGGATTTTACCTATGCAAAACAAACAAGTAATAAATTTATAATCCGGTTAACCCCAAGTATAAGGATCGTAGTACTAGTGGTTAATGCCGGGTCGATCTTCTGACGGGAACTAGACGGTGGTGGTTCCTAGTTTTGTCTAACTAAGCTATGTCACGGAAAACTAAACTAAGCAAATGATTAAACAAAACTAAAGCTGAACATATATGCTGAATATAAACTAGGCAGGAGGACGAATCCAAAGCTAGGGAGGTTTGGTTGCGAACAAATTTCTCTAAAAGTGCAAATAGAAAATAAACTAACTAAACAGTTCAAGTCTCAAGGGTTAAATCAAGTTTAATACGGGCAAACGAGTATTGATCCACCTATCCAACAAACACTAATCTCTCATCCCGATTATATTGCAGTTTCTACCAAGTTGTGGTTCATCTTATCAAAGGTATGAATCCTACTTTCGTAGATGATTCGCCTATTAATTTCTATCTTTCGATTTACGGAAATTAACGCGTCATAACATGAACAAAGATGTAAACTTTAACGTTTTAACCTAGATTTCCAACCTATCAACTTTCGTTTGACATAGATTAAAGATCTATTCCTAAATCATGGTGATCTAATGTTTATAAAGACTTTCATCAAATATAAAGCATCATACATGCACATCTTTCGATATAAATGCAATTAATCAACATAAGACATGATAAAGGAAACAACTTGATTAAAAACTTACAATATAACCGAAGAATCAAAATTAATGAAAGTTGGATGGCTTCACAATGCTCGTTTGATTGAAGCCTAGCCTCTTAGCATCCTTGAATAGCTTGAATTGTTGAAGTAAATTGCATAAACTAAACTAATTTTATCTAGGAATTTAAGAACATAAAACTGGGAAAAAACTGAGTAAAAACGTAGCCTATAGCCGCCCCTAGGGTTTAGGGTTCGAGAATTGTAGAATTGGTGTCTCAATGTGTGAAAATAGGCAAGTATTTATAGAGATTTGAGGCGGTTTCACTAAGTCGGCACTCCGGACGCTCGTCCGGTTAAGCGGACGCTCGTTTGATTGTTCTGAACTCCAATGTAGACGTTCGTCTGGATAGCGTCCAAACTCTCTGATCTTCTTTTTGTACTTTGGACGCTCGTTTGCTCCTTCTGGATGTTCGTTCAGTAAGTTCATGATGCCTCAATATTGAATTCTTCCTCTAGACGCCCGTTTGGATTGTCAGACGCCCGTCCACTCCTGGACGGGACTTGGACGCCAGTTTAGCTGGAATAAAACTTGATTAAATCATCTCTATCTCTTTTTCTGTCCACTCCATTTGATCATTATCTCTTCTTAAATCTTTATAGCTCGAATTTTAACCCTTTTTGATCATCATTTGAGCACAATGAACATACCTATAACACATGGAAAACATCGCAAAACTGTAATAAAGTCCAATTAATTATAATTCACGATGAAAACACATAATTTATTCAATATTGCGATTAAGTCCTTAAAAACCTAGTATGCTCAATATTTCCATATAAGGGCCATTTATTATGCAATTAATCCAATTAAGAGGGAAAATACCGTAAAATATATCATAATAAAACATAGATTTTCACCCTTAACAACTCCCCCACACTTAGCTTTTGCTCGTCCCGAGCAAAACAAAACAAAAAATTAGTCTCGAGAAAGGAAAACAGGCATCTAGACAAGTATAACATATATTCAATAACTTAGGTGTTCACCATCGTGTAAGTGCATAGCCATAGAAAACTTCCACTAAAACCAAACTTGAATAACTCAAAGCAAAACTAGCTAATACCCCCTCGTAGAATAGTAATAAATGACACTCATAAGATGTACCCTACAAACGTGACATATCCCGAAAGGATGATCGAATGAATCTAGGGCCTTTCAAATACTCGAGAGGATAATCCTACAAAGATATCTATCGCTTTATACTTGGGGATAAGATTAACGAAAACTAAGCCTTATTCATTTCACAACATATCTTAAGTTGATTGAATTCATTCACTTTAAACACACATTAGGATGAGCTTTTGCCTCATAGCGAGAATAGGACATTTCGAGATAATCCCTACCTTACTCCAATCATAAGGCAGCGACTTTTCCTAATCGTCGTGAGCTCTTAGTCATCATGGTGGAATAGGACATACGTGGTATACCCTACCGCACTCAAATCATCGACTAGCTTTCGACACACACATAGATTCATTTTAAATTTTTCAACTTCTCATTTGACATTAGTTACGTGTTACTTATCACATTCAAACATCTAGATATTCACAGTATCTCATACTTCGGATCTAAATACAAACTATCATAAATCTCAAGATATATACGTAGCACTAAGCACATGACTTATAAGAAAATCAAAAACTACTAATCCAAAACGGGGTATAGCTTTATAAAATAGCTCATCGTCACTATGGCTCGTGAAAAGTAGTGTCAGGTGAAGCAACTAACTTACCAAACATATGAAATATCGCATAGATGACTATAAAAACAACGAACTTCAAATTGAATTGCCTACTCGGGACAAAACAAAAACAAGGGTGTCGGAAAATTTTGAAATTTCGCTCATTTTGCATAATAAAAACATTCTAACGTATTAAACAAACTTATATGCATAGGTACAAATTGAACAAATTGAACTATCCCCTCCCCCACACTTAAAAATGCAACATGTCCTCATGTTGTGCAGAAGATGAAATAAAAATGAAATAAAAAAACTTAGCCGAATCAAGTAGAAAACCGAGCCGTCGGTCAGGCTGGAGCATGAAAAGGCCAACGCCCGCAAAAAGCACGGAAAAAACGTCCAAACCGAACTCAACCAAGACTAGATCTGCACTACTCGACAAAACAACAGAATCTCGGGGGAAAACGGGGCACAATAACGTAATAATGGGAAAGGAATGAATGAAAGAGATAGAACAACAAGCATCAACCAAAAAATGATCATAATACCAACGAAATCACGATCCAAGTATGTGGTGCTAGACAGCTTACATGATTTAATAAAACATACGCCTATGATAGTCAACAGTAGCGAGAAAAAATAGAAAGTACAGAAATCATGGAAGCATCCAAAAGGAAAGTAGTAATAGTCATCGTACAACCAGATCGAAGTCGGAGAAAAGAAAGAAATACATCAAGCAGAAAATGCATAAAAATCTCAACATCACTCAGCGGAATCGGAGCATCGACGGAGGAATAACAAAGAGAACCACCAGCGGGGCATCAACATGAGGAGGATCCGAAGTAGGTATGCAACAACGATGGGCGCCGTCTGTGGTAGCTCTCAGCTGCGTAGTAGTAAGCGATGCTTGGTCTACCGGGGCTCATCCTCCTCATCTGACTCGGGCTTCTCCTCCATCTTGACCACCTCAGCTATCACCCGCTCTATCGCTCGGAGAAGACATAATCCATATTACTTGCATTGAATACCCGCCCGATCTCTCGGTTGCCGTCCATCAACGATACATTCCAAAACCGACAAAATATTATCTTGGCCATCCCGGATGTCACTCAACATCGCCCGCAAACTATGAGCCATACTATGCCGAGTAATCTCGGAAGAAGATAATCCAGAAAGAACTGAGGCTCGAGGCGGTGTCGAAGTGGAACCAGGCTCAGTAACGGGAACAGCCTCAGACTCAACCGTAGACGGAGCTTTCTCTCTCTGAATACCTCTCGGGTTCTTAGGCCTATGATCCTGCTTATACTCCGGCACTCCGGCATCCTTGCATATCTGATGAATCAAATGTGGTACAATCAAACTCCGCTTATAATTCTTCTGACTGAACACCAACTCATCATAAATCGCTTGGCCAACATCGACATTTAACTTGAAAACCAAAGCATACAACATTCCAAGGTCGCCTATGTGAAAGTGTGTCAAATTATTCTTCGGCAATAAACGACTCTGGATGAAACGGCAATAGACTCTCCAATCTTCAGACCATGCCGTAGTAACAATCTCCTTACGGTCCCCACCCGGCCTGAGCGTCCAAGCAACATCGGGGCAAACTTGCAATCTCAATTCCTCCAAGGGATCCTGTCCCAAATCCTGCCTTCTCTTAATTTCCTCCTTATAATCCAACCCTTCAAACGCTGCCAACCCATATTTTGCATTAAAGACTTGTGGTGAAATGGGAACCTTGACACCTCGAACCATCACCACCCCCGTGTCTAAGTTGGTTTCCGAAAAATTAGCGTAAAACTCCCTAACCAACGAATCATTAACTGGGGTAGTCGGGATCTTCATCAATGCATCCCATTCCCTATCTTTCAACAACTTCACAAAAACGGGGTCCACCTTTGTCTCTATCACCGCCCGCTCAACCAACATATTCCGAGCGAAATAGTGTTTGGTATAGGCCTCATGTGCTTTAGAGTTGACAAACCGACGAGGCATAGGGATAGAGTACAAATGGTCTCACTTTCTTTCGGGTCCTCGGCCCTAGGTTCATCGGCATCCTCCCTAGCAACCTCCTCGTGAGCAGTTTCATCTCTAGACGGCTCACCACCTCGGGCAGTCTTAGTAAACCGTGCCAAGGGCACGTCCAAATCAGTTTCAGACTCCGAGGTGGATTCGTCTCTCAAATAAGCTCTAGCTTGCTGTGATGCCCTAGAGGGTTGCTCCCGGATCACTACGCCCCTATTTGGATCAACTATGGGAGGGTCCAACTCTTTACGCTTTTTACCACTCTCCCTAGCCACACCCTTACCAAACCGCTTCTGAACTCCCTTCATCCGCACCATGACGTAAACTTGAAAAACCACAAACACTAAAACAATTCACGGCACAACAAAGGGTACCCGTTTAACATCCAAATCGGGATTTCAAATCAACAATGTCAACCCATCCACCACAACCATCATCACCACATCATCACAACACCAAAACAGAAGAAAAAGCAACAAAATGAGATAAATTTCAAGAAAATGAGCCGACCAAAGATCGAACTCACAAAAACGTGAAAGAAATCAAGAAAAGTCGCTACAAACTTACCAAAGATGATGAGTAGATGAAGATAATGCTCAGTAGACGTCAAAACAACCCAAATTGACCCCAAAAATCCGATTTTTCTTGAACAAAGTCGGACTCTATAGTGGCCGATTCTCTAAAAATATGGAATGTTGGGGATTTGGCTTTGAAAATTGATGAGAGGGGTCGGCGTCCTATAGCACTTGAAATCGCCCAATTTGGTGTTGAGTCAAGGGATTTAGGTTGAGAGGAGGGCAAAAGTCGGGTGTGGCGGTTTGAAATTCGAAGAATGAGGTTCATGGCATGAGGGGATATATATAGATGCGTGTGGTGGGCGTTAAATCAACTTCGGGCGGACGGGCGCCTGCCTGAAATGTGATGAACCGGACGGGCGTCCAAAATGCCGCACGCCGTCCAAAGGCTTGATTTGAATACTGAGATTGGGGAATTATCCGGACGGGCGTCTATATTGTTGTATTTAACGCCTGGTCAAGAAGTTGAATACAGATTGAAAAGCTTGTTTCCAGGCCGGGCGCCCCATATCTTGGACGGACGCCCAGAAAATCGAGGGCCGGATCAAGCGTCGGTATCACCAGACGGGCGGCGTCCAAGAAGAATGCAAAATTTTTCTTTTCTAAAAATTATCATAAAAAACAACTAAATGCGAAACTTTTATTACTGATAATTTAAAATTCAAAAAGTACAATACGGAAAATCATGAAAGAACTTGAAAATAAAACAACAAAAATAAAACAGTGGGTTGCCTCCCACCAAGCGCTTCCGTTTTACGTCGGGGCTCGACGAAAGCAAAACTAACTAATGAAACACTAATCTGCGTAGATCTCGTCCCAATCCACTAAGCGAATGAGACGGCGAAGCATGTCGATAGCCGGAGGGAAGTCGTACTCATCTTGCAAACACCAATCCTCCCCAGCTACCTCAACACCTCTAAAATGCTCACCACCCGCGACACTAGTGCCAAATCACAAGATAGGATCATTAAGGATCGTGTAAGGACGCCCTATGGCCTCCTGCAACTCCTCGATCCGTGTGAAATCGCCCTCCCGAACAAGGTGGAACAATGATAACGTGCGTGACGGTCTTAACCTGAGTGCTAATGTCAAAATCTACATGAAGAACTATAGTGCCTCCCGGTCCATCATCTCATGTGATCGGCGGGATGCGACTAATGAGTGGGAACTCCTCGTGGCGAACTCCGTAGAGATCCATATCTAGACAAAGACTACCGACGTGATCGAAACATGAAGCTTAGTAAAACTAACCAAAATAACATACTAAAGCAAAAAGAACTAAGAAAAACTAAAACAAGATTGGATATCTAGGATGCCTCCTAGTGGCGCTTTTGGTTTATGTCGTTAGCTCGACACCATTTAAATTCAGCCTGGGTCAGGCCATTTGACTTTTCTGCCCGCCATTACCTCGTTAAAGTTCTGATTAGGATTGTGGCTGCGAACGACACCTAACGCATGGGATTAAAGCTTTGACAGTTTTCCAGATACGTTGAACCTTTCCCATGGTCGACTTTCTCCTTTGTAGATTTCTCTGCTGACGTTTGAGTTGTTGCTCCCTCGCGTATTCCTCCATGTCCCAACTACCGGCTAGAACTTCTTGTGATAGACCACCACCGTTATCCTCAGGAAACAGATTGGGTGAAATCTCGTCAGAGTCTTCGACCTCATTAACACCACATCCAAGGATATCGAGAAATTTAACAATCAAAGGCTTGCCTGTAGGTTCTCCAATGTAGTGTTTGCACCTCTGACCATTAACTCGAAACGGCTGATCTTTATAACCGAGTAGTTCTAAACGCCTCAGAATGATTTTGAGAATCGTAAAGGGGCCGGACCATCGTGTCCCTCGCTTTCCGTAAAACAAATGTAATCTGAATTATAAAGAAGAACTTGCTCCCTACTTGAAATTCTCTTTCTTAATTTTTGCGTCATGGAGGAGTTTCATCTTATCCTTGCTTATCCTGGCGCTTTCGTAAGCCTGGAGTCGGAACTCTCGCCTAACTCATGCAATTTCTTGCGATCGATGTTTTCCACAAGTTTGGGAATCAAAGTTAAGAAACTTCGTCGCCCAATAAGCCCTATGCTCTAACTCAACTGGCAGATGACATGGCTTGCCGTAAACCATCTGATATGGAGATGTACCCATAGGGGTTTTATAGGCAGTCCTATACGCCCATAGTGCATCATCCAATTTCAAACTCCAAATTCTTTCTATGACTGCTCACTTTGCCTTTTCCAGATTTGCTTGATGCTTTGGTTGCTTCGCTCAACTCGACCGCTAGTCATCGGATGGTATGGTGTGCCGGTCTTATGGCGAACACCATACTTTTCAAGAACTTTCTCTGAGGTTGGTTGCGTAAATGCGCTCCTTCATCACCGATCAAGGCTCGAGGACATCCAAATCTCACAAAGATGTTCTTCTTCGTAAATTTCATGACTGCTTTTATGATCATTGTGAGGAGTGGCCACCGCTTCCACCCATTTCAAACATAGTCAACGCAGACTAAGATGTATTTGTTGCCACACGATGATGGAAAAGGTCCCATAAAATCGATGCCCCAAACATCAAAGACTTCGCACTCTAAGATGGGTTTCAAAGGCATGTCGAAACGCCTTGTCAGAGTTCCGGTTCTTTGACACCTATCGCAAGCTTTACAGAAGGCTTATGTATCCTTAAAGATCGTAGGCCAATAGAAGCCGGACTGGAAGATCTTCGCAACCGTTTTCCAAGGACCAAAGTGACCACCTGTGGGTCCACTATGGCATTGCTCGATAATCTCTTGTTGCTCGATTCAGAACGCATCTCTCCTGAGCAAACCATCTTTTCAGATCTTGAACAGATAAGGTTCATCCCAAACGAAATATTTCATATCGTAGAAGAACTTCTTCTTCTCTTGATACGACATTTCGGGGGTCAAGGTAACGGGCATGAAGGTAATTCACAATGGACGAATACCATGGAACATCGTGAGAGCGCCATCGATCAACATGATGTTTTCTAGAGGAAAGTAAAGATCTATATCTTCAGATCACCCTTTTCCTCACTTATCATCCTAGAGACATGATCCGCCACTACGCTCTCACCGCTTCTTATCTTTGATTTGAACGTCAAATTCTTGGAGGTCGTGATCCAACGCAGATAGCGCGGTTTAGCTTCCTTTTGGTCATGAGATAACGCAAGCGCGTGATCACCCATACAATCACTTGAGCACCTAGCAAGTAACTACTGAAACTTATCCATAGCAAAGACTACGGCGCTAATAATTCCTTTTCGGTGGTTGTGTAGTTAACTTGAGAAGGATTCGATGTGTGTGACGGCATAATAGATAGGTCGAACTTTCCATTAAGCTTTTGCCCTAAGACCGCACTGCAACAAAGATAGTTGGATGCATCGCACATAAGCTCAAAGGGTAAGTTCCAAATGTGAAATAAATAAGAATTGGAGCGGAGATCGACGATTTTTGAGCTCCTCAAACGCGTGCTTGCGCCTATCATCAAAATCGAATCAACGCCTTCCTTTAGTAAGGTAGACGAGGGCTTGGCGATCTTTGAAAAGTCCTGGATGAACCTCCTATAGAAGCCGACATGTCCGAGAAAACCTCGGACCTCCCGAACATTCTTAGGATAACTCATCTTCTCAATAGCTTCAACCTTGGCCCTATCTACTTCTATACCTTTGGCTGACACTTTGTGGCCAAGAACTATGCCTTCATCTACCATAAAATGGCATTTTTCCCGATTAAGCACTAAGTCCTTTTCCACACATCTAGACAACACCTGATCAAGATTATCGAGGCAAGCATCGAAGGATTGACCAAAGACCGAGAAATCATCCATAAAAATCTCCATGCACTTTTCAACTAGCCCGTCAAAGATTGCCATCATACACCTTTGAAAGGTGGCCGGGCATTACAGAGACCAAATGGCATCCGCTGTAAAGCGAATGTCCCATAAGGGCAAGTGAAAGTGGTCTTCTCTGGTCAACAGGTCGATGGGTATCTCGGAAGTATCCTCAATATCCATCTAGAAGCAAGAGAATGCGTGCCCCGCCAGACGCCAAGCATATGGTCTATGAATGGAAGGGAAAATGATCTTTCAGGTGTGACCTCATTGAGTTTTCTATAGTCAATACAGCACTTATAGCCTGTAATGAGCCTCAATGCTATCTCCTCTCCCTTCTCATTTTTCTCAATCGTAATTCCACCTTTTTGGGAACTACTTGAGTCGGGAAACCCATTCACCGTCAAAGAATGGCGTAAATGATTCCCATATCTAGAAGCTTGATAATTTCCTTCTTGACTACCTCTTGCATGTGAGGGTTGAGTCTTCTCTGAGGTCAGTCTAACCTGCTTTGCACCCTCCTCGCCTTGATTTTGTGCATACAGATGTCGGGAGATATCCTCTGATATCTCCCACCGCCATCCAAAGGCTTTTTCATTTTTGCGCAAGACGTTTAACAATTTAAGCTCCTGTATACGAGATAGCTTGGCAGAGATGATCAAAGGAAGCTTGTCACCTTCTCTTAAAAACACATACTTAAGATGTTTAGGCAACGGCTTCAGTACCAAATCTACGGGAGGATCCTCTAGACTTGATTTAAGATCGCCACTCTTCAACTCAACGTCGCTGAGCTTACTTAGTGGTCCTACCGCCAAGGCTTCTTCTCTTAGCTCATCCTCAAATTCAGCTGCTAACTGATCTAGATTGATCACACCATGATTGTTCAGATTATCAATCAATCGCTCATATTCTGCTTCTACAGCCAAGACTTGCGTATCCATGAAGTCATTGAAGTCATCGACGCCTCTCAATGGAACAACCGGTTGGAGATCCGTAAGGTACATTGATAGATTTAGAAACACTATAACTCACCTCCTGGTCACCAACTCGAATGGTCACGTGCCCACCATCACAATCGATAAGGGCTCTAGTCGTAGATAGGAAGGGTCTTCCAAGAATCAAGGGGACATTTTCACTTTTCTCAATATCTAAGACGCACTCACCAACCGGAAATGTAAACCTATCTATTTGAACTAATACGCCCTTTAGATTCTGAAGCTTTCTTAGAAGATCTATCAAATAACCGCAAATTCATGGTCGTGGGTTCTAGAAGACTTTGTAAACCCAGCTGCTTGCACACAGATAATGGCATCAAGCTGATAGATGCACCCAGGTCACATAAGGAATTTGGGAAGACTAGTCCTCCCATCTGCAATGTGAGCACAAATTTTCCCGGGTCGCTTCTCTTGATTGGTAAGCTTTCATAACTGACCAGAGAACACTCCTTACCAACTGCTTGATCCATTCCTGCTAACTTCTTCTTGGAAGATACAACATCCTTGATGAACTTTGTATACTTAGGCATCTCACCAAGTCCTCGGATAATGGCAGATTTACTCGAGTATTTTTCGAAGGTTTAGCACCTTCTCGCATTACTTTTGTCTTCAACCAATGGAATGTTGCTCTTCCTCGGTGGAAACGGAAGCTTCTTCAGATCACTCTCGGAAAAGACTTTCTTTGAGGATGCGCCGATAGCTTTGTCTTCCAAATCCTTCCACCGAACCATCTTTCGAAGCTTTAGTCGTGGGGTCACCCACCGACTTTCTTTTCTTTTTTCACCCTCGCGGATCAGCCACTTGAGGATTTCCAACTTGTTCACCTCGTGGGAACAACCACCGAGGATTTCCAACCTTTTCACCTATCGAGGATCACCACTGATTACTTGCTTGCGCCAAGGGGATAATGGGTGCTTAAACTTCCTCCCTCCCGCCTTATCAATGGCAGTGAGGGGCTGTGGTTTCCACGAAGCCAGGGGACCACTCACCGTGGTACCGCTTAAACTCATTGTACCGGCTTCCTCTTGTCCATAGTGCATGTTTGGTACGAGGTCGAGACATTGGTCGCCGCTTCTTAAATCGGCCTGAGCAACATGACCGCCTTTAGATTTTTCTCGGTAAAATCGGCGGATGCCCAGGGGTCTTGATGCTAATCGCCACCAACCGCCTCTATCTGCCTTTCAAGGTTCTTATTGGTACTCATCGGAGTGAATGTTCTTGTTTTGCTCTCTTTGAATGAGTTCCATTCACTTCTTGAGGTCATTGGAATTGAGGTGCCTTGAGAATTGGAGAAATTCTGATTTTGTGGTCGGTGGGCCGATTCGATAATTGGAATTGGAAATGGAGGGCCAATTTTGATTAAACCTTTGTGTTTGATTGGAAAAATTAGAGTTTTGGTTCGAACCAAAACCAGGGTTTCTATTGAAGTTCGGGTTAGAATTAAAGTTCGAGTTTGGATTCGATTGAAACTCGATTTCGGCCGAAGCCCACGATTTTGAGCATTATTCGCCGAATTGGTTATTGAACCTAGGATTAGATCGGCTAGAAAAGCATTCACTTCGCGTTTTGTCCAATCATGGGACGAAACGGCAAAGATGTGCGGATCATCACATACTTGGCATGTGATTGGATTATACCGCCCATTATTATGAACAAATGTTGACTTGATGAGCGCAGGGGGTTGAAATTGACACCGGTGAACACGTGGCAAGGTTGACAACAATTGTCGCAATACAGACCTGAGAGTTCGTGGAAACGAAAGAGTCCGATTACTCGGATTAGAATGTTTTTGGGGCGTTGTCGGGCTGAGAGTTAGCCATTTGCTTTTGCAACATGGCAATCGATTTTGCATAGTCACTTCCTCGACCTTGGGAGGAGGAGGAGGTGCCTTAATAGCTTGATAGGATGGAGCATAGTTATATTTGGCAATGTCTTCGAACAATGCCCATCCTTCGTCTGAGTCTTCTTCAAAAATGCCCCGCCAGATGAACTATTGACCATGCCCTTAGTGAGCTCGGTCAATCCGCTAAAGAATGTATGGACTTGCCTTTGCATCGGCAAGCCATGGTGGGGGCATTTTCGGAGGAGGACTTGAACCTTTTCCAAAGAATCAAAGAAAGACTCATTTTCCTGCCGACGGAAGGTGAAGATTTCATTCAAATATCAATGCCTTTGATGGAGGGAAATATTGACTCAAAATTCTCTTTCAAGTCCGGCCCAGTCGTAATGGATTCCGAGGGAGAGAGTGATACCACTCTAAGGCTTCCCCAAGGAAAATGGGAAAAGTTTGAGCTTGATTGCGCCCTCACTTACACCTTGGATACGGGTAGTACCGCATATGTGTAGAAATGTGTGTAGGTGAGTGTGGGGTTCTCGATTGATAGCCGTGAAAAATCGATGCATGCCGCATCATCTCGAATAAGTCCTGGCTTTAGCTCGAAAGTTTGAGCAAAGAATGGCCGGCATAACAATCGCGGGGTTGATGGTGATCGTGCCAGGCATGGCATAGTCGGCCAACGTCCGTCTATCTTCCGCTGCCATTATTACTATTCTTTCGATTTCTCCTGAAAGATAATGCTCAAATTCTTGATCTAGAGCGCTTCCTTCGTCGAACCGGAGTTTCCGCCTATTGGGTCGGACTATGGTCCGCTTCGGGTCGTGGAGTAGATTAGTGGTCCCTTCTGACTACGAGTTTGCATACACCGAGATCCAAGATCAAGTTGTTGAGCAAGAAAGAAAGAAGGAGAGAAAGAGAACTATAAACTATGAAACTAACGACTTAAGCTAAAGACTTATAATCTAATCTAAGATCAAAACCTAGGGAAAAGAAAAGAAAAGAAAAGAAGAAGTTGATAGAAGGAAAAGAGGAACGGACGGACGTCCAAAATTGTGGACGAGCGCCTCGACCGCTTTCCGTGATGACGGGCGCCCGTGGTGTGTGAACGCCGTCTGCTCGTCGAAATCGATTCGTGATTGAGGACGCTTGCAGAGACGGGCGCCCAGAAAAACTAAACGCCGTCCGATCAAGCAAGAATCGACGGGCGCCTCGTAATACGGACGCCGTCCAATCAAGTAAACGGATAGGAAAAACAGAGCGTGGTAAATGTAAAACAGAGGATAAATTAGAGCAAAGATTTTATATTAACTACTAGCAAAAACACAATTAAAACGACAGAAATTTGAACAAAAGCAACTAAACTACTAACCACAAACAGAATATTGAAAATATCTAACCTAAAAACAGGAATTGAAAGCAAAATAAAAACTAGAACAAAAACTAGACAACCGTCCGGTCCCCGCAACGGCGCCAAAAACTTGTCTCACGGATTTTACCTATGCAAAACAAACAAGTAATAAATTTATAATCCGTTAACCCCAAGTATAAGGATCGTAGTACTAGTGGTTAATGCCGGGTCGATCTTACGGGAACTAGACGGGTGGTGGTTCCTAGTTTTTGTCTAACTAAGCTATGTCACGGAAAACTAAACTAAGCAGCGATTAAACAAAACTAAACTGAACATATATGCTGAATATAAACTAGACAGAGGACGAATCCAAAGCTAGGGAGGTTTGGTTGCGAACAAATTTCTCTAAAGTGCAAATAGAAAATAAACTAACTAAACAGTTCAAGTCTCAAGGGTTAAATCAAGTTTAATACGGGCAAACGAGTATTGATCCACCTATCCAACAAACACTAATCTCTCATCCCGATTATATTGCCGCTTTCTACCAAGTTGTGGTTCATCTTATCAAAGGTATGAATCCTACTTTAGATGATGATCGCCTATTAATTTCTATCTTTCGATTTACGGAAATTAACGCGTCATAACATGAACAAAGATGTAAACTTTAACGCTTTAACCTAGATTTCCAACCTATCAACTTTCGCTTGACATAGATTAAAGATCTATTCCTAAATCATGGTGATCTAATGTTTATAAAGACTTTCATCAAATATAAAGCATCATACATGCACATCTTTCGATATAAATGCAATTAATCAACATAAGACATGATAAAGGAAACAACTTGATTAAAAACTTACAATATAACCAAGAATCAAAATTAATGAAAGTTGGATGGCTTCACAATGCTCGCTTGATTGAAGCTCAGCCTCTTAGCATCCTTGAATAGCTTGAATTGTTGAAGTAAATTGCATAAACTAAACTAATTTTATCTAAGAATTTAAGAACATAAAACTGGGAAAAAACTGAGTAAAAACGCAGCCTATAGCCGCCCCTAGGGTTTAGGGTTCGAGAATTGTAGAATTGGTGTCTCAATGTGTGAAAATAGGCAAGTATTTATAGAGATTTGAGGCGGTTTCACTAAGTCGGCACTCCGGACGCTCGTTCAGTTAAGTGGACGCTCGTTTGATTGTTCTGAACTCCAATGTAGACGTTCGTCTGGATAGCGTCCAAACTCTCTGATCTTCTTTTTGCACTTTGGACGCTCGTTTGCTCCTTCTGGACGTTCGTTCAGTAAGTTCATGATGCCTCAATATTGAATTCTTCCTCTGACGCCCGCTTGATTATCGACGCCCGTCCACTCCTCGGACGGGACTTGGACGCCAGCTTTAGCCGAATAAAACTTGATTAAATCATCTCTATCTCTTTTTCTCATCCACTCCATTTGATCATTATCTCTTCTTAAATCTTTATAGCTCGAATTTTAACCCTTTTGATCATCATTTGAGCACAATGAACATACCTATAACCAAGTTCTAAAATCGCTAGGCGAGGTCGGTATCGCAGCTGAGGGCGCCTAGCGCTTGTAGCTTGCGCCAAGCGGCGCCAGTGGTTCTAGGGTTTTAAGGGTTTTAGGGTTTTAGGCGCCTTACACTAATCGAGTACAAGTCTCTTGAGTTCCAACATTCAAAGTAATAGCTTTTTACGCTTTGGGGAAAACTCTAGAGTGTAATATCTTTACTTTGGATGACTTGATCCAAGAATTCTAGTTTACAAAGCTTTTTCCTAGATGGAACCCTAATATCCTAGAATCGCCAGCGGCGCCTGTGTCGCCCAGAGCGCTAGAAGGGCTCAGAGCGCCAGAGCGCCTAGAGAGCCTGAGAACGCCTAAAATCGCCAAAGACCAGTGTCGCCTAGCCGAGATCGCTTAGAGCCAAGTCGAATCGCTGGGCGCTTAGCGCTTAGGCGGCGCCTAGGCGACTGCTTTGGCGATTTTTAGAACACGCGCTTATAACACATGGAAAACATCGCAAAATCGTAATAAAGTCCAATTAATTATAATTCACGATGAAAACACATAATTTATTCAATATTGCGATTAAGTCCTTAAAACCTAATATGCTCAATATTTCCATATAAGGGCCATTTATTATGCAATTAATCCAATTAAGAGGGAAAATACCGTAAAATATATCATAATAAAACATAGATTTTCACTTAACAATAGCAATTGCCTTAGCCAATTGCAAAGTCTCAGAAAATCTCCAAAGGATAATATATTATCCTCTTTCTCGCTGTGAGTAGCTCGACATTTGCCTAAAACCACGTTAAATCTCGTGTTATTGTTCTTGTGTGATTTATGCTTTCTTGTTTGCATCTTGATTATTGCAACCTGCTTTTATCCCCGAGGGTCCCAAATTCTAACAAACTTTGATGAGGTTGCGACCACTCAAAGAGTTAGGACATGATGCAATGTACCATGTTTCTCTTATACCATACCAAATTAAAGAGTCGTAAAAAAGTATAATTTATTTGCACCCTTCATGTATATGAAGGGTGCGTCTGGATTTGTATGTAGGGGTTCAAGTTCAGTAATAAAACTAGCGGCATAGCGATATGCTTGAATCATGCAACATATTAATTACAAAGCTATGCAAAGAAAGAACAAGACATGAGCTTGAATTTCGCTTGCATATTGGTTACCACCCTATAAGCTTCTGAACTAGCAGTGAGAACATGGTCCAAATGATTTCTAACAATGTATCCCCTACAACTCCATGATTGCCCAAGGAGGACCCATCGGAATATATTCCTTTTATAGCAGCTTTATAGGAGGAAATCCCAAGTGACCGTAATGTGTTGAAGCAGAGGCTTTGGCACAAAATACTAAAGCAGGCCTGCCTGAAGTAAGATATCATCTTGAAAGGAGCTCCTAATTAGCTTCATAGAGTTACACATCATTCTGAGATTCTCTTTAATATCAGAAACAATAGTTGCTTGCTGATCTGACAAAAATATCTTCATGGAAAGCTTTGTTCCTAGCTTTCCAAATTCCCAAAGATATAAAGGTTAGGATCATGTGAAAATAAAGACCCAAAGCACCCTTAAAAGGAGGGTGCATCCAAATAACTATACTCTGCTGGAAAGTGGAAGCATCATGACCCTAATGAAGAATAGATTGAATAGACTCCAGACTTGTTGAGCTATGGGACATTGCCAGAAGACATGATATTTTGTTTCCTCAGTTGAACAAAACATTCATTTAAAAGGCACATAAACACCAAATCTAGATGCTTGAGCAAAGAAAAGAAAGAAGGCCATTTTGCAGCTCCACGTGAAAAGGAGATTTTTCCAAGTATGTGAGGTTTCCACACCTCTTTGAGCTCATAAAGAGTCGGTCTTCTGCTCTCCTAAGAAGTTCATTAGCCGACTTTATGGAGAATTTGCCATCATTTGATGGACTTCAAACCCATATGTTCTCGCCCCACATATGTCATATTCTCCTTAAAACTTCTTGAACTGACTAAGCATTTTCCAGCATATAATTTATACATAGGGTAAGTACCATTCATCACATTAGTTTCCTGAGCCCTTGCCCTATTATCAATTTCCACCACAATTTACAGAGAAAGTCTCGCAGGGTTTGCATTTTTGATGCCCAAACCATTTTCAAGGATAGATATCATATATCTTTCCGCTTCTCCGTGATATGCCACTTTTGATGCTCAAAGATCCATCCAAAGAAAATGAGAAAGGATTTGATCAATTCTTTTAAAAACATTGGCATGTAATTTAAGTGCAAAGAAGAATGTGTTTAGAATAAGAAAGCACATGTTTGATTAAAATAAGTCTCCCCAAATGAGAGGAAATTAGCATACCAAATTCCAAGTTTACTTTCTAGTTTATGTATGAGGGGTGAGAAATAACAAGATTTAGATCTACCTACATAGATAGGACATCCAAGGTACGTGAAAGGGAAATAGTCTTTTTTTCATACCGGTGATGTTCTCAGTCAAAGTAACAGTGTTTGTACGTAGGTGTGTGTTTGGAGATAAAGAAAGAGCTTTTACTTGCGGTAATCTTCTGCCCTGAATCAAGTTCATATTGGTGAAGGAAAGTGAAAAAGATTTGCAAGGGATTTTGGAAGCTCTATTGAAGACAATCAAGTCACCAGCATATATAAAGTGAGTAATGGGTGTAAAGCCCCTAGGAGTAGAATAGCTATCAACATGTGACTGAAAAATATGTTTAAGGCCCCTAGTGAGAGCTTCTGATACAAGAATAAAGAAATAAGGAGACAATGGATCCCCTTGTTTTATACCCCTAGAGTTTTTAAACAAGCCAGCAGGGGTACCATTAATCGGGATGGAAAACCAACTAAAAGTGAGGTTGTTTATAATCAAGATAGTACATATTTATCTCATGGTTTATTTACTCCTCCGAACTAAGCGCCAATTAAAATCTTTCAAACGCCGCATTCCAATGCTCTTCACCCGCCTTTCAAATGTCGCAGCTTGGCAATGTCTTGGTAAATAACCGCCATATTGTCAAATGATCGAATATGTTGCACACCGACCTCCCCCATTCTTTTACAAGTCAAATAAATGACTCGAATTGATTTTTCGATCCGAGTTGCATAACGATATGTCACGTACTATAAAATTTTGGTAGAAAAACCCAAAGTGAGAAAAAACTAGACAAGGAAAATAGTTCATGCCATATGCGTTTTTATGTGTTGCATTGTCTCTGCCTAGCTCGTTAAGAATTTTTAACTACGAAAACCATATGGGAAAAACTTAGTTAAAGGGAAAAAGAGTACAATCATTCGTATTTAAGACCAAATGAACAAAATAGTTTTGAAGTTATCGTTCCCCTGACGACAACAATCTTCCTTATGTACGCAATCCAGTACTGTAAACATATTTTGTTCCAAAATAGATGTACGAATGATCTTAGTGAACAAATTTCCTAAAATTGTCAGTAGAGCATACATTTGTCTCTTGTAGAGCTCATGTTCATAATTGAACGTAGGGCTAAAATTGCCATACCACTACACATTTGTGCAACACATCTATCGCAACCATCACTATAATCATAAAAACTAGGGGGAATGAGGGATAAGGACATAAATATTTCATCAATTGAGTAGAATGACAGTCTTTTGAAACTTTTGCATAAAGGACAAAACTATTTATTCACTCATTTAAATTCAATCAAGAAATTCACCGCCGAAATTCACTACTTTCAAAATTCATTGTCGAAATTAATCGATTTTCGGGATTCACCGGTCGAATTCACCGATTTCGGATTCACTAGTGAGATTCACCGATTTTTGGGATTCACTGCTTGTCCTTCTCGCTATAAAAATTATGCAGCTTGTCTATCTCCCTATAAAAATATGTAGTCGTCTGCTTATTTAAAAATATTCCAGATTGTGTCCTTATCCCTAATATCCCATAAAAACTATGAGAGAAATAATACAATCGCAATTTGCATTCATATATCTCCACCGTCATAGTAATGCTATTAAATTCATGAAATACAGCCATGAAAGTTATATAAATAAATGAATAAATATATATATATATATATATATATATATATATATATATATATATATATATATATCTCCTTCCTCAATAGGAATCTACTCAATTAGTCATATTGCATTCAACACGAATGCTAACGACCTTTTACAACTTAAAAATATGCATGTTGCGATTGTCATATTATTTCATTTCTGTAATCCACCAATGATTTTCATATCAATATTCATTTTCAACGACCCATAAATATGCGGTTATGACATGTGAAAACTCAGAGTTACTGCCAGAGATATTAATTAGCGGAATATAGATGAGAGAATATATTTGACCATTAACAAACAAAAATTTATGATTCAAACTCAACCATAATTACTTTTTTCATTTTTTACCTAGTCTGAGTGTTTTTGTCAATCTGATATTGACTTAGGTACTGGATCCAGATATAAAAAATAATAACCATTAAAGAGGCAAATATATCTTTGACGACTATGACATTTTATTATGAGCTTCTCCCATAAAATTCGCTGCTAATTTGATTTTTTTTTGTACAAGCCGTATCCTGGCCCTCCCCTTATACCAAAGACGTAGACGAAGCGTAGCCCTGCCTCTAAAAGCCTATGAGTGGCAAACCCAGGTGGGGAAAAATCCCGCTCATAGAAAAAGGTGCAAAGACCCTACACTTCCAAAAAAATAAAGTCTCCCAAAAAGATGGCAAATATACGGTTCACGTGATCCTACACAAAAAGTTACAAACAAAAACAAGTGGGTTCCGCTCTGCCAAATGTCTTTCGTGATGGTAGAAAATGATCTTCGATCCACAATGATGGCTAGAACATTCATCATGTCATGGTTTACTCCATTCAAGTTATGCTTGGAGGGTGTGTCCAATAAATTGTGCCAAGATTTGAGCCACAACAATACTTTTTTAGGTGCTTAGACCATCCACCGTGATGGCCGCTTTGCACCCTCAACGTGATGAAGGGTGCATCCAGAGATATGAGCCATATCAAACGCATGACGAGAATAGCCATCCACACGATCATAACCGAGCCAAGAGTTCCCGTGGAAAGAGTAGTGTGGGTATAATCCTTTATGAGAAAGTGACCAAAGACAAGGAAAAAAATAAACGTTATAACCTGGTTTGCACCCTTCCACAATAAAGTGTAGGGTTCGGCCCATCCGTGAGAGAGTGCTATCTCGCCAAGCGTATGTTCGGTATCTCATGCCGATCGTAATGAAGAATAAGACGGAGTTGTAATGGTAACTGAGTAGTTTGATAAAAAAAATATTCCCATGCGAATGCCGAGGCATGCCGGGCAAGAAGTCAAGAATGAGTTGGCTTCACTAAAACGTGAGTAACGGAGAGTCCTTGTTGTTGAAGAAGCGGTCGATAATCGCAAATCTTCAATACACCACGGTATGCTACAACGCCGGTTAAGGATGTTTACCAAAATCAGCCGAGTCGATTCAATGACAAGAGGTAACATTCCATGAGTAACACAATAAGAGATGCCGTAAAGAAGCGGCATTTGTCTCTCGCAGAATGCCGGTAGTCCGCTTACATAGAAATCGCTCGCATGACCCAAATGAGACGACCGCCATCTTCATCACGAATGATGTAACCGCCTCCAGTGAGGGTCCCGGTTACCCAAAGAAGATCCATCGAATTAAGCTTGTAATGGTTGTGCGGGGTTTGTGCCAAATGACCGAGATACGAGGCTTAGCAAAGCGAGGAATACAAATTATTAGAGATGAGGAAGTCATCATCTTTATCAATTTTATAGATATTCTCACCGACGTAAGCACATCCGAATGTTGAGATGGATGTTGTATAGCACTTGTGACTTAAGAGGTCAATGTTTTCAAAATAACTTTGTTCCGACATTTCCATAGCTCCAGAGGACATAAGTTTGTAGACAATTATCATAGTACCAATCCTAATGGGGTTCCACCAAGTCATTAAATATGCTATGAAACTATTAGCTGTGAGGATGGTAAGAAAGTTGAGACTCGAACACGGTCTCATATGTCATGAGAAAAGGCACAATGGTAAAAAGCATGAGCTCGAATCTACCTCATTGCAAAAAGGAATTTATAAGGGCCATGGATACCAATTTTATGAAGGGTTTCGGGAGGGGTAGCATATTATTAAGGAAGTGACACATAAAAACAGAGATTTTGATTGGTATCGGCGATTCCATATTTCACCTAGCTCATAAAGCCTTTCCTTTTGTTGCCGGGCAGTGGTGTCAAGCAACAATAAAATTACTCGGAAGAGGTAGGGTCCAAATCCAAGTATTATTAGATTGGCGTCATGGAGATAGTTTTCAACCAACGATTCAACTTTACACATCATTTTTCCAAGCTTGCAACTTTTTCCAAGACGGGACAGAGAAAAAGTTTACCCCAACACCTTTCTTATCGCGAATCTTCCACCATAATTTCCGAGAAAAGGGTTTTGTGTATCATGAATATTGTGAACACCTAATCCATTTTCAATTATGCGTGGTCGTATAAATTTTCCCAAGAACCCCAAATGCGTTTTTTTATTATCAGTAGTGCGTCCCTATAAGAAATTCCCAAAAATCCGATGGAGTTGCTGAATGACCGAGGTTGTGACTTGTATGGCAACTAGAGTGTGTATGTGAATAGAAGAGGACATGTATGATAAGCACTAGACGACCCCCAATCAAAAGGATATTGGCTTGCCAACCTTCCAAATTTTCTTCCTCAATTTTGCTAATAAGGTAATCGAAATAAGGTAATCGCTGCTAATTTGATATTAGTATAAACCAATTCCTTATCACCGTATGGATTGGTTGTTCCGCAACCCCGATACTTAATCATTTGATGCATGTGCTAATTTATTCGGGGTTATCTCTTTAAGACGAAGTTCTTCAAAAGATATCATGAGTGACTGAATGTGAATTCATTTTCCACGAATTTTATCTTTTACACCGATCAGTTTTTTACGCTTCAGGCGTAAATAAATTTTATCAATCATTTTTGTTGGTGCATTTATAAATAGTCACTCCATTGTTTTCAATAAAAGGCATATGGCCTGTTAGTCTGTTACTTGCTAAATACTACAAGTAAAATTATTTCCGTAGTTCAGTTAAACTGCATGGAAGATCGTTTATGTTGTTAAACTTTGTCGGCATTCTTTTATTCTAATATGAGATTTTTTTTATTTTCCCCTAATGCCGTGAATTGATTTTCATAAAAAATGATGCAACAAGCTATACATTGATGCTCCTTTATTCACCTTAAACGATTTATACATTTAAAACATAGTGGTTTCATTAAATATCTCACTTATGAGATTTTTTAAAACAAGACATCTTTTCCGCTTCATGCGTTTAATATACCACTATGTGATTTCTCGATTCTCCTGGAATCTTTCAAATTATTTTTCACGTCATATGTAGAGAAATCATTAGAATGAGATATTGAATTTTTGGTTCATTTCTCCATTTTTCTCATAAAATATTTGATGTATGCAAAACTGCATAAAATGTACCCTTTGTTGGTTTGATGTCATATGAACCCATAGTTCATTCATGTCAACGTTTTTCACAAGATATAATTCGTAATGGGTTTTTCTCCCCTTATTCTCGGACAA
Organism: Gentiana macrophylla; assembly: GCA_026214975.1. NCBI lineage: Eukaryota > Viridiplantae > Streptophyta > Magnoliopsida > Gentianales > Gentianaceae > Gentiana > Gentiana macrophylla. The sequence goes on along the minus strand of CM047808.1, from coordinate 123,702,752 downwards.
CACTTTTTCATAATCGATATCTAGAAAATTTGCAATAACCGGTGACGGATTCAACATTTTAATGTGAGATCCTCTTATGCGAGTATCAACAAACTTTTTAAATATTTTTGATACAGTGGAGAAACATTATCTCCTTGTAGAGATACTATATCAATTCTCACAATTATGAATACACTATATCCGTGATACAAATGTTTTGAATAACCAACCAAATTTTGATGGGATCATAATTTCCAAATAAATAACGGTCATAACCATAATAATCAACGACACATGTTAAAATTGCTCAAACGGTAACAATTCACGCACAAAACTTTAATAAATTCCAAAACATGTATCGAATCGCATCAAATTAATATTATAATTTCTCTCCGTATATGAAGTCAATAATTTATGGAGAGATTAATAATATTTTATCCCATACGAGGTATCAGACTGCATATATATAGTAAAACCAAAGTATATAATTCAAAAGAAATAGTTTTCTCAAATATATGACTTGAACTCCATTTTAAAACCATAAAAACTCTCACAATTTTTATTCGGATGATTAAGTCAAACTGATTTTTGAAATTTAATGTAACGCCACCGCATCGCTGGATCGTAGCTCTAAATGAGTCATATATGATCCGGTCATCCGTCATCGCCCTCGCTGGTCTGAAGGGCTAACCCGAAAGTTGACATGACTTTTATGTCTCACACTTATAAGTGGGTGAGGATTCACATACTTCACCGATGTGTGACTTTACATTCTACCCCATTACGAGGATTGACGCCCTCGCCAGACGGCCAAGACTTGTCCTACCGACTTGTCCCCATCCCTACCAAAGGTAACCAGTAGGATATACTTACACCGCCTCTAACGGTGCATCGCATAGTTCTCGTCTGATAGTCGATTCTCGAATACCATTCTATAACACCCTGCACTTGATAAGCGTTAAATGAAGTCATAAATGATCCAACCAACTTCTTAGACCGTCATTCCTTGTTTGATCTAAAAGGGTTAACCCGAGTTGACAAGACCTTTATGTCTTACACTTATATGGGGGCACAGAGCATTCTACTACTTTATTGATGTGGAACTTTACATTCTCTCGCCTTATAAAGGACTTACCAAGACTTGTCCTGGCCATGCCCCTACCAGAGGTAACTGAGGTCATCCTTACACCGGGATATGTGGGACTTGACATTTAATAATAATATTGACAATCAAACAAAATAATGTATCACTATTCCTAAAGCAATCAATTCATATGGGATCTATTGCTAGAATAGCTAAGGAATCATAGATAATCGAAAAGTCGGTAAAACCATATATATATATCAAGAAAATAAACAATTGTAGATTTAAATAAGAATCATGTTCTATGCATCAAATAAAGTAGAGCTAGTATAAATGTATTTTCTAGATAAAGCATGTTAGAATGTTTAAACTATTGTTCCAAGTTCAGCTGCTTTATTATAACTTGTAGGAATATACATTTCTTCTCACTGAAATATAGTAGAGCTAGTATAAATGTTTAAACTATTGTTCCAAGTTCAGATGCTTCATATCCTTAGTGGGCCTTGCAAGCTCACTCTATTTTATGTTGTGGAATAAGAAGATTTACAAGAAAACGAGGTTTATGAAGACTAAAGAGGAAAGTGCAGAGGGATACTTTGAGGATAAAGAATAAGAGCTGAAGTGAATGGTTGATGTTTGGTCGTTACTTTTAAGTAGTTATTAAGTGGCTTCCTTCCATAGCGTTATATCCTTTTCATTTGCTTATACTTCATCATGTTTACATTAATTGGGATGCGGGCACTTGATTTATGATGTTTAGATTGCAATGGTGGTTGTTTGGAGTTTTGTTAACTCTTTAATTAGTCGAGCCAATTCTTTACCTTTATTGCTTCCGCAATTGTAGCCTGGATGTATGTATGACGACTTTCGTGGTAATTGATTAAGTTGGTTAATTATCACGCGTCGAACACTAGTTTCCGAGGAAGGGCCTGACTCAAAACTGGTATCGCCTTTATGAGCTCAAGCTCGTGGTTATTGTGTTCCTTACTCTCACTGTGTGCTAGCTTTCACTGCAAAATCTTTTCGTGGAAAAAAATATACTAAAAGTTCGATATTTTCATTGAAGGCTTTTTAAGTATTTAAATCTTTATTGCGATGATTGTCACATATGTGGCGACGCTAAATGATTCTATTGAGATAAGTGTAATATTTGTCGCAAAGAGTGAACTTATTGTGACAAAGCCTTATTATTTGTCAAATCATTCCAGATCTTTTGTGACGATACCTACTATTTATCACTAGAAAACACTAAAGTGACAATGACTTTTTCACAAAAGACTCCAAAATTCATCACTAAAATGGTTTTGTCACAAAGGGTAGAAACACAATTCCCTTTAATACTTAATAGGACAAACGCTTTGTCACTAATAATAATAATAATAATAATAATTATTATTATTTTAATTGAAAATCATATTTAAATAAGTGGCGGGCCACAAGACAAAAAATTAATAAATGGGTCGATGACAAAAGTAACATTTTCATTAATATAAAGGACAAAAATCACAATCATTACTTCACGCAGTTAATGTTACTTTGCTGTTTCACAATCATACTTCATATTTACTTTATTCCACATTTGTTACTTCATATTTGTTACTTCATAATTGTTACTTTTTTCCGATTAAAAGTACGCTTCCTTCTATCCCGATTTTTTGATAATTTTGTCCTTCCGACAAAAATCTATTTAAATAATAATAAATAAAAATAATAATAATAATAATAATAATAATAATAATAATAATAATGAGAATAATAATATAAATAATCTACTGGATGCCCTAGAAAAATAATTTTGTTTTTTTTTGAAAGTTCGAAAAAACTTAACCATAGGTTTTTTTGTTTTTGGGATTAAGTTAACCATAGGTTGCTTTTTTAGTGGATTAACTATAGGCTGCTACTGGAACAATAATTATTCCAAATGGAGCTCGACTCGATTTAATGTTCGGGTACCTTGGCTCTGAGCTCGAACTTGAAAATCACAAATCGAGTCAAAGGTTTTAACGAGTTGAGTGAGAGGGTTAGTCTTACGTGAAAATCGTAGAAAATTAACGACGATTTTTTTCAAATGTGACTGAATATGTTTGTCACATAAATTATTACGGATGCCGTGATAAAGATTTTTAGTGCAAAAAAAAGGTTCTCACCAAGCCCTCATCTCAAAATTTTACATGTTGGACAATACATCTTGTGACAATTAACTAAATCTTCCATGAGAACATCTTTTTTCACTAATTCAATACAACTTCTTGTGACATCAAAGTTATTGTCACTAGAAGCCTCCCTTTGTGACTAATCTACTACTGGTAATATTTGTCACAAATTTTATTTATTTATTTTTTTTTAGTGTTTGTCGTTGCAGTTCGGGAACTTTAGAACTAAGGTGAAGCATGCAATTAGGTAATTCATTGTTAATTTTTCCTACTCCTCAATATCATTTTAAATATCTATGTTTCTTATTACTTATTAGGATGTCTTTTAAAATAAGTGTCAAATTTATGCATCACTTCACTTTTTTAGGGCTGACTTCTTATATTAAATGCTTTTACATCTTTACGATATTTATAATAAAAATTGTGTAAGATTGAATGTTTCAACAACTTCAGAAAAAAAAAAAAACAAACTATTAAAAGATATAAATGTAAATCTTGTATTATTCAACATTAAATACATTTTTCTTAATCACATGAAAACTCAAAATGCACGATTAAATTGGACGGAGGAAGTACATAAATTTGAATGAATTAACATACCAGGAATCAAAGTAACAGAGTAGAGTAGCCATTCACAGATATATGAAAATGCAATTGAATTTATAAATACTTGTCAAAATGTAAATTTTGTGTATGCCTCAAACAACAGTTTCCAAAGTGGTTGCAAGAAATTACAAACAAATGTCCTGAAAATACGATTCTATAAATGAAAATAAAAACTACGTGCAAAGTTACAAACTTCTTATTCGCAATATTATCAAATTGGAACAACAATCGAACGAAATCCAAATGAACGAAATTAAATGCCAAACCAAACTTTGATAGACCCTCTATTTAGTGAAGAACAAATAGATTGGTGGAGTGTCTAATTTGTAATAAGGGGGTGGAGGGTTGGGCGTAAGAGGAGGTGGTGATTTTTAGATATATGGTGGAGGCGATGATTTATGAACATAAGGAGGTGGCGGTGAAGACTTGTGAATGTATGGTGGGGGGGGGGCGACATTTATGAACATAAGGAGGTGGCGGTGGCGGTGAAGACTTGTGAACGATGGTGGGGCGTGGGGCGGGGCGATGATTTATGAACATAAGAGGTGGCGGTGGCGGTGAAGACTTGTGAACGATGGCATGGTGGTGGCGGCGCGATGATTTATGGACATAAGGAGGTGGTGGTGGCGGTGAAGACTTGTGAACGATATGGTGGTGGTGGGGCGATGATTTATGTACATAAGGAGGTGGCGTGAAGACTTGTGGAACGATGGTGGTGGTGGAGGCGATGATTTATGAACATGAGGTGGTGGTGGCGGTGAAGACTTGTGAACGATGGTGGGGGTGGTGGTGGGGCGATGATTTATGAACATAAGGAGGTGGCGGAGGCGGTGAAGACTTGTGGACGATGGTGGGGTGTGCGCGATGATTTATGAACATAAGGAGGTGGCGGTGGCGGTGAAGACTTATGGACGTATGACGGGGCGGAGGCGATGATTTATGAACATAAGGAGGTGGCGGTGAGGAAGACTTATGGATGTATGGGTAAGGAGGTGGGCGACTTTATGAACATAAGGAGGAGGCGGTGGCGGTGAAGACTTCAGAACGTATTGCCAAGGGGGGGCGATGATTTATGAACATACGGAGGTGGCGGTGGCGGTGAATACTTGTGAACGTATTATGCGGGTGGCGCGGCGATTTATGAACATAAGGAGGTGGCGGTGAAGATTTGTGAACGATGGTGGGGTTGGGGTGATGATTTATGAACATAAGGAGGTGGCGGTGGCGGTGAAGACTTGTGAACATACGGTGTGGGGCGGTGAAGGCTTGTGACGATGGAGGAGGGGGTGGGGCGATGATTTATGAACATAAGCGAGGTGGCGGTGAAGACTTGTGAATGTATGGAGGTGGTGGAGGCGATGATTTATGAACATAAGGCGGTGGCGGTGGCGGTGAAGACTGTGGAACATACGGTGGTGGAGGTGATGATTTATGAATATAAGGTGGTGGCGCAGGACTTGTGAACGTATATGGTGGTGGTGGGCGTTGATTTATGAACGACAATGGTGGGGGGGGGGCGATGATTTATGAACATAAGGAGGTGGCGGAGGCGCGAAGACTTGTGGACGTGGGTGGGTGCGAGGCGATGATTTATGGACATAAGGAGCGGCGGTGGCGGTGATGACTTGTGAACGACGCGGGGGGAGGCGATGATTTATGGACATAAGAGGTGGTGGTGGTGGATACTTATGAATGTACGGTGGTGGAGGTGATGATTTATGAACATAAGGAGGTGGCGGTGGCGGTGAAGACTTGTGAACGATGTATGGTGGGGGGTGGAGCGATGATTTATGGACATAAGGAGGTGGCGCGGAGGTGAAGACTTATGGACGTATGGTGGTGGTGGAGGCGATGACTTATGAACATATGAGGTGGGGGTGAAGACTTGTGAATGTGGCCAAGGTGGGGGCGATGATTTATGAACATATGGAGGTGGCGGTGGAGGTGAAGACTTGTGAACGATGCAATGGGGGGGAAGATGATTTATGGACATAAGGAGGTGGTGGTGGTGGATACTTATGAATGTATGGTGGTGGAGGTGATGATTTATGAACATAAGGAGGTGGCGGTGGAGGTGAAGACTTGTGAACGTATGGTGGGGGTGGGGGCGATGATTTATGGACATAAGGAGGTGGTGGTGGTGATACTTATGAATGTATGGTGGTGGAGGTGATGATTTATGAACATAAGGAGGGTGGCGGTGGCGGTGAAGACTTGTGAACGTATGGTGGGGGGGGCGGCGATGATTTATGGACATAAGGAGGTGGGCGGTGGAGGTGAAGACTTACGGACGTATGGTGGGGGTGGAGGCGATGACTTATGAACATAAGGAGGTGGGGAGTGAAGACTTGTGAATGTATGTAAGGTGGGCGGGGGCGATGATTTATGAACATATGGAGGTGGCGGTGGCGGTGAATACTTGTGAACGTATGGCGGGGTGGCGCGATGATTTATGAACATAAGAGGAGGTGTGGAAGACTTGTGTATCGTATGGAGGTGGTGGTGGCGGTGAAGACTTGTGAACGATTATGGTGGGGGTGGGGCGATGATTTATGGACATAAAGGAGGTGGTGGTGGGGATAATTATGAATGTATGGTGGTGGGGTGATGATTTATGAACATAAGGAGGTGGCGGTGGCGGTGAAGACTTGTGAACGTATGGTGGGGTGGGGGCGATGGTTTATGGACATAAGGAGGTGGCGGTGGCGGGGAAGACTTGTGAACGTATGGTGGTGGTGGAGGCGATGGTTTATGGACATAAGGAGGTGGCGGTGGCGGCGGGAAGACTTGTGAACGATGGGTGGTGGTGGAGGCGATGATTTATGGACATAAGGAGGTGGCGGTGGCGGTGAAGACTTGTGAACGTATGGTGGTGGTGGGGCGATGATTTATGAACATAAGGAGGTGGCGGTGGCGGTGAGGACTTGTGAACGTATGGTGGTGGTGTGGTGGTGGGGCGATGGATTTATGAACATAAGGAGGATGTGTGCGGTGAAGACTTGTGAACGATGGTGGGGTGGGGGGCGATGATTTATGAACATAAGGAGGTGGCGGTGAAGACTTGTGGACGTATGGTGGGGGTGGGGCGATGATTTATGAACATAAGGAGGTGGGGTGGCGGTGAAGACTTGTGAATGTATGGTGGGGAGGCGTTGATTTATGAACATAAGGAGACTGGGGAGGTGGTGAGTAATAGTAATATGGTTTATGTTCATGTTCATGTTCATGTTCATGTTCATGACCATGGTTTTTATCTTCAGCTACAGTGATTTGCGATGAAGAGGCATTGCCAAGGCAATTGCCACTCCTTTCAAGAAATAGGCCATTTTGGCCCTGTAGAATTTGTATGTTTTGTACTCTAAATAGACTAGGAAGGTGTTTTGTTTTCGCCAGGAAGGCAAAGCTGCTTATATATTTCTTACCAAAATCCCCAACCTTATATAGTGTCCCAACTAATTAGAAATACTTTGTTTTCCTTTTTTTAAAGGTTTATCCTCTCTTTTTAATCCTTTAACTCTAAAGTTGTTTACAGAAAGTTGTGGGGTGCAAGTAGCACTTTCCTAACACGATCCAAGACTTGGTCATAAAATAAAATATTAATTAAGTACGATATAAAACGCTATAGGAATAATTGAATTTATCAAATTATTTTATGCTGATAAAATATACATTGACTGAAAATAAAATAAGCAACTTGTCATAAAACAATATAATCTTGTGTCAGAAGTATGGTTTCCCACTGCTAAAATTCTTTTGATAGCCAAAACTTGGGGAGGTTTACATAATTACACTGTATGACATGTGCGTCAAGAATAAAAATATAAAAGTTAAAGGTCATGATTAGCGGTTTTGATCTAAATGAGGAAAAGACAAGAAAAAAAAAGATAAAGCACAGAATGACAAAACCCGTATGTTACTACATGCTATTATTACACGTCATACAACCACATGTAGTGAACACACGTAGTAAATACGCGCATGGCTTTTGTCATTCTTCTCAACCATTATTTTTTCTTTGTCTTTTCATTTCTATGTATCTTATTTTGTTCTGCCAGATCCGAATTTACATATTTAAACGATCACATTAATACAGAAAGTTACATTCAATCAGTGTTTTCTTGTTAATTTGTGCAAGCCTCATTTACGGTACAACTTCTTGCTCAATCCATTTTATCAATGAAGGCATATACGCATTACGCTGCTACTAAAAGAAAGTTGCATCTTCTTACACTTATTGATAATATTTTTAGGGGTCGGCGAGGCCATAAATGCGTTGTTACAAGCATGATTAATGTTAAGTTCTCAATGAATTTTGTTTTCGGTGTCATTTATATCTATCGTAATTAATCAAATAAAATATCAATTAATTTTCAGTGTCTTATAAGATTAATTATAAGATAGGGTGATATATATCTCATTACTATTAATTGAGCTTTAAAATACGCTAATAAGAAAATTTAACATTTTTATGGGGTGAGGTATGAGTATTACTTTTGTATTTAAAACAATACATTATTGCTTTTCAAGGCTCCATGCATAACAATCATAAATATATTTATATGTACGGATATTCATATATACAAATATATATGAGTGTGCATATATATACCCAAAATGTATCTTTTATCAGATGAAAATGTCAAAATTATCTCGGGTTAATAGCGGTGGTTTAACGGTGGATATCTAGCATGAAAAGTGTGGAAAAGTAGCAAAGACGCTGTGGTGCCGTGGTATTTGTGGTGCAAAATAGAAAGTAAAGAGAGCAAAGAAGTTGGCGTAGTTTTGCCTTGTTTCTTAATAATTGACCTCTCTTAAGCTTGTACATGGAGCCCTATTTATAGGTGAAAACCACTAAGTTTCAACAAAATTAGAAACTAAGGACATATAAGCACAACCAAATCGGGAGTGATCATCAACCGCGTAGACTAAGCGGCGTGGACTCGGAAGTCTGGTGTTGTACTTCCTTATCCGGGCTAACCATGCTGTTGATCTCTTTCTCCAAGTATGTAGGAGGAGATCTCCAAATGATCCAAACAATCCTATGTTTGAGCGGGTTGCCCCCATCGCCCAGCTTTCTCTTGTTATGAAGTTCGTTGTGAGGTCCATTCGGGAAAAGAGTGCGCCGCAGGTGTAAGCCTCCTACCAAGACGAGGGGCTAGCCGACCTGCTTCTTCTTGCCCTATTTACGGTCCCGGAAGGCCGGAATGAGGATTCACAGTCGGATCGCGTGAGCCGGCCTTTCCATGGCCACCTACCCATACCCACAACATTTTGCAGATGTCGTGCACGTGAGTAGCTTCTCGCATACGATGCCTGCGTGATGACTTATTGTTAACTATGAGGGCGGATAGCCCGAGTTGCTTCAAGTCAAATTTGGGCGATGAGCCTTAACTTCATATGGCGGCTTTGATGGGCTAACAACCTACCCATTTGTAATTATATTTGGGGTTAAAAGTTCCTTAACTTCATGTAGGCTGGCTTTGATAAGAAATTGGTCCTTAGCCATTTGAAGTTATATTTGAGTGGAGTGCACTTAACTTCACGGGTGGCTATGATGGGTTATAATAGCCTTAGCCATTTGAAGTTATATTTGGGCTTGAGTGTCTTAACTTAATGGGTGGCTTTGATGGGCGAATGGCCTTAGCTATTTGAAGTTATATTTAGCGGAGTGCCTTAACTTTACGGGGTGGATTTAAAGGGGCTAATAGCCTTAGACTTTCGCGGAAGGGCCGGATCGACCTCGTGACCGCTTAAGGAGGTCAGAAGTGTTTAGACTGGTGAGGCTCTGATCCTCGATTGACGTGGCGTATTGGTTGCCTGCGATTCAACAATTGATGTGACGGTTGGAAGTTGAACTCGCCGCACGACCCCTCATTGGCCGGGTTTTTTCCTTAATCGCGCCATAGTCACGCGGTGGATCTTTCAAAATTCAAAAATTAAACATATCCAGCTTGCAATCTTAGCCGTTGGATCACTTTCATCTCTGACAGCCGGACCGACAAAACCTTACATCATTTAAGCGAGGGGTGCATGACTACTTTCTATCATTTTTCCAAACTATTCCAACCAAATGAGAGATATCCTCGTGAGGCGACGGTGAGGTTTCCGAGTCGTGATTGTTCGCTCATTGCATACTTGAAGTTTTCGCTCACTTCATCCATTCTCCTCCGTATTTCTCATTATCACTTACTCAATTTCTTGCTTTATCAGCTATTTCTTCACATGTTTTCTTTTAGTGAGTAAAACCTGTTTTGGACTTTCTTTTAGGGGTTGGTGATTTAGTCGCCATTTTTTAAGAGCTTCTCGAAGTTGTTTGGGTAGCTTTGCGGGTTTAAAGCGTACGTAAGAAAAGAGAGGACGAGGTGTCGTAGATGATTAAGTCTTGAATATCTTGGCCCCATCTGTGATCGATTTGTGGGTGATCGATATTCCACTCACCGTCCACTTTCTTTTTGCGTGGATTCCGGTAAGTGATCGATCCGGAGACAGATGATGATGGCTTACATCCATGGATTGTGCCTCTCC